>OZ018320.1:154511295-154971295 GCA_963969495.1 Ceratothoa steindachneri
AAAAATTAAACTCAGAGACAGTGTCTTATTTAACGCTAAGAGACTCCTTTGGCCGTCTCGTCATATGGTTAGACCCGATCCTGCCCCAGGACTCAAGAACTGTACGCTTTATTTCCTCGTCCTTGGCTTCTTCCGAGCAAATCAATTACGCTTAAGTTGCTGGTTTAAAAACCGATGTAAGATGGAGAGGTAGGTCGGTTTCCTTTCTAAAATACCTGTTTTTTAGAAGTTTTTATGGTATTTATTTTCAGCCAAAATTCACTAATCGAAGGCGCGTTGTTATATGCACTTGCATTTTATAAAATAACCTAGTGCTATGTATCTATATCAAAGATATATTTGGCTTGATATTCGTAATAAATCTAGATTTCTGCTGTTAAAAAAATACACAATCCGCCATATTTGCCCTTGTCAGCCCTGCCATTTTGACGTCATAAAGAGATTGATCGCACCGAATCAAGAAATACCTATTCTACACGTTGATGATTAGCTTACATTGAGGTAACACGTTAATTTAACTACGACCCAGAAGGTTAAGGTTAGGAAGTTATTTAAACGGGGGGTAGTTTTTAGATATTTGATTTAAATGCTTCTTGCTGCCCTATTGTATAATTCAAAATTTCGTAAGAGTAAACAAAAACAAAACAGCTCAGAGCCAATATGGACTATGCACGAACCCAATGTTCGGGTTTTAAAATGCTTCTTGATCTATTTCTTTCAAATTCCGTACCTCAGTTCAATCGCAAATTACTCATTGCACATTTAACTAACTGAAACTCCGGATTTATCTCGATTTTTACATGGTTGTAATGAAAGGGGTCTACATTTTGGGTTCGAAAACAGTGGTAAAATGAGTGATTGGTCACGGAAATAAGTACCAAATTTGAAAGAACCAGACTCACAAGCATATACGATAAACCTCATTTTTATGCTGTTGATAAGATGTGGCCAAAACAAGAAATTTACAGTGTTTAATGAATCTTGTGCCTTATAATTAGTATTAAGGACTATAATTAACCGAGATACTTAAATACCCATTACTCAAATACAATTGTGTGTAGAATGTACTAATAAATTTGGCACCACGCCATCACTCAGCCTTCATAGCTCAGCGGCTAGAGCGCTGGTCTAGTAAACCAGAGGTCGGGAGTTCGATCCTCCCTGAAGGCAATAATATAATTGTTAATTTATTTTTTAAATTTTTTTAATATATATTATACTTAACATCTTATTAATGACACTAATAACTTCCTACACCTATAATCCAATCGTATAACAAAATTCCCGACTTACTTTCTCTTATGTACCTCATGAACTATTACATTCTTCCGTTCTCTTTTACTTGCCCTCCTTTATTTCTTCCTTTCTCTACGTCTTACTCCTGATCGGGACAGACCAAATACGATAAAAAAACCACCAACAAACCAAACCGAGGCATCGACTGGAGTTTTATAAAATGAAGGAATCACAAACCTCGTAAATGTAAAATGACCCATTTATATCTATGGCAGAATGTTTCAAGTCTCTCCTTGAGGATGTGAGGGGTACGTTCGTATCTGGAGGCTCCTGATCGTCTTCAAATACGGCTTCCCCACCCCTGCATTAGGAGTCAATTAAGAGGTTCTATGGGATCTTATGCTGTCTTTTTTTATTGCTTTATTTTTTCTTTCCCTCTTTCTTCAATTTCTTTTACCACGATTAGTATAAGCTGTATTTTCTCAATAGTGGTCATTATGTATTCGTATACGTATACACAGTAGGGTTCCCCCCCCCCTATTTTTTAAAGTTTTTTATCTCCACATGCCTGATTGTATTACCACATAGGTCACATACTCAATTTCATCAAAATCGAACAATATTTACTGGTCGCTATATGGATCTTAACTTATTAGTCTGCTGGTAAATTAATTTTGGGGATAGAAATGAACAGTCTTTGCAAATACTAGTTTATTTGAAACAGATCTTGGTGTTGAAAGACAATTTTTTTTTTAAATATTTATATTAAAGTGAAAAGAAAATAGTTAAATGGCAAATGATTTCTTTTTGACACAAATTATAACTAAAATTGTTGATTAAACATTGATCCTTTTGAGCATCAGGGAAAATTTTTGTGATGTTTTGCCACAAGTCTGAGAAGCAACTGTTTCTGTTCTGCATCTTTTGTTAGAGATACATTATACGATTTGATAAGTGCAATACCTGTTTCTGCTGGATCGTTAACAACCATTAAGTTAATCGCTCGACGTTGAAATTCTTGAAAGCACGTATTCTCTTCCCAAGAACTTAGGTTAGTCTTCAGGAATGTATCCTCTGCAAACTTGTATCCATCTTTCATTAGGAGACTGAAGATTAGCTTAGTTTTTTGAGTTACCAGTTCATGCAAGTCCAAATTCTCGATGTTTTTTTGTAAGATTCAATCGGCGAACAACTTTGGTGTTTTCATTACGTTGGAGATTGGAGACCATCTTCGGTTTGGTCTCAGCATTAATTCTATGAACGAAAAATGCAAGACCAACAAGATGTTCTCCAAGATACCAAAGGTGTCTGTGAAGGGCTGTGGTTGCTTCATTAGTTAGATATTGTCTGATTTGGGTACTTTTGCAAAGTTTTAAAAAGCAGAATGTCATTTGAAAGAGCATTAATTCCAAAATGGGCTCCATTCCAAAAACGCGAGTAGACCAAAGCAATAAAAAGACAGCACTCTGTAATATTGGCCTTTTCACGTTCCGTTAGTTTCAGTTAATGCTTAAACAAGTATATTTTCAGGACATATATAGCCTTAGCCATCCAGCGTAAATGATAAGTTGCTCCTGGGACTCTTAATGTAACTTCTGTCTTATCAATGCCCCCAAGAAAGATGAGACTAAGTCGCAGCAATTCTTTATAATCGTCACGCAACTGACGAGATTTCAAAACTTCCTGAAAATATGGCACCATTTCTCCTCGAAGATTATGCATTACTGGATTGACGAATAAACTGCTATCCGCCTCCAAAGAAGAATCCTTTTTAAGTGACGACCATTGTTCTTTAAAACGTTCAAAGAGACTCCTTTTTGGACCACTTGTAGGCCCAAGTAAAATATTGCAAGCACATGACAACATAATTTCGAAAATATGATGACGGCACGCTCTTTCCCATACTTTTATGACTTTTTTGCAAGCGAGGTTGTAACTTTGTGTCAAAGTCATTTACTCCACTTGATGGTGGTACTGGACAACACAAAGCACATCACCACATGCTGGTAGTCTTGCATATAAAAACTCACTAGTAGGATGTCCTGAAAGCCAGACTGCCGCAGATGAACGAGTACTTCCAGCCATAATCTGAAACAAGAGAAATAAAAATTTATTGTAACTGAGTGAGCTCACGGTTTCCCTCCATTTAGTTATACTTAGAAGATATTTTTTTATACTCTAAAATATCTAAATATTCAATATTCATGTAAGAATAAGCTTTTATTTGACATAAATAAATAGGCTCCTGTGTTTGTAAAAAATTACGGCAGTCATGCTTAATTAAAATATATATATATATATATATATATATATATATATATATATATATATATATATATATATATATTGTGAATTAAAATATGAACATAAAGTGTGTTAACATAAAATTCTAATATTCTTTAAGTAAGTCTGATATTGATAAAAAAATGCAAATTATCTATGCACTGAATTCACAAAGTATATTACTTAACTTAATAATTATATATATACTGGCATAAACCAGCACTTGTATTACGTCAACTGTTAAACTTCAAACTACAAATGAACAATTAATCAATCCTCGCTAACTTATATAGGAAATGGTGCGATTGCATCACCATTTGAAACGAGGGGGCGTTATTGCGTCATCACTTTACAAATGGGCTAAAAAATCAACAAGCTCAAACAACAATTATTATTGCATCATACACCGAGTATGTGAATGTCATTCCACTTTTCAGATAATGCAATATCTTGATTTTTTTTGCGAATTATTATAATTCATAAGGAATGAGTTATCAATGACAAATATAGGATAGTATATAAGTAACAACCAATAAATGCCTACTATTAAAAAGTTCCAATATTTTGACTGAAATTTAAAAATATAGAGACACATAACGACCTCTAAATATTCACCAATTTAGTCAATATTTTGCATCAGCTCTTTTAACATCTTATAGCATAATTTTAGCCATGTGGAGAACATTTCCAACTAATTTCAATTTTTTGCATATATTTTTGGACCAGATTATTGTAACATTTTATTGTACCAGTTTATATTTTTATTAATCACAAGAACCATGTATTTCGAACCTTATAACATTTTGATATAAATAAGAATCTCTAGGGTAGGAAAAATCTTATGTTTATGCACTACATACATCCTGTACTTGATGTAATAAGCAAGATGTTTCTTTCTTTCTTTTTTTTTGTAGATTTGTGCATCATTACATATGTGTCCTTTCTGACCTCCAAGAGAGCAAATTGTAGTGCCGCGAAGGGTTGTTGGTGTTGTTACTCGCTTCCCAAGACCAGATGATATCTCTGCTCCCTCCGACCGCTTGGGAAAGGAAGAAAACCTTCGATCTTACACCCTGTCCTGTAGGACCAGTCAACGTTACCACAGTGAAGCGGGGCCGCGTCTTCTGTGAGGCTGTCCCGAGGGACTACATTGGAAAGAATAAAAGGAGGCTGTTGCATGCTGCGGGAATTTTATAGCACCTCCCCCCCCTTGTGTTAGCCATCCATGCCACAGCTATGGAGTGAAAGTTTTATTACAACTTAACCAGACGCGGGATACCATCCAAGTGGGGCGGTCTCACTTCAGGAGTGTATCCAGCTCAATTTGTTCTTGTCCCACAGGGTGGCTAGAGTTTAAAAAGAACAGCCTCCCTGTTGGGCGTTTGGTTTGGACTTGGGTAATCAAAACTGCCGAGTTGGTTTCGAGAGGAACTATCTAAAATCATGCCTACATACCCCAGACAAGGAATAAATATCTAAAGTCATGCCCACATACCCCAAACAAGGAATAACTATCTCAAGTCATCCCCACATACCCCAAACAAGGAGTAACTATCTAAAATCATCCTCACATACCCCAACCAAGGAATAACTATCCTAAGTCATCATAACATACCCCAAACAAGGAATAACTATCTAAAGTTATCCTCACTTACCCCAAACAAGCAATAACTAGCTCTGAGAAGCCTGACTCAGGAAGGAAGGTGAAACTTAGTGGCAGAGACAGGCAAAGTTTTAAAACGCGTTGTGTCAATAAATTACAGAACCACAGCTACTAAAGTGACTACAGAGCTAAACTAACATCTTGACAACCCAGGATCAATCAAAACAGTTCGTCGAGAGCTCTATGCAGCTGGATACCATGGAAGGGCTACCAGTGCCAAACTGTTTTTGCCCATCAATGTTTAAAAAACGCCTAAAATGCTGCAAATACTACAAGAAGGTCATCTTCTCTGACGAATCATCATTCACACTTTTCCTTGTTCAAGACGAATTTATGTATGGAGGACACCCAAAGAAGCCTTTGATCACGATTGGCTGACCCCATCCGTGAAACATGGATGCGATTTTGTGATGGTTTGGGCGGCTAGATCGTAGATTTAATTCTCTTGGTCCCGTGATAGCAGTGACTAGTAGGATTACTTCTAAGGAGCATTTGTTAAGTTGGGGTGATCAAATTCACTCAATGGTACAAAACCTGTTTCTCAATAGTGGTACCATCTTCCAGGACAAAAATGCATCAATTCAAACAGCTAAAATTGTTTTAAAAAATGGCCGAAGAGCACAGCAGCGATGTAGAACACTTAGGATGCCTCCCCACAATCACCAGGTCTTAACATAATCGAACATCTCTGGTGTCTTTTTGGATCATATCACAATACACACGTGAGAGTAAATCAGCTTCAGCACGTGGGATAAAGAAAGTATGATATTGTACGCTTTCGTCTTTAATTAAACCTTATCAAGTATTGAAATATATTGAGAGAACGGGAAGAATGGGGGATCCGGAGAGTGTAAAGAAGAGCCTTGGGAGAGAAACTGCCATAAACTTAGGTATTCTTTAGGCGCTGGCATTTAAATTAATCCAGGTGAATAGAACTTTGCTTAAATTAAAATTTGATATGCTTTTAAATCACTTTCACTTCATATACTTCTTTCTACAATGTTTTTACTATGTATTCATGTTGCTACGCTTTCTCAATCTATCTGCGGATTTAGTGAAGATGTGGATGTAAAACAACTGTTGTTTAATCTTAACACTAAGATTTTTACCAGATTGTCCTATGTAACGTTCATTAGTCTTTACAATTAATGGAATATACGATTCTTATGTTGATACCATTGTTTTTAATTAATAATTTACATAAAGAATTCTAATATGTGAAGATTATATTTTATATTGTATATTTTTTAAATAAATACAGTAAAGTGGCATAAATGTGTGAAAATGGCATAAATGGTGTTTTTAATTCATTTTTAATTCTAACTTTTATAGAATTAACCTCTAGCACAGTTTATACAATCATCCCCAAATTAGTTAAGGTAGATGAAATTCAATATTTATAAACTTTGTTAACTTCTTGGTCAATGAATCCGAGAGTTACCACTCTTAAAACACGCAAGGACAAAGACACGTAAACACCTTTACATTTATATGATGATCGTAGAAGTAACGAAGTAATGAATCAATACAAGTAGGTTTTCTTGATACTGTTTCGTTCAGCTTCGATGGTGAAGTTGATGGATTATACTAAATTATTACACTGCGACAGAGTCAGATCACAGTATCAATGTACAAGAGTAGATGAGAATAGTTTGTTCAGTAGTGGGTAAAAAGTGAGTTAAAAATAATGCCATGTGTATGTACATTATTGCCCACAGCCCCCATGTCGAAATTCTGGTGGTAATATTTATTATTGAAAGAAAACTGCTCGGAATCCGTCAATCCTTATCCTACGGGTTGATGATAATTCCTTGCTTCTGCTCAAACTATATTTGGCATTTTTGCATTCATTTCTTTGTCATTTTTTTACATTCTTTCAAATTTCCAATTGAACTTTCATCCATTGCCTACACGCGTTTTTATTCTAGAATATTTTAAAAGCAGATTGAACCTTTTTTTTTAATTATTCGGTGCTTCTGCCCTCATCTTGTAGCGCCTTACTTCCGGGAACCCGCAGCAGAACAGAATTTCCTCGAATTACCTCCTGGAAAATTTCTCGCAATTACGAGAAAATATGTCTGAAATAATGTGAATGTGTGTCTGAGAGAGGATGTGTTAAAGAAAGTGTTTGTGTGTGCATATAATAAATAATGTGTTTGTATGCGGGGGTGAAAGTGTCTGTGTGAGAATCGAAAAAGTGTGGTGTATATGTGTACAAAAGAGTGTATATGTGTGAAAAGAGTGTGCATGCGAGAGAGTGTGTATCTGAGAGAAAGAATATGTATATGCCTGTGTAGCTTAAGAAGTGATAAATACTCGACATGGGCTTAAATTCACAATTTAACATTTGAGCAACTGTACACCTTTCTCGCATTTTCTTTTACATCTCCACCAACGAGATAACCTCGTTGGTTTTCGCTTTTTTATAAGAGGTCAACAACCAATTCAATCGCAACTTCCATCTGTTGATTTCGCGGAGTTTGGATGGGATTGTGAAACACATGTACACAACAACTGAATGGGCGGATATGTGTCTTATACATACATGTTCATGGGTAGGCGATAAAGAGGAAGATTCTAAAATTTTCCACTCGTTTTATCTGCGAATCCTGAATGATGGAAAATGCATTAATGGGTAAGCTGAATGATTGAGGGTACATTAAAAGGTATGTTGAATGATTGAAAATGAATTAATGGGTAACTAAATTGGTTGAACGTACATTAATTGGCAAGTTGAATGGTTGAAAATGCATCAATGGGTAAGGTGACTGATTGAAAATTTATTAATGGGTAAGATAACTGATTGAAAGTCCATGATAGGCAAGATGGATGAATGAGTTCGTAAATGGGTAAGATGAGTGAGTGAAAGTGCATTGATGGGGATGCTGAATGATTGAAAGCGCATTAATGGGTAATCCGAATAATGAATTATATTAATGGAGAGGTAAATTATTGCAAGTTAATGATTTAAAAATGCATTAATAGGCAGGTTGACTGACTGAAAATGCATTAATAGGCAAGCTGAATTATTGAAAATGCATTAATCAGTAAGGCGACTGGTTGAAAATGCATTAATGGGTAAGGTGAATGATTGGAAATGTATAAATGATTGAATATGCATTAGTGTGTAATGTAACTCATTGAAAATGCATTAATGGATAAGATGACTGACCGAAAATGCATAATAGGTAAGCTGAATGAATTAAAATGTATTAATTGGTGAGTTGACTGATTGGAAGTATATTAATGGGTAAGATGAATGATTAATTTACATTAATGGGTAAGGGGACTGATTGAAGTTACATTAATGGGTAAGGGGACTGATTGAAAATGCCTTAATGAGTAAGGTGGCTGATTGAAAATGAAAAATGGGTAAGTTGCATGATTGAAAGTTCCTTAATAGGTAATGTCGTGGTATAGGAAGGACCGAGTGATGGAAGGAGTTGGTACGTATGGGTTTTTTACGTACTACAAAAAAAGAAGACTCCTTGACTAACGTTATACCTCTCTAAGAGTGCTATATATGTTTGATTATTATTATCTAGGGTCTTAACTCCTTTAAACTTTAAAGGTTCCTTGTGCCAACGTAGCGATTCGAGGATAGAATAAAAAAAATTGTTAACACAAACTAAAGCTTTAATTAAAACACAAAAACAAAAATAAACATGAACCACAAAAATATTACGAACTAAATACACAGTAAGGACTTCAATAATTTTTAAGTAAGGCTTTCTAACTTGACCTACTTGACATTATAGTGATGGTTAACCCACCACTCACTTCAATATAAAAATATGCTAACTGTCTCTACTGGAGTTTAAATAACTTGGTCCCTCTGGCGACGGGTTTGAGTCTGACCTTGAACTCAATGAGCCCAGACACTTCAGGAATCCTGTGGGTTCTTTGACGCGTGCCTCGGCAGATGGTTGACGGCGGACGGAATAACTTGACAACCAAAAGGGACTTTGGCGAGTGTGGCAGATGGGGGGCCACACGGGACTCGGAGGGGTCTTCTTCAAGGGCGAGGTCTATCACGGTGCTTTAGGATGCACCAGTATAGGAGGGGTCTCTCTGACGAGAATAAGTTGAACTTGGTTCTTAAACCAAGTTAATTTAGAGTTATGTGTGACCACCGGGTAACGGGCTCGAGGAGGAGCTTTTTCTTCTTCGTTTCGGAATTCCTCAAGGGCGAAGACTATCTCGGTGCTTTGTGCTACACCAGGATAGGGGGAGGTTTCTCTGACGAAAATAAGTTAAACTTGGACAAGTTAACTAAAAGTTCGGTTTGGTAACCAGGAACTAGCTCGAGTATGAGCTGCTTCTCAATCCTTTCTCTTGGTAGCCCGAGCCTCTTGCCAAGAACTTCGTCTCCTTGATGACTAACCGAATTCACCCCGATTTTCCCAAGTGTTTGGTATTTATACCTCGTCACCCCCACTGTGGTAGGGGTAGGAGGGAGGGTGGCTTGTGGACGGGCCGCAGGAGAGTTCTTACTCCAACGGTTTTTCTCAGGCCGTCTTACCTCTGGTCTTGATGGGCCTTCGAGCTTGAGAGAAACGCGTCTCCAATTTTGCACTTGAGGTGGAATTGAATACACACTCCTAGGGGAGATCTTGCAGTTTCAACCGCTCTGCCTTTCACAGTGCCGAGGGGTGGGGGGCTACGGCCACGAGACCGACCCATTGGGTCCACACGGCCCGTATGCTCTGTGGTCAACGTCCCGCGTCTCAACTGAGAGGAGGGAGAGGGTCGATTTCCCTACAGGTAAATTGAATTCTAAATTGCTTTTATGGGTAGTATTAATCATTAAAATTACATTATTGGAAAAGACGAAAGAACGGAATTAAATTAATGGATCAGTTGATGGCCGAATGTGCATTAATGGGTAAACTGACCGATTGTAATTCCATTAATGGGTAAACTACCTGATTGAAAGTTTATTAATTTGAGTGGTGGGATTTAAACGTATTCGTGCCATATCCCCCCTCCCCCCCAATCCGCTCGCCTTCGTCTCTCTTTTGAAAATTGCCCTCGCAAAACCCGTTCATAATGGGTTCTTAAAAACAATTGGAAGGTTCAACTTGAGTGTGGTGAGTTGAGGGTTCTTTTGAGGACAGGTAACTCTTGGAACACCTGACATACGCATTTCAGTCCCGTCGTGATCTCGGGTGAATATGGTTTGTGCTAGGGAGAAAAAGAAGTCCAGGAGAATCGTGTGAGACAATGCAAACAACCCGCAGGAAAGAGAAGTGTAATTCCAACCGCTTTCACTTTTCTTTACACAAGGTCCCATTCAGGGATTTGCCTTAATAAGGAATTTGTAAATAAACACTAGAGCGCTTGGAATCACAATTTTCCTTTTCTGCGGATAAATTACATTGTCACCAGTATTTTTTTTTACCGATTTTTAATTATGTTTGGTCTATTTCCTAAGCATGTTTATGCCTCAGTTTAGGGGCGCTGTTATTTCCTCAAACCAGGCCTAATGACCGTGGGGGAAGGGAGACCTGCCATAATTGTAGAAGTTTGGGACTATTGGGGAGAATCACGTGCTCTCTATCTCCAAGTAGTCTCCTCTAGACACTACCTGGATATCTTCCATACATTGTTACTTCCTCCAGATCTTTCCCCATAAACCTAGGGTTAAAATATGCCCTCATTGGTTTTCTCGTAGTTCGGTTACTTGTGTACACATTTTATGGCCAAAATAGAGGAAAACCAACGAGGGAATTTAAAGCAGGTTTCCAGATTTTTTCCTGAAAGTGGTGAAGTTGGGGAAGTGGAAATGTGCGGAAGGTACTGAGCCTGAATGTAGGTGACTACTTGTTGCCCCCCCCCCCCCTAACCCACAAACGCACACACACCGACACCACTCTCGGAGGAACCACCAGATGAATCCGAATCGTAGGGGGTGGGGGGATTGAGAATCAACCGGAAATGAAATTGAAAAGAAGAAACTATACAACGTGCACAAAAAGCAAGATATTATTATTATTATTATTGATACTAGTGTACCTATGCCGTCAAAAATGACGGCATTATTTTTAAGATAGAACTATATTTTTTTATTATAGATAATATTAGTCGTTGAAATATAAATTACAAATTTTTTTCAAATAGGTAGATTCGAGTTTTACCGACAAAAATAAAAATAAATAAATACACAACGGGTATTATTATTATAGATTATTATAATTATTATTATTATTGCTATTATTATTATTGCTATTATTATTATTATTATTATTGCTATTATTAGTATAAGTATTATTATTATTAATGCTAATATTATTGTGAGGGTATGGAACGTACATACTCGCATGCCGCCAGACAATCGTGGGAACGAAAGAAATTTGTCGTTTGAGTTGACCTTCGTCTCCTCCCTTCCCCATCCCCCAACAGGCGACAGGAAGTCTGCCGAAAGAAGGTCTATCTCACAGAGAAGCCTAAATTCTATTTGCCTTCTTTATGATACAATGGAGATTGTCCAGAAGGCGCTGCGATAAGCGAATTGTCGTGAATAGAATCTCTTTCTCGATTTCACACAGTCCGCGGTATAAATGACAACGCCATTCATCCCTCTAGAACAGTGTCCCAAACCTACTCGCGTAACCCTCACGTTGAACAAGAGTCGTTGCCGTAACGTATTGACCTCCAACGCGCCGCTGAGTTAACTTGGTCGCTGTCTCAAAGTGTTCCTGAGGCGAATCCCGCCCCGCAGAGTCTGTGGCTAGAAGAATACGCTCTGTTGCTCAACGTAACTTGAGAAAGAAAACGGAACATCCAAATAGTTAGTTGTTAGTGTCACATCCAGTTAGGAGTGAACTAAACTGAACTGCAGCCAGCAGCCCTGAACCCGTCGTCTTATCCCCCCTCTCCCCGAGAACTCGTGTTAACGCCACCCGAACCACCTTGTCTGGACCTAAGTAGTTGTCTCTTCAATCCATCCCAATTAATGGTAATATGTAAGCCCAGTGTCCCTTTATTCTTAAATTACCTATTTAATTAACAGTGATTGGTACTCCCATTGAGTCAATATAAATCTAGACGCTTAACGTCAGTGTTTAATATTTAATCCTTATTTACCTAAATGCCCGTTTAACTTTTGCTACTAATTATTATTTTTGTGTAAAGTAAAGTTTATTTTTGTACGTGTGTTTATTTGTGGCTCCTCCTTTTTGACGTACCCTTGGCAAGACTTTAATTAAGAATCCCTTCGGCTAATTTATTCAACCTGTATTATGCACTCTTAGAATTTAACAATCACAAACCTCCCCCCAGTAACACGTGGGACTTATATAGTGAAAATCCTGGCCGTGGCACAACTCATAGGGTCAATACCATCGACTTAAACAAAAGCGGTGTGTCCAGATCAAGGACTAGAATAATTATTGGACCAGACTATGAGCAATTCTACGAAAATTATCATAATAACACTGGTCAACACACATCTTTCATCAGAGACTTTACTATACTTTTTAAATGCATTTTTCATGCTGAATCCGAATCTGCCTTCGGGTTTTCTCTAGCACGTACCGTTTTTAAGATATGCAAAAAATTTAAAATGGCCGCCTGTGATTATAAAATGTAGTACGAGTATATTACTGGTATTGCTCTATTGCATGCATCATTATTGTACTGCTAAGATGAGCAAACTAGATGCTTCGTGAGTTTTTGCTGGTTAAAGGGGTATGGAGAAGAATTAATTTACATTTGTAACCCGCATGCATATTTTGCGCAATTATTTATAATTCTGTTTTATGCTTTCAGGTTCCTCATGTGTTATGCATCTTCTAAGCTGCTCCAGCTGCGTTGATCATAAGAGGCTTCCAAATATTTCCACAAAGCAGTAACAATGCCTCGAGAGTGCAAAAATCATCCAGATAAATTCTGCTATGTATGTGGGCATTTTACAACAAAATCTCACAAATGATATAAAGAAAATGTACAAACTCTACTTCGGTTGCCCTCTGGGTGACCAAGATAAAGCATGGGCACCACACCAAATTTGTACTTCCTGCTCTAATGGATTTCGTGACTGGATTAACAAAAAGAAAGCTTCAATGCCCTTCACTGTTCCTATGATATGGAGAGAGCCCAGAGATCATCTCGAAGATTGCTATTTCTGCAGTGTAACCACAAAAGGGTTTTCTGCAAAGAACAAGCACCAAATTGTTTATCCAACCATGGAATCCGCGTGCAGACCAGTTCCACATGATGTATCTTTGCCAATTCCAGTTCCACTTGATGATGGCCTCGTACCTGATGATATCAGTGATGATAGCAGTACTGAAGGTGCATGCACATTAGATGCGGATGTTGAATATGAAGATGCTAACTCTGAGCCAAAGTTATTTACTCAGGAAGATTTGGATGATCTTGTGAGAGATCTGTCACTGTCAAAGGAGAAAGCAGAACTTCTAGCATCACGACTACAGGAAAAATTCTTACTCGAGAAAAATGTGCATGTAAGTTACTTTAGAAAGCGTAATCGTGATTTAACTTCATTCTTCACAGTTATTGGACCTCTCTGCTACTGCCATGATATAAATGGATTGTTCAAAGCCTTGTCACAGCATATGAGGCTTCTGACTGGCGTCTCTTTATTGATGCTTCTAAGACAAGTTTGAAAGTTGTCCTCTTGCACAATAGCAATGTAAAGCCTTCCATTCATATTGGCCATTTTGTCTACCTTAAGGAGAGATATGACAATATGGATATTCTTCTTAAAGCCATAAACTACCAAGCCCATCAGTGGTACATATGTGGTGATATAAAGGTCATAGGCATGCTAATAGGTATGCAAGGAGGATTCACGAAGTACTGTTGCTTCCTCTGCCTGTGGAATAGATGTGCCACTGCAAAACATTATGACAATCGTGACTGGCTACTTCGATCTACATATGAGCCAGGAATAAGCAGTGTTCAGTCTTTTTCCCTGATAGAGCCTCAGAAAATATATTTGCCACCTCTTCATTTGAAACTAGGTCTAATGAAAAACTTCGTGAAAGCAACGGCTAAGAAAAATTCTCAGGAATTCCAATATCTGTGCAAAAAAAATCCACAACTGAGCGCGGCAAAATTAAAAGAAGGCATGTTCGTGGGACCACAAATCAGGGAGGTTTTAGCAGACCCTGACTTCGAGAAGACCCTCACTCCTCTTGAACTAAATGCATGGCTAGCCTTCAAGTGGCTATGTGCAAACTTTCTGGGCATCAACAAGTCACCTGCATACAGAGATGGCGTGGAAAACCTTATTCAATCTTATTAAGAAATGGGATGCCGTACGTCACTTAAAATCCATTTCCTGCATTCGCACCTAGACTTTTTTTCCAGAAAATTTTGGAGGCGTAAGTGACGAGCGAGGTGAACGTTTCCACCAGGATATCAAGACCATGGAAACTCGCTATCAAGGATTTTGGAATGAGAGCATGATGGGAGATCATTGTTGGATGTTGTATCGTGATAATCCTGAGAAAAAATTCAAAAGCAAATCCGATGCACAACGTTTATGAATTCGAGTTTTGACTTATTAGCCTTTCACTCATGGTTTACCATTCTTTACATGCAATATAAGTACCATTAACTTTATTATGCTGTTGGAATAAACAAAACATGGCTATTTATCTTTATCTTATGTTTACGCTTAAAGAGAATGATAAATTTTAGAGTTTCTATATGTTAAATGCATCATTTTGTGTCAGTTCAACTTCTTAATGCACATGGAGTTATACATAAGGCATTTTTTTTCTAGCAATGGCGCTATACAACCATATATCCCCAGTTTCGGCAAATAAATCAGAGTAAAACGCTACATTCTATCAGCGACGGCGGTCATATTGCATTTTCGAATATCTCGAAAACCTAATGTGCTAAAGAAAAACTAAAGTCAGATTTGAAATCAGCGAGAAAAAATGCCGTGATAAAAGTTTGCTTAGGTCTCTGATGATTAAAAAAGGTTCAAATTTGTTGGCCAGTGTAATTACTGTTGTTGAGGTTATTATTATTGGTAATATTATTATCATAATTAGTATTGTTTTTAAGGTTATTATTATTACGTCGCTCGTTTACTAGTCGATAAACACATTTCAGCCCTCACTGGAGGGCCCGGTGTGACGTGTGTCAGAACACGGAAATGTTCGCACCAGGGAATACCGTAGGGCCTCAAACATACGAACGCGCAAGTCCAATGGAAGGCCCAAAGAAATTCGAGAAGTCTCAGATTAAAATCTTGATTACCAGTCATGTATAAACATATGCATACAGGCATGTGTGTGTATTTCTCTTCTTCTGCATGAGACGAATGGGTGCGCGTTTACGTACTTACCGTGTATGTGCCCCTTTAGTGTGCGTACCGATACATGGCCGAGATCTTTTATCTCTTCCCTTTTTGGATTCAATGAAACGCGACCCTATTGTGAAGTATTACTTCCTCTTCCTTTTACCTCCTGACGGTTTGACATTTTATTTTTTTAAAAGTGAATTAATTATAATAGTAAGGAAAATGTAGATGTAGAAATTACTTTGAAGTTGGAGCTTTTATCGTTCGACTTTTAAACCTTGAGATTTGAATTCGAGGAAGAGTGAGATTGCTGGGTGGCAATATCTTGCCGCTGAAAGGGGAAAAGATTTTCCCACTGAGATAGGCATCAAACAGTGCGAATGGGTGCCCACCCACCCCTCTCCACATCGTGGCAAATCGCATATGATGCGTGTGGATTTAGTGAGTTATGTATTTTAAATAAATGAAAATCGAGGGCATCTGTTATGGTGATGAAAAGGTGAAAGTGGTAAAGTAAGGGTATGTGAAAATACCTGGAAATGACAGCGTAGACTAGTTGAAGTGCAAGGCGCTGCCAAGGGGCACAACTCTCCTAAATTTGTGATAACAATAATTCGCAAGACCAGAAGAAATTCTACGGGGAATGTGAGATAAAAAAATTTAAGTGAGTGAATTGTTCTTATATTCTCGTTCTCATTCTCGTTCTCGACCTCGCTCTCGTGCTCGCGCTCGTGCTCGCGCTCGTGCTCGTGCTCGTGCTCGTGCTCGTGCTCGTGTTCATGCTCGTTCTCGCTCTGGTATTCGTGCTCGTGCTCGTGCCCTTGCTCGTTCTCGCTCTCGTGCTCGTGCTCGTGCTCGTGTTCATGCTCGTTCTCGCTCTGGTATTCGTGCTCGTGCTCGTGCCCTTGCTCGTTCTCGCTCTCGTGCTCGTGTTCATGCTCGTTCTCGCTCTGGTATTCGTGCTCGTGCTCGTGCCCTTGCTCGTTCTCGTTCTCGCTCTCGTGCTCGTTATCATTTTCACTCTCGTTTTGTGCTCGTGCTTGGGCTCGTTCTCGTGTTCGTTCTCGTTTTTGTGCTCGTGCTTGTTATCGTTGTCGTGTTCGTGCTCGTTCTCGTTCTCGTATCCGTGCGCTTGTTCGTTGTTGTTCTGTGGCTATTTCTCGCTCTCCTGTTCGTGCTAGTGCCCTTGCTCGTTCTCGCTCTCGAGTTCGTTCTCGTGCTCGTTCTCGTGTGCGTGCTCGTTCTCGTGCTCTTGCTCGTTCTCCTGCTCGTTCTCGTTCTTGTTCTCGTTCTTGAGCTCGTGCTCGTTCTCGTGTTCATGATGAGGAAATAGTTGATGTACTAAATGGTCATTTTGCATCAGTATTTACAAAGGAGAAACTAAATAGTCTTATGTATAGTACTCATGGGTCAGGGAAAGAGGTGTTTACTACCATTAGTGTGGATGGGAGGACGATAAAAGGACTAATAGGTGAGTTAGATGCTACCAAGGCCTCCCGCCCTGATAATATTCATTCTAGGATACTTAAAGAAGGGGTAGAAAGTATCTCAATAGCTCTGGAGAAGTTATATACTAGGTCACTGGAATATGGAGAAATACCCGATGATTGGAAGAGAGCGAATGTAGTCCCCATTTTCAAGAAGGGTAGTAAAGAGGATCCAAATAACCTTAGACCGGTTAGCCTAACTCCTGTAGTCTGTAAAATTCTTGAGAAAATAGTTAAAAAAGGGATTTGCCAACATTTAGAGAGGGGGGGGGGGTTAATCAGCGATGCTCAGCATGGGTTTAGATCAGGTAGATCATGTTTGACTAATTTACTAGACTTTCTGGAGTTCGTAACAAATCAAGTAGATAAGGGAGAGAAGGTAGATGTAATTTACTTGGATTTTAGTAAAGCATTTGATAAGGTACCACATAGGAGACTAGTTCAGAAATTAAAAATGATGGGATATGTGGGGGTGTTTCAAATTGGATAGCTGAGTGGCTGAAAGACAGGAAGCAAAGGGTAGTGCTAAATGGTGTAAAGTCAGAGTGGAGGGATGTTATCAGTGGGGTTCCTCAGGGATCAGTTCTTGGTCCATTATTATTTGTCATCTATATAAACGATCTTGTGGAGGCAGTTAATAATAAAGTGTCAATTTTTGCGGATGATACCAAATTAGCAGCTGTAGTTAAAGATATTGATGATAATTTTAAAGTGCAGGGGGACTTAAATAAATTGTTATCCTGGGCACATAAGTGGCAAATGACTTTCAACCTTGATAAGTGCAAAATTATTAACATGGGAAAAGATAATAGAGAATTTAACTATGAAATGGATGGGCATTGGCTGAGCTCAGCAGAGGATGAGAAAGATCTAGGAGTAGTAATAGATAAGTCATTAAGGTTTTCTAAGCAGTGTATTGAAGCAAGAAATAGGGCAAATAGAGTGCTGGGTTTCATTAAGAGAAATGTCAGCTACAAAAGTAAAGAGGTTATTCTTAAACTCTATAACTCTTATGTTAGGCCACATCTAGAGTACTGTATACAGGCATGGTCCCCACATTTTAGACACGATATTAACCTTCTCGAGTCAGTGCAAAGGAGGTGTGTGAGAGGGGATATGATTGAGCTGTTTAAAGTTTTTTCTGGGATAGATAAATTGGATGTTAGCAAGTTTTTTGAGTTAGATGGTGGAAATCGGACTAGAGATCACCACTTGAAAATTAAAAAGCAAGGGTTTAGGTTGGATTTAAGAAAATATTTTTTCGCCACTAGAGTGGTGGACTTCTGGAACAAATTGCCGCGGAGGGTAGTAGGTAGTCCAAATCTAAATGTATTTAAGAGTAGGTTGGATGAGTTTATGGGGAGGGAAGTTTGTGATGGTTCCTAAGTTTTGTATATATTAATATTGTTTGTATATATCTATAGCTGCATGATTTAGTTCTTGACAAGCCTTGATTGGTGATACCCTCGTTTGTGGATGCAATCCTCTGGATGTAGTTTTCTTGGGAGTTTGGGGCCTTAAAAAAGAGGCCGTTTGACTCGGATGACCTATGATGGGCCCTTGTGGCTTTGGTCATCTGTTATATTATATTGTGGGGGACTTTGATTTTGTCTTCCCCTGGCGATGGGGCTTTTTGTGGGTGGGTTTTGACGGATGCGGATGACCTTTGATAGGCCCTTGTGGCTTTTGTTATCCGTGGAATTATGTTATGTTATGTTCTCGTTCTCGCTCTCGTTTTCGTGCTCGTACCCTTGCTCGTTCACGTTCTCGCTCTTGTGCTTTGGCTCGTTTTCGTTTTCGTGATCGTTCTCGTGTTCGTGTTTGTGCTTGTGCTCTTGCTCGTTCTCGTTTTTGTTCTCGCTCTCTTCTCGTTCTCGCCCTCGCTCCCGTGCTCGTTCTCGCTCCCGTGTTCGAACTCTTGCCCTTGCGCTTTCTCGTGCTCATTCTCGTTCTCGCCCTCGTGCTCGTTCTTGCTCTCGTGTTCGTTATCGTGCCCGTGCCCTTGCTCGTTCTCGTTCTCGTTTTCGCTTGCGTGTTCGTTGTCGCTCTTATGGTCGTGCTCGTGATCGTGCCCTTGCTCGTTCTCGTTTTCGTTCTCGTGATCGTGCCCTTGCTCGTTCTAGTTATCATGTTCGTCCTCGTTTTCGTGCTTGTTCTCCTGTTCGTGCTCGTTTTCGTTCACGTTCTCCTGCTTGTTCTTGGTCTAGTTCTTGTTCTCGCTCTCGTGTTCGTGCTCGTTCTCGTTCACGTTCTCCTGCTCGTTCTCGGTCTCGTTCTTGTTCTCGCTCTCGTTCTTGCTCTTGTGTTTGTGCTCGTGTCCTTCTCGTTCTCGTTTTCGTACGTGTGCTCCTGTTCGTTCTCGTGTTCGTGCTCGTTCTCGTTCTCCTTCCCTTGCTCATTCTCGGTCTCGTTCTTGTTCTCGTTCTCATTCTCGTTCTTGCTTTCGTGTTCGTGTTCGTGCTCGTGACCTTGCTCGTTCTCGTTCTCGTGCTCGTGTTCTTGCTCGTTCTCGTTCTCGCTCTTGTGTTCGCGCTCGTGCTCGCTCTTGCTCCCGCTATGTTCTCGTTCTTGTGCTTGTGCTCGTTCTCGTGTTCGTGCTCTTGCTCATTTTTATTTCTCCCGCTCGTTCTCGTTCTCCTACTCGTTTTCGGTCTCGTTCTCTCTCTCGTGTTCGTGCTCTTGCCCTTGCTCGTTCTGGTGCTCGTTCTTGTGCTCGTTCTCATATTCGTGCTCTTGCTCATTCTCGTTTTCGTGTTTGTTCTCGTGTTCGAGGTCGTGCTCTTACTCGTTTTCGTTCTTGTTCTCGCTCTCGTTCTCGCTCTCGTGTTCGTGCTCGCATCCTTGCTCCTTCTCATTCTCGTTCTTACTCTCGCTCTCGTGCTTGTTCTCGTTCTTGTGTTCCTGCTCCTTCTCGTGTTCGTTCTCATGGTCCTTCTCATTCTCCTGCTCGTTATCGGCCTCTTTCTTGTTCTCGTGCTGATTCCCGTTCTTGTGCTCGTTCTCATGTTCCTGCTCTTGCTCATTTTTATTTCTCCTGATCGTTCTCGTGTTCGTACTCGTTCTCGTTTTCGTTCTTGTTCTCGCTTTTGTGCTCGTTCTCGTTCTCGTTCTCGTGTTTGTTCTCGTGCTCGTTCTCCTGCTCGTTCTCGTTCTCCTGCTCGTTCTAGTTCTTGTTCTTGCTCTCGTTCTAGTTCTCTTTCTCGTGCTCGTTCTCATTCTCGTTCTCGCCCTCACTCTCCTGCTCGTGCTTGTTATCGTGCTCCTTCTCGCTCTCGTGTTCGTGCTCGTTCTCGCTCTCTTTCCCGTTCTTTTACTCGTTCTCTCTCTCGTGGGCTTACTCATTCTCGTTCTCGTTTTCATTCTCATTCTCGTTCTTGTTCTTATTCTTATCGTCTAAATTGCCCTCCAAAACCATTTCTAATTTGAGTTATCTCTTTGCCTGTGCGTATCAATGTTTGTGCGACCGAAAGAACAAGCAAAGATGCCAATTTGTCAACGCAAAATGGCATCGAATATCAACATATCATCGTGTTGCACAAAAAAATGATGATAAGCAAATTTATTTTGTACCATTAACGAACACGACCCCTTACACTTGTCAACATATCTTTTGCCTCTCTCGTTGAAATATCTTTGTGTGTGTAATTAGTGTAGGTTGAGGTCTACTCAATCTATGGCTACACTTTTAGCTAATACACACCATTCATGTGCGCACATTCACACTAAATGATGCTTTGGGCTGTTCTGAAGACATTCTCGGTTGCTTTGACAACACCAAAGGATAAACTTGGGACTTAAAATAACAGATTAAAAGTTAATTAGAAATACCGAGGAGTACGATCCACCTCGTGGCAACAAAAGATAAAGAACAACAACACCCATATAAATAGAATGAAATCCGAGACACGAACACGAAATTTTACCGGGACGAAAGTGCTTAAAAAATACGAGTATCAGAATATCTTTATTTGCATAAGGATAGAAATTATTTAGATTTTACTTTTGCCATCTTTGTTTAAACAAAGTCTTCAAACAGAAATAATGAACACTAACCGTCGAAGTTGGAGAAGTTAAAAGTGAGGCTAAAATTGTATAGTGAGTAGAGTAAGTAATACGTCTGGTTCGGATACCTTTCAACTCCTAATGGTAGCACGGAAATTAAAGTATAAAATAACAAAAGATGAGCCTCTTATTTAGAAGAGACAATCCTCCCATACTTAGAAGTGACAGGTTTCCCCCATACTTAGGAGGAACAAGATCCCCATACTTAGAAGGGACGATCCATCCATACTTAGAAGGAACGATTCCTGCAGACTTAGAAGAGACAAGTCCCCCACCCATACTTAGAAGGAACAAGATCCCCATACTTAAAAGGGACGATCCCTCCATACTTTCAAGGGACAAGACCCCCATAGTTAAAAGGGACAAGTCCCCCTCCCATGCTTAAAATGGTCAAGTCCCCCTCTCATGCTTAAAAGGGACAAGTCCCCCTCCCATGCTTAAAAGGGACAAGTCCCCCACCCATACTTAGAAGGAGCAAGATCTCCATACTTAGAAGGGAGAAGTTTCCGTCCTTAAAATGTAAAGAATGAAATCAATGGTTTGTTTCACCGTGGACACCAAATACAAAGAGCTTTCTAAAACTAAGGATTGTAGTGAAATATTGAACGGTACATTTTACGAATGAATAAACAGCATAAAGACAAAACACATAAAACCACAAACATGAAAACGAATAATGTAAAAGTCATAATTCTGAAATGGAGAGCGGCAGAGCACATTGACAAAAGAAAGGTGTGAAGATGGACGAAAAAAAATATCTTCGATTAGATACTTCCATGGATATTACAAATTACACGAGTTTATCATTCATTCGTAAAAGTAACAGTATAAACTCGAGCGCTGGACTCCCAGAAACATGAAAAACTTAGGGATGTAATAGGCTCTTCAGGTGCTCGAAAAGGTTCGGGCGGGATTTTTTTTGTGTGTGCTCTTTCAATTAATATTCATAAATATAATAAAATCTAGGAATGGCATCAATTGGTAATTATTTTTTGCAGTATGAAACCAAATCAGACTATTCTCTACCATAAAATTACCACACGAAAGAGTTGGCAGAGGAAACCAGTAAAAAGTCGTCCAATCTGTTCCGAGAGTGTCTGTCCGATTTCAAAAAACCCTCAGAATTAGAGGAGCGCAAATGGTCCGCACGATACGAGCGTCGTCTAGTGTGAATGACCGCGGGGGCTCAAAATGGGGATAGAGAGGGGTTTGAAGTGGAAATGGCCAAGACGATAATCCTACAGGACGATGTTTGGTGACGAATTAAATCCATTCTAAAAGTGTTCGATGATTACATTAGAGGTTAGCTCAAGGGGCAAATCCATATATCTGATTCTGCACATTAAAAGAAGAAGAAAAGAAAATTCTCGTACTCGAATTCATCTTCAGCGAATCAAGAAACAGCACTGATGTTCTAGGGCATCTGATATATACGAGTGTATCATTTTCATCATCATCAGCCAGTTCTAGTCCACTTTTGGGCAAACGCTTCTGCAAGAATCTTCCACCGATTATAATCCAACCCTTTTCTACTTCCATAATTTAAAAGTGGCGAGATTAAATAATTTGTTTTAAGGCATTAAGGCAAAGTTGTCTCTAAAGATGTAGTTAAGATTTCACTACCGCACGCTAGCCTAATTTTGCCTTTACCATGTGTGCGTTCCCAGACCTCACCTTGTTGAGGTATCTCGATACTCTTTGGGACTGACCATACCTTGTTGCGAGTCTAATGTGACTCCAAATCTAACGAGGGCATTGACTGACTGAGAAGTGAGTGAGGGATGGTTAATTTTATACTTTACACTCTAGAGGATGTAAGAAAATAGATTGATTTTTGACGTTATATTATTCCTATGCAGTAAATACGTATTGCTTACTTACGAAAGAGTTATGATTCATGAAGGGGCCAATGAAACTTGCAATTCAGGATATACAATTCTCGATGGTAATTATTCTCTAAAGCAACGGTTGAACGTATAATACTTATAGACACAAGTTATTATCGGTATGCTATGATAAATTTACTAAACACCTACGTTGATTAAATAAGATAAATCGGTTTTTGTATAAAAATAATCATATGGTTAAATTACATTTATTTGGACTAGAATTTAGTCACTGTACTGCTCCTCATATAGAGGAAAACTTGGATTTCGTGTAGGAGATTTAAGGCTCCATCTCTTTCCCGTCGTACTGTGGGTCAACGAAAGCGAGGCGGCTAGAGAGAGAGAGAGAAAAAAGAGAACAAAAAATGCTTATTTTCTCTTGATGGAGAACCGACAGCAAATCTGCGCCTTGGAGAAACTTGAGGAGTTGGAGTTTGTCTTCTTCGTGTGTAGGTTTTATAGCAGGGGGCGGACAACCTTTTCAGAGTAAGGGTCAGATGAGACTTTTGGGAATACATTATGCAAGAATTTTATTGAAAAACATACAAATCAGTGAGACGGCTGGTGCCACCTGCCATGAAGAAGTGTTTCAATGTCCGGCTCGATGGATGAGGTAGACAACAGAAGAATGTCATTGAGGTGGCGGTCCAAGAGTTGGGAGCAAAGGTGAAACTTCGTCTATTTCATTTTGGAGAAGAGCTATTCACAACAGTAGGTGTTGCCAAACATGCGTTGAACATGCGCAATGTATTTTGGACAATTGCTAGAAAGGAAGACGAGGTCGCGGAAGAAGGACAGCGGAGAAGAGGTGCGGAACTTTGCCTTCAGTTTATCATTGCACTGCAGTTCTACCAACTCCATCTGTAGGAAGGCATGGGCGTCATCCACGGTGAAGTAAAAGGGGGTAGTGAAAAGCTTGAAGTCTGCAGCCAGCGGCCTGACTCCTGCGAAACTGGAGGAAAATTCCTCCTGCAGAGATGTGTCGACACTAATGCAAGTGTCCAGGTCCACGTCGTCAGGGACACAAGCAGCAATGCGAGGAAAATGCACAAACTGACCAATAGCCAACTGAGCCTCCCACAAGCGCAGCTTAACCTTGAAGGAGGTGATGTGTGCGTGCATCTGTCTCAGTAGACTCTACGAGTCTACTGAGAGAGATGTTGTTTGGCAGAATTTATTTATTTGGGGGGGGCTGGGGTTTCGCGGGCCGGATTACAATATTAATGCCAGGCAAGGTGGCGGGCCATACGCTAGGCCTTCGCGGGCCGGAGGTTACCCGCATCTGTTTTACGGTTTGGCCCTCTGGCCTAGAATTCTCAAGAGAGTTTTGTTATCTCCCTAGTTATTGGAACTCGACGCCTCCCCCTGCTTGGACAATTTCTTACAATGGTTATTTGAGTTCGGAGAAGCAAAGAGGTCAGAGTAAACTCGCTTTCCGAACAGGTTCGTTTGCGGCGGACGTGATTGCGACCCGCAGAAGCAACCAAGATCGGGGCGCGAGTCGGACCGAATTAGAAAATGCCTCCTTACCCGACCTCAGAAAAGACAGGAAACTGTACCTAAATCTTTTCCTGTTCGCAATATGTACGTGTGTGTGTGCAAATATGTAGAATAAGGGAACGACGTCCCCACATATCATACTATCAAGAGTCCCAAACTGTCCTACGTATTTTTATATCAGCTCTAAAATTTGACAATCAATTCTAAAATCTCTCTCTCTCCCTCTCTCTCTCTCTCTCTCTCTCTCTCTCTCTCTCTCTCTCTCTCTCTCTCTCTCTCTCTCTCTCTTGTGATTGAAATGCAATATCAAAAGTGTTAATTAATGTTACCATCGAAAAGTTATCGTAGACAAGAAGCAGCTAAAAATAGTACCACTAAGTGCAAGTAAAACCACTATAAAAATTTCCTGACTGTGCGCCATCCCCCCCTACACAATCAGATATCTTTTCAATTTTTCCTTGCCTGAAGTTTCGGGTGGGAGAGCCTTGATCTGTTCTATACTTGCCCCAAAGTTGTAGGTAGGGCTTTTCTAAAGTAAGTACCTCCTCGGTATGGGCAGAAATGTCTTTTGAAGTACCCTAATTCCTTGTAATTCCCTCTCTCTCTCTCTGAATCTCTGATTTCTGAGAGCTTAGTCGTTGCCCCAATGGTAAATGACAACGACCTCTACCTCAGAGGAGGTAGAGGTAAGATTCTCCACACGCCCATAAGAGCTGTGGACGACTTTGGAGTGAAAACCCACCGACGTGTTGTGGTCGGGATGCTCCCGAGAAGAGGTCTAACCCGGATCGTTCACTCGAGCAACGTCTCTTTGAACCGACGCCTGACATATTTGTGTACGGCGGAGGAGGTCTTTTTTGTGGACCCTTACCACACCTTTTATGGTAGGAACGATCTCTACCAAAGGGATGAAGTGCATCTTTCTTTTAAATGAAACATGATCCAGGATATCGTGGAGCGTACCCAAAGGAGTGTCCGGCCCAGAGTGAAGGCCGACGTGTGCCAGTACGCCCGTGTAAATCCTGGAACGACCTTCTCGGAGGTCGCTAGAAAGGGTGCCACCACGCCACCAACAGGGAATAGAGAGACGAAAAAGACGGGAAACGGAAGAGCGTAGGGAGTCCAACATTGGGGGACTCCCTGAAAGTTCTTTTGTTTAATGCGAGGTCAATCAGGAACAAGTTTCTTGAACTTCGTGGCCTCGTAGCGACGGAAGAACCTGAGATGGTTTTCATCTCTGAGGATGACATCGTTGAGGGGCTCTCTGTAGGCGAGGAGCTCGGTGGCAGTGGCCACCGACTAGTTAGATTTGTAGTCAAGGTCCCCAAGGTAGAGACTGCACCTCGTGCATCGAGGAAACTTGATTTGAGAAGAGCAGACTTTGTAGGTTTCCGTGCTGTATTGGTTGATGTGAGGCTGGAAGGGTGTGAGAATGTTCAAGATCTGTGGAATAGCTTCGAAACTACGTTAATGAGTCTTCAATCACGATTCATCCCTGTGAAAAGCTTGCGTAGGTCTTCTGTTCAACCGAGATGGTTTAATCGAGAAATTGGTCAACTGCTGAGGGAGAAGGAACTGTGTACCGGCAGTCAAAGATTTCTAGTGACTTCGATGAGTACCGTAGGATAGCTAGGGCAGTGAAGCCCAGCATAAGGACGGCAAAGCGTGCAGAGGAGCTCCGAGTGGCGAGACTCTGCAAAGAGAATCCCAAGGAGTTCTTTGGTTATGTAAACAGCCGTAATCCAATCCTTCGCACGATTGGCTCTTTGGTGAATGGGGAGGGGGCATTAAAGCACTTAGATGCACAAAATACACCTCCTGAACGACTACTTTTCTTCAGTGTTCACTGAAGAGTGTGGTCCCATCTCCCAGCCCACGAACTCTTACTTGGGTGAGAAGCTGGTGGAAATTGACTTCACCCAAACCGAAGTAGAAAAAAAATCACTGACCTAAAGACGAATAAGTCCCCTGGCCCGGACTGGTTTACTTAAAGTGTTGAAAGAAGTGCATGATGAAGTGTCCCGACATCTGGGCACAATCATCAACATCTCAATTCAGACTGGATGCGTTCCTGAAGACTGGCGTGAGGTGGAGGTGACTCATATCTTCAAGAAAGGATACTCTAGCCAACCGTCGACCTACCAACCTATTAGTTTGACTTCGATAGTTGGTAAACTCATGGAAAGCATCATGGTGGAAAAAATAACGTCATATTTAGAGTCAAACTTGCTATTGAGAAGTTCCCAGCACGGGTTCCGAAAGCAATGGTCATGCCTGACGAATCTTGTGGAATTCTTCCACTTCGTTTTCAGTGAGCACGATCGTGATAAGACGGTAGATGTTATGTACTTATACTTTCAGAAAGTCTTTGATAGGGTACCACACCGCCGCCTTCTTGGGAAAGTGCGTGCGCTAGGCATATACGGAAATGTAGCAGGTTGGATAGAGAACTGACTATGTGGCAGACGGCAACGAGTGGTGTTGAATGGATAGGCTTCTGAGTGCGTGCCCGTTACTAGCGGTGTTACTCAAGGTTCTGTCCTGGGACCACTACTATTCATCATCTATGTTAACGACATGGATGATGACACGGTTGGGAAGATTTCTAAATTTGCCGACGATACCAAGCTTGGTATGAACGTTGCAAAGGAAGGATATACTGCCCGCCTACAAGAAGATCTTCGGAAGATTGGGAAGTGGTCGGACACATGGCAAATGCCTTTTAACGTGAACAAATGCAAAGTGATGCATATCGGCCATTGAAACCACTAATCGCTGTATATCCTTAAGGGCACTGCTATTGAATCCACCGACACTGAGAAGGACTTGGGTGTAACAATCACTAGTGATCTCAAGTTCTCGAAACAGTGCATTGAGGCGGAGAAAAAGGCCCAAAGGATGCTAGGCTACATAAAGCGCCAGTTTGGATATCGGAACAAGGAGATAGTACTCTGTTTGTACAATTCACTTGTCCGACCGTACAGTTTTGGAGTCCTTCGTTTCGAAAGGATATTGCGAGATTGGAACGCGTCCAAGCCAGGGCAACTAAACTGATTCCCTCTATCAGACACAAGAGTTACGATGATAGATTAAGGGAATTAGATCTGTTCTCGTTGGAACCTCCGAGACTGCGTAGTCAGCTTATCGAAGTGTTTAAAATACTTTGAGGCTTCGACAGTGTTTACTACACGGATATTTTCCAGCTTAGCGAGGGCAGAATCAGAAATCACGGCTACAAACTTGAACTGAAGCGTTACCACTGCGATTTGTGTGGGAGATTTTTCACATACAGCATTTGTGGTAGCTGGAAGGCACTTCCAGTAGAAGTTGTCAGCAGCAATTCAATTTTGTTGAGCAGTTCAAGTCAAGACTAGACAAAGTTTTGAAAAATCGACGTGTGGGCACTTAAACCGTTGTGCGAGTGTTCTTCGAGGGCGTCAATTGACACTTTCGAAGACTGCGCCTGCTCAACTGTTACGCGAAAGGTACCCTCTTTGAATGGATCGTAAGGTCTACTAGGGTACTTCTTTTCCTTGTCACTCCTTGTAACTCTCAAATTTGACCATTGTAAAATAGTTTCTAGTATTTGAGGGCTTTTATAATGAATATTATGTCACCTGAACACGAAATTCATAATACTTGTTTACTCCTGTGGTTTGGGAGATACTTATTTTCCTCTCTGGGTCAAGTTCCAATGGATTTGTTCTCCTGGAGTTTGCCTCTCTCTTGTTTTAGATCTATTCTGATCTTGCGTTTTAGTAATATTTGGTCACTATCTGTGCTGAAGGAGCTAGCTGATAACCTATATGTCGCCACACAATTTTCATTTTAAAGAATATGTAATCACTCTCTTTTTGTTCCATTTGCTTCTATGCCCATTGCTGATCTGTCTCTTTTGGAAGTAGTTCATAATGAAAAAGGTTCGCTTGTTCTACAGTCAATTAATAGGCTTTCCCGTTCATTTCACTCACCTACTGTAAATTTTCCTTTCGATCATCTCTCGTATCCTTATTCTTCCATATCAGCATTAAAGTTCCCCGTGATTATGTTGAACTAATGATGTCTTTGTGTATGTGCATTCATGACTGTTGCGTAAAAGTCGTTAATCTTATCGGGTATTCATAGAATATATGCCATGTATGGTGGTGTCTTGGTTTAAGAGGAATTTTAGGCCACAAGCTTACTTTTTTGCTGCCGCGGGTAAGGACCCGTTCTCCAGAAGTAAATGAGGGCCTTGCTCTGCGGTCCGTTCGTTTCTAGTTCTCACATCGTTAATAATCTCGATCTCATTAGGACACTTAATGATCTTCCTTACCCTGATAATTTTAGCTGGGTTAGTTTCGATGTATGTTCCCTCTTTACAAAAGTTCCCGTTCCCGATCTCCTAAATTTCCTCGAAGAGTACCTTGTTAATGTTGTTCTCCTTATACCAGCTTCCACTATTATTAAACTTATTTCCCTCTGTATTAACAACTGTAAATTCACCTTTGACGGGAACTATTACCGTCAAATCTTTGGAATGGCTATAGGCAATTGTTCGTTCCCGGTACTGGGCAATCTATATATGAAGTTTTTTGAATCCAAAATACTTCCCCAGACCAACATAACCCCTATTTTATGGATGCGTTATGTTGATGATATTCTTTGTTTGCAGCCTAATGATCTTAATATCAATACTTTTCTTGAAAAAATCACCACGTTAGTCCCCTCAATTAAATTTACTTTAGAAAATGAAAAAGATAACACCATCCCTTTCTTAGATATTTTGATCCACCGAACAGACCAAGGTTTCAAATATGAAATTTATAGAAAACCTACATACAGCCATTGACTCATACATCCATTTCTATTCCGATCACCATATTAGTATCAAAAAAAGTGTTTTCTCTTCCATGTTTTCCGTGCCCTGAGAATTGTTTCACCCGAATATTTGGAAAAAGAGGTTGATAGAATATATAATATATGTTTAAATTTGTGTTACCCTTTCTACGTACTTAAAAATTGTTATAATTCTGCTAAGCGTTCATTTTATCAACCTAATCGTAACATCCCTAAATTTCATGCCAAAAATGTATTAGTTTTACCTTTTAACCAAATTTTCATTAAATTACCTCGTTTACTAAAACCTTTGAACATAAATGTTATTTTTAAATATGAAAACACTATCCATCTCCTTCTCGTAAAAATTCACCCCTTAAACCAGGCATTGTATATTCTATTGGTTGCAATAATTGTGAAAAATGCTATTATGGACAGCCAGGTAAAGTATTGAATATTAGAGTTAAACAACACCAAACTAATGTTCGTAATCTTTGTCAACAATCTGCATTTCAAGAAATATTTTGTAGTGTATCCCTTTTAATACTTTCCCAAATTTTAATATTAGCCCTGGATTGTTTAGCCTAGATCCTATCATATCTAATTATATTAAATCACAAATTAAAGTGTTTAAAGAATTTGTACCCCCTAGTTAGAGTTTTGATGCAGGTAGCCGTTTTAACCCCCCACTCCTTACTATTTAAGACATTGTCTGTCTTGACCTACGTTATTCCATGAAGAAGTCTTTTAGAATAAAGACGAAAGCACGCGGAATCGTTTTTTCATTTTCCTTGTGGGTATTATATATATATATATATATATATATATATATATATATATATATATATATATATATATATATATATATATATATATATATATCAGTGGCGCCTCCGGCACGCGGGCTGTTCTGAGTTAGCACGAGTATAAATTTGGTAAAGTGAATGTGTATTTGCAACCTGATTTAATTTCTGCCAACACTAACTTCAAGTAAGTAATTGCAGCCAAAAACTCGAAATCCTTTTATTGAGCCTGGTCGCAGTTCATATATTTTCGTTCAGCGTCTGGCGGTTGTCTTAGAAGTACTTTGTGTCAAAAAATATCATTCGTAGCAGACGTTCTCTCGACATTGTTCACACGCCCTTGACTCGTGCTCAGAAGTTACAGCCTGAGTTATTATCTATAATCGTAAAAAATAAAAGTGATTAAAATTAATTTTTTTCTTGAAATAATAGATTTCTATAGAGATTAGGATTTAAATTCCAATCTATGAAAGGTTTCCGTTCTGTAGTATTCTTAAAGGAACGAAATATTATCCAGCAACTCGGGCTAATACGAACGAGTCTAGTAGGTGTAAAAGACTAACTGGCATCTCTTGTCAAGAGTACAGTATAGGCGACAGTCAGATCGGTCTCTGGCTAATGTTTGTTGTTTACACAGCTGTCGTTATTTGATTGCTGTTATTCGGTGCTTCTGTATGTAAAGATCAGTTGTGTTTTGCAGGGTTGCTAAATTTTTACCCTTAACTTAGAAATGAAGAAAGACATGTGCTAGATATAAAAAATAAGCCATTTGGAGCTAGAAATATTGCGGAAAAACGTGAAACGTCATCAAACCAAGACGACTGGAGTTGATGTATAAATGAAGTGAGTAATTTTTATATTACAACTATATTTCTGTCTTATTGTTAAATTATTAGTGCACATATAAGTCTGCGATGTGCATTACGTCTCTTACCTTTTATATATGTGTCTTATGCGAAATCTGTGATGAGCCCGAGTGACGCTGATGAGCTAGAGTCGCCTCTGATATATATATATATATATATATATATATATATATATATATATATATATATTACTGGAAAATTTATTAGGGTTTCTTGCAGAAAATTAATTATTTATGTTGTATAAAAGGCTAAGTGAATGGGACAAATGAGTTTAAATCATATGAAATCTCGACTTTGATTTTAGTTAAGTCTAATACTGGTTTCTAGTGTTATATGGCAATAATGAGTCATCGAGGGCGGCAACATTCATTTTCACCACGTGGTGCAGCCACGTTTCGTCCAGTTGTAGCCTATTTTAAGTCGGTGTGGAGTGTTTGTTTGCATTCCAATGCCCTTTTCAGTCACGTTATTGTTTATTAGTTACAAATTCTCATATTATATTCCATTTAAACTGTAAATAACGCAATATGTCAATTTAAGGCTGAGATTGTTAAACGTAGTGATCTTTGTCCACATAAAATTGACAAATAGAAGTGTGTTTAAGTAAACCAGATTTGAATATGTATAATTCGCAAGGAAATTAGCGGTTTAATTTGACTCAAACTATTACAATTAGTGCAATTAAGAAAAAAGAAAACAACGAGGATGTGTCGGCAAAGAGAGTTAGTAAATTTGGTCGGAAACGAGTAACAATCCCAAGGCTTGCTAGATCAAATTGCTCTCGATGATAATAGAGTATCTTGTAGTAAGATTCCACGTCATTTAAATGAAAACAGCATTAATGTGCATACAAGAACAGTTAACAACCAACCTTTGGAAAGTGGACTAAACGCATATCGTCCAAGGAATAAAACTAGGCTTACTCCGACAATGAAGACTTGCGCATGGGCTAAAAATCACATTGCATGGACTTGCGAGAAATTTGACAGGTGAGACGATCTAAAATTGTTGATTAGGGTATTTATATAATTATTTATCATTGATAATATATAAGTAATAAATAATATAAAGTGAAAATAAAAAGATTATCTTACACTCACTTTTAATTTCTAATTGTAAGACTGTAAAGTAGTCACTTCTTCTGGATATTCCACTATTCAAATATTGTTTTCTATTATGATAAGTAATGTTTTCTGACGAATCAGCAATTGCAGTCCTAATAATCGTGCGCAAAGCGTGCACAGGATGCCTTGTGAAGAATTTAAAGCCGGATGTCTCCAGAAGACGGCGGTGAAATTTTTGCCAAAGATTTTGCTGTAAGCGGCAATATCTGCGCACGGAACAAGTCGACTGCCCATTGTAAAGGGAAAAAATGAACCAGAAAAAATATATATTAGATCACTGAAGTTTGGAGAAATACCTAATGATTTTAAAATAGCAAATGTAGTGCCAAATATTAGGAAAGTAAGTAAAGAGGACCCAAATAGCTTTAATAGTTTGTAACTTTCTTGAGAAGATAGTTAAGAAGGGTATTTCTGAGCATCTAGAAAGAGGTAGCTTAATAAATGATGCCTCAGCAAGGGTTTAGAAGTGGTAGATTGTGTTTAACAAACTTAATAGAATTTAGTGATTATGTAACTAAACAATTAGATAAGAGAGAATTTGGATGTAATTTACTTATATTTTAGCAAAGCTCTTGCAAATAAGAGACTAATGAACAAATACAAGATACATGTCGCCTCTTGCCCCTCTAAGAGGTTTGGTGGTGGGTCACCTGACCCCAACGGAAGTGAAAGAGACCGAGGCGCGGTTTCATTTCACTTGCCATGTTCTTGGCTGTCCCCTGAGAAAGCAAAGAGGGACCCGACGCAAGGGGATAGTTGCTCGGATACAACTCTACCAAAGGGGGTAAGGTAGAAGTCCCGGAATTCGTTAGCAATGGAGAGGAAGAAAACCTTCTCCACGAGGAGGGTCTTGAAGCGGCCCCTGAGAAAGCACATGTGAAGAAGCACTTCTGTCACAGAGGTGGAGCTGCCGGGGGAGGTTCTGAAGATGGCAAAATGGGAAACTTTTTGTCGCATTCAGAAGGTTGAAGGTTGTAAGGGGCCTCTCTACCGGTCAGAGTGGTGCTGGCGTTGGACTCATCGTCCGCCTCAACACCAAGGTTGGGCGAGCATTTGAGTAGGACAACGTAGTCTGTAATTTTGACGAAAAACTTTAGTAAACTTGCTGACACATGAGCTCCAGGGGTCCACCCTGGGTGCGTTAATGGGTGTTGTTTGCAACTTGTACAGTGATGCTACCGACCAGAAGTTGCACATTTGCCGGGCCTCCCCTAAAGGTCGCAGCTTTCAGATAGACAACCAGAGTGGATATCTTTAGTAGGACGTACTAATCCTCGACAGGGCGGCCAATATCTAAACATCTGTTGTGATAAATCCAGAGACGGTACTCGAGCGTTTTATTTGGCTTGGTATGCAGCCAACAAGGCAGTAAAGCCACTCCTCCACAAGTCGCACAGCCTTATGCATCCGAGAATGGCCGCAGGGGAGCTGGTCAGCCCATTACATCCAGGGAAGTGGCTATTGGGGGAAAAACCGATATTCCCATTATTTGCGGCCCAACGCTCTGTTATTAGAGGTTCAAAACCCTATCTTATGCCAAGACCTAAGGTAGCAGGTCAGGTGCTTAAGTATAGAAGGAGGGTTGAGCGGATAGTCGTTGAAATAAACGGAATACTGAGAAGGAACGAGATGGAAGCACAACAACTCAATACGCTCCGGTCGAGGGGACCAAGTTTAATAGGATTCACAGGGTAAACCCCCCTTCCCCCGTGGGGAAGACGGAGAGGATAATTGCTACGGAAAAAGAGAAAATAGATATTAGCAAAGGAGAAGGCATAGCTGGGTGGGGATGGGGCGCTTAGTCCCGTCAGCACGGCAGCCAGGAAAACACTTCGCCGTATATGGAGTTGAGGGTGAAGTGAGAAGCATACGAGGGGCGGTCAATAAGTTTTGAAATTCGGGTATAAGGAAACGAGATATGAGTAAAAATGTTTTATTATTTTTCAATATAACTACCCTCGACTTCAATGCACTTGCGCCACTTGTCCCTGAGGCTTCGAATTCCCGACAACCAGAAATCTCCCGACTGCTGTTCAATCCACTCCTGGACGGCGAGCTGGACATCTTCATCGTCCCCAATCCGGCGTCCACGCAGTGCAGCCTTGAGCTAGCGGAATAAAAAGTAGTCGCCAGGGGCCAGATCTGGACTGTAGGGGAGAAGGTTGAGCTCCTTGAATCCGCACTCACGCAGGGCAGCTTGTGCAACTCTGGCCTTGTGAACTTTGACAAAGATGAAGTCGATCATGGGGCGTGACGTTTCTAGGGACCCAACGGGCCGAGACCTTGATCATGGCCAAATTGTCGTGGATAATGTTGATAACACTTCCTTGTGATATTCCAAGTTCTTGCTCGATTTCTTCGACCTTCACCCGTCGATTTTCGAGGATGATCCTCTCCACACGGGCCACATTGTCCTCGTTGGTCACGTCTGACGGGCTTCCTGGACGGGTGTCGTCTTCAAGGGACTCACGACCATGGCGGAACTCCCTATTCCAGCGAGCAATTGTTGCATAGGAAGGGGCAGTGTCGGTGTACACTGCAACCATGCGTTCATGGATCTCTTTCGCATTCTTGCCTTCCTTGGTCAAAAGTTTGATCACTGCGCGGTGCTCAACCTTCTCCATTGTTGAAAAATTTGTGACTGACGATCTGCGATCAGCTACTGCTTGTTAAATAGACGAGACAGGAGCGTGTGGCTGCAGGTCCTGACTTGTCATAACTTGTCCTAACACCCCCACAAACATATATCCCCCTTCCTCTGTTTTGCCCTACCAATTCGCAAAACTTATTGACCGCTCTCGTAATTTATCAACGTGCAACATACTAGTAAAAAGTTTAAAAAGGGACGAACTCCAACTTCAGGGACCCTTGAAAGAATAGGTAACACATTTGGAAAAAAATGGTTACCTATCGTAAGTACTACTAGCTTGGACATAGATGCTAGTCTCTCAAAGGATGCTATCGAGGGAGCAGTGAAAATGGGATTCAAAAGATGGCGTCTGTATGATAGAAAATAGGCAGAACACCGCTTTTAGAATTTAGGCTCTTTACAGGGGATGGGGTACAAAAGGCACTACAAGGTGAACGCCCATTTTACAAATGAATTTTAACAATTCTAGGGCGTCGGTTGATGTGGAAAAGTACATCTGGCACCCGTAATCCAGTTTGGATTGGACAATCGTGGCCTACATAAGGTACATCATGAAGTATAAGACAAGACGTTCAAAATATTTATTATCTTAAAACAGTTCACCTGAGAGGCGATGCTAGTGGGGTATCTATGTTCATTTCTAGTCAACAGTCATATTTAGAAACAACCTTGGAAACTAGTTGCATTTCAGTATTCTGCAGAAAGATTGGCAGGGTAGTTGTGCATCTCTTCCCGTGTAAAAAATGCAGAAGTTTACTTTAGTTGCAGAAAAGTGGAAGCATTTGGCAAAACGCACTTTAAAATTACTTGAAGCGTAAAACTTCTGAATAAATGTCTTTAAAATATGTTTTCTTGCAAATGCTTCTCTAATTCTTAAAGAGTTTACGAAAACCACATTGGAAGAGAGAAAGGAAGTTATTAATTTCCAAAATACAAGTGCATCAGAACGTTAACCGCTTCTCCAGCAGTTTATTGAATTCAGAGAGTTAGTTACCAGGCTATCTCTACCAGTTTTAAGGAGCGGCAAAATCACTTTTATTCGCCAGGTCAGGTGAAAGCCAGTCATCCAAATTATGTTGTAAGTATCTAATAGAAATAATTCTGTTCGTGGATGGTGCAACGTAGAATGTCGTAATGGATTTCGTCAATGCCAGGGGGGCGCTAATACACATCGAGAAAAAGCAGTACGAATGTCGGAAGTCGTAAATAGATTATTATATGGAAGATTAGAAGTTGTGTTGAAATTCTTGGGATACATAACTGTGCTGATAGATTGTGAAAGCCATCGGGCAAGGTATTTACCATCATCACATGGTCAGATAAAATAGATTCATTGACACTCCAGGACAGCATGGCAGGTATATTTATCTTGATTGTTGTTTACCATCTCCAAGATCTACCTAGGTGGAGTCCAGGAGGATATTAAGCATACATAGTTATACCACAAGGTTGGACGGAGGTTCGAAGAGTCCTTTGACTGAAATGCTCAACTCTTATTTCTCTCGGTTAGATTAAATGGTGTTGGAATTCGTCTGTACTGGGCATAAACCAACTGATAGGATTGTACGCTGCTGCACAGTCTCTGTTCCACCAATGTTCAGAAGACCTTTTTAGGTCTGGAGAACATCTAAGTACGGTTTACTTGGCGACGGTATGATAAGAAATGTTAGAAAATTCACCGTCTAGTCAACGTAATCAATCTTATCCAACAAAGCATGTGTAGACGCCTTTTGAAAGTTATTCCAATCGGCTTGTCGTAAATACCACTTCGGAGAGCGCGCGCGCACAAGAGAGAGAGAAAGAGAGAGAGAGAGAGAGAGAGAGAGAGAGAGAGAGAGAGAGAGAGAGAGAGAGAGAGAGAGAAATAGAGTGAGAGAGATGTGTATATCGGCCTGGGTTGACAGCTGGCAAGACAATAGGGAAATTATCACGTCAGTCAGTGGCGTAGCTAGGGATTTGGGTGACCGGGGCCATTATCTCCTTTGGGGGCCCCAAAATACGAACATTTGCTATCACGAATGACATTAAAACAACTACTCTGGCAATATTTTTGTGCACTCTGGTATGTCTGATAGTGTCAAATAAAACAATAAAAATTAGTAAGACACTTTAATAGGAAATACTTATGTATGATGACAAGAAATAAACTACAAAATGTGAAACCGAAAAATTACATATTGAACAACAATATAAGTAGTAATTAACACAGTTTAATTCAGTGTATATCATTAAGAACCGACTAATGGAAGTGAGAAATAAGTATGAAGAACAAGGATAAATCCACGCTACTAGGAGAATCCATGTGAACATACATTAACGTCCCAATTAGGTAGAATTAAAAATCGTTCAAAGTTTCGCTCTTACTTTCTGCGTGGGTTGGGAGCGGGAGGCTCAATCGTTACCTCACGTGGAGTTTGCTCGGAGTGCTTTAAATGTGGTTGTTTCCGCGGCAATGTTCCGTCGTTAGTCATACCCGAAGAGGGAGCGAGCGGGATCTCGAAAAATAGAATCCAAAGGAAAATAAAATCTTAGGTGAAATGGGCGGTTACGTCCAGTATCACGGAAAACAGAGTAAAAACGCCAGGATGGCTATAAGGGTTGATTGGTGCTGAGATGTCTGCAGTATAAATTGAGTATAAGGTTGGGCTTAGGTAACTTCCTTGCTGTAAGCCGGCCTTAAGATCAATTTTCGGCCAATTGGTGTTTTCTCTAGTTCTATAGGCAGCTCGCTATTTGACAGCCACTATAATGGTAGGATCTATTATCTATTGTTGCGCTTGACTATAGCCTTGTTGTCGATTTTTCGATAATAGGTGGCCTCTCAAAGGCCTGTCGAAATACCTAGTCAATCTACGACCATCACCCACTCCAAGAAGATTTACAACGACCTACTTAAGACAAGACTATAGGTACAACAACTGTACCCTACCTGTTCCTTTCATAACCTAAGTGTATATATTATACTCTATTTACTAATTCCTACTAACACTTTTATAGTGAAACTTATTACCCACATCCGACACGTCACATCATCTATGATGAGTGTTGTTAATTGTTGTTGTTCACGGTCTAACTATGACTGATATCCTCTATATTACAGTCACAGAGCATCTTTTCTTGCGTCCTGCCGAGTGCCAACATTAGGATCCACATAATTTCTTTCTTTTTAGTCGTGAACGAGTCTAGTGGCGGGCAACTCTACATCTCACTATGTCGGTCAGTCCCTTTTGTGCTATTTTTTTTTGTTTTTGTAATAACATTGTAACTATTCGACCAATTCTAACAGAGTTTGGAACACTTATGTTGTTTTACATTCTCTTTTGAATGATATAATTGCCAAAGTCCTCCCAAGGTTAGTTCTGGAATTATTTTGTTTTGGCAATAACATCATAACGATTCGGCCGATTCTAACGAAATTTGAAACCCTTATGTTATTTTACATTCTCTTTCGGTCAAAGAATTGCCAAGGTCTTCCGAAGGTTAGTCCGGGAATTATTGAAAGTTTTAAGGGTCGTAAGGTCATAAATCAGAATAAGTGAGAGCACGCGACTTTTTGGTCAGCAGACCTTGTTTGTCTTGGGCTATCTTTTCCATTATGGTGCAGATTTCCATTTATGTACTTCGAGTTTTTCTGAAGTCAAATTGTTGGTTATCATAGAAAGAATTTTTTCCCAAGTGGCCAACCAGTCGTTTGTTGAAAATTTCCCAAATAGTTTTCCGTAAATTTCTAGGAGAGAGATTCGGGGGTAGGTAGCTTTCTTTTCTTTGGAGGTTTCCTCGTCTTGATATGAAAATCATTTTAGTGATTTTATAGTCGTAAGGGAAAAGGCCGGTGTTCAGACAGGCGCTGTATATTCTCTTCATTCCTTCCAGTATCCGGGGTGATACGGCTGTATAATTTAATTTAGTCAGTTTCGAATAGTCCAATGCTTTCTGGTCGAAGGAAAATAATGCACCCATATCTCTCCGTTTGCTATTTGAGTACCATCGCCGTACAACGTATCCTTTTCTGCCTCTACTTAGTGGCGTTAATGTGTCCTATGAGTGATGGTATTTAGCTCGTCGATCATTTTGCCTTCGAGCTCTATATCGAAACCCTCGCTCTCCTTTTCACTTATGCTAAAATATTTCCTCTGGTACTCGCGGAATATTCTTTCTCTATCTTCATTCTCAGTTTTCAGTTCTCAGTTCTCCCTTCGTATCTTCTATTTCAATCTTCTGCTTAGGTGGTGACCCTCTCTATCTTCTTATTGTTTTCCAGGATTCTTTCGGCGAGATTTTTATGATCTAGTTCGTCAATAGCCTCGTCCTCCCTTTGCTACTTTTGTTCTTTAGTTGTCATAGTTCTTTTATTTCTCTTTTTCTTTGAAATATATCTCTTGGTATAATCTCCTTAGTCCAGGTTGTAAATTTTTCATTGGTTCGTTTCATTCGTAGGTTGAAAATGTTTGTAATGAGGTTTAGAAGATCGCTCTTCTGTCTGCTCTGATCAAAATGTCGTTGAACCTTGGTAGTTCCTTGTCTATATCTTGTTACGTCGCGTTTTTCAGTTCAGGTAGGATGCAGTTATTTAAATATGTTTTATAGGCTTCTCAGTTTCTTTTATTGTAGGTTTTTCTTTCTCTACTCAGAATTTGGATGGAGTTTCTGTTTATCTTGACTACGAATCTTATATGATCGCTACTTGGCATGGGTTCTTGTTTGAGGTGGAAATTGTATGGGGTGAGACGGTTTGCTAGACAAATGTCTGGCTTTGTGGCTGAGGTTCCGTGATGAAGGTCGGGAACTCGAGGTCCCAGCCGTTGGAGATGTTTCCCCTTAAAAAAGGGGTGTTTAGGTAGGCACCAGCCGATCCCATTAGTCGTTCGGTATCCAGAACCTTGAAAGAATGCTTCGAACGGAGAGTTGCCACTCTATTTATAGCTTCTATGCGGTTGATAGAGTAGTAACTTCCTAGTTAGCAATCTCTTACAATGGGATCATTAATGCAGGAGAGGATGGGAGGAAAGGCAGGTATAGGAGTGGAACTATTTGGCTGGTAAATGAGGCACGGGTAAGGAAATAGAAGTAGAAACTGTTTCAGTAAAAGAGAAAGGACAGAAGAGTTAAATTGAGATAAATAGATAGGTAGGGAATAACAGATATAAAAATAAATCGTGATTGGAAAATACAAACAAGGTGAGTTTCTAGCGCAGGGTGTCGTAGCATGGACTGTCTGGCGCCAGGCAGCCGGCGTCAGACATCCACCCTTCTATAAACTCCCGGCTCTTCTTAGTACTGGCTTGAGCCACGATTCTTGCCTTCTGTCACTTCATCTCGAGGCCGCAAATGAGACAAAGGGACGCGACATCTGACAGGGGAGCTCTCACCCGGAGGGATGTGCAATGCTATATGTTCGATATAGATTTACATATATAGCACTTGGGTATATTTTAAAATAAGAGTATATTACAACGCACTTTCGAAGAGAGAATTGTGACTGAAACTAGAATAATATATATATATATATATATATATATATATATACGGAGGTTGGACAAAATAATTGGAACAGTAGAAATTTAATACCAATATTTCAATGAGCCATTAGATTACGATTATCTATCCAGATTTCATTGTGACTATTTTGTTTTTATTGTAGACACATATTTTTTTATCAGCTATAATAATTATTTCTATTTCTTTTTCAGATCCTGATATAGATGTTAAGATGCATGACCTAACTGAATTCGAAAAATGGCAAATTGTTGGACCTCGAATGGCAGGAGTTTCCGTCACCGGAACAGATAAACTCCTTGGTTTTTCGAGAGCTACCATATCAAGAACCATAACAGAATTCAAGAAGAAGGGCAAAACCTCCGTCAGGAGTATAATTCCGGCAGGATTTCGAAGCTCGCTGAAAGAGACCGACGAGTGTTGAAACGCGTTGTGTTGAAAGATCCCCGGACAACTGCCCCTAAAGTGACTGCAGAGTTGAATCAACATCTCACTAGCTCAGTTTCGACCAAACCTGTTCTTCATGAGCTAAATAAAGCCGGATATCATGGAAGAGCCGCCATCAAGAAACCTCTGCTTTCTACTCAAAATATTTAGAATAGGCTGGACTGGTGTAGAGATCACAAGGGCTGGTCGACAGATCAATGGAAGCAAGTAATATTCTCTGACGAGTCCTGTTTTTCTCCTTTCCCCACTGCAGGGCGAGTTTATGTGTGGAGGCAGCCCGGGGAAGCTTTTAATCCTGACTGCCATCTTCCTACAATGAAGTGAAGCATGGAGGAGGGTCAGTGATAGTTTGGGCAGCCATATCTTGGAATTCTCTTGGTCTAATTGTTGCCCTGCATGGTAGGACCAACAGCAACGAATATCTGAATATTTTGGAAGAACAAGTCCATCCCATGGTTCACACATTATTCCCTGATGGTGAGTGCTTTTTCTAAGATGACAATGCCCCAATACACACCACTCATGTGTTTAAGGATTGGTATGAAAAACATAGGAGTGAGTTACAACACATGGAGTGGCTCCCACAATCTCCAGATCTTAATATTATAGAGCATTTGTGGTGCGTCTTTGAGTAACAAGTTAGAAGTCGTTACCCTCCACCGTCGTGTCTGTAACAGCTGGAGCAGGTATTGCAAGAAGAATGGCTCAAGATTCCTCTCAATGAAGTCAGGAAGCTGTATGAATAAATTCCAAGACGCATCGACGCTGTTCCGAAAGCAAAAGGAGGACCAACTCCGTATTAAATAAATATTCATGGAATTTAACAAGTATTCCAATTATTTTGTCCAACCTCTGTAAATTTATATTTATATATATATATATATATATATATATATATATATATATATATATATATATATATATATATATATATATATATATATATATATACACAGAAGTATTAGAAGTATTTTCTTCGATTTTTCCTTTCGCTAAATATCTATCTAATGTGTTGCAAACAAAATCCATGGATATTGTGTATATATCAATGACCGTTGAAAACACTGTAACGAAAATTACACAAGTGGGAAAGGAATAATTTTCAGATATGGAGCTTGATAATAGGAAGGTGTGATGGACCATCAAGCAAAAGAAAACAGAATCTTTCCCCAAAAGACAAGTACAGTCAATTATATGATGACATATTTAATTAAATACTCATTCAAGTGAAAGAGTGTTTCAATTCAATATAAAATTTTGACTATTGAGCTTTTAGATTACAAAAAGTTTGAGTTTTATCATGTTACCTTCCCCAGTACAGTTTCTTTTTTGGGTTTCTTCGCCTCCGTTCCGAAGTGTGTGTCTTATATTCGTGCAAATCTCTTGCCACAAAGAATGTTACCGAGCTCCTTAAATTTCTACTTGAAAATGAAATGGACAAATGTCTACAGGTAGTATTCAAGTTAACAAATTTGATTCTAACTATGCCAATAACAACAGCAACTGTTGAGCGATCATTTTCTGCTGTTAGAAGAATTAAAAGTTACCTACAAAGTTCCAAAGTGAAGAAAGGCTTTCTAATCATCATCATCATCATCATCATCACTAACTCTATAATTTAAGAAGGGGATTTATTTGAGTATTTGAATAATAATTTCATCTTAGTTTGGTTATTACTTATGTTTTTTTATCAGAAATACAAATAATCATTAAAGTTAATAAAAAAGCTATGTATTTACAATAAAAACAAAACACTCGTAATGAAATTTGGATGGATATTCGTAATATAATGGCTCCTTGAAATATTGGTGTTAAATTTCAACTGTTCCAATTATTTTGTCCAACCCCTATATATATATATATATATATATATATATATATATATATATATATATATATACACATATAGGCAAATGTTGATTTAGTTTTTGACATGTGCATTTAGTTAAAGTGTGCGTTTGCTTGTTCACACATGACATAGGGTAAGCAATAGAGGAATGTTTTAAGTCAACGTTCATTGATTTTATTTGAATTAAAAATATGCCGCTCTCCTCTGGGGGAGATTGGCAGTGTGTGTTTTTTTTTGCATATACGCTCTCTTCAAGTGTACATGTGCGTGGTTCATGTTTACACGAGTTCTTGAATATTTGGTTTGGGTTAGCGGGAGGTGTGTTTGTCCCGTCAAAAAGTGGTATTGGTGTAATTGTGGAATGGATTAATGTAAGGAGGAGGGTTTTCTCAAAATTGATCGAAAAAACAAAGAAGGGCATCTCCCGCAGAAAGCTTGTAAGGGGGGATCTGTCGATAAACTGGTGAGGGATGTAAATTACCCGCAGGAAAAATAAAGCAAGATTCCCAGTGCTTTTGTATTTATAAAACAAACCTTTTTCAGGGCACGATTAATGTGGCCCCCTTACCAAAGTGGTGAAGATGGAGGAAGTGAAAAATTGTGGAAGATATAGAGAAAAGCAAAAAGTAAGTAGACACGCATGTTTTTTTTCCGATTTTTTGCAATTATTATGACTAATGTTCGTTTCCACTTAGTTTAATATTGTAATTATATTAAAAGACTAGAAAGAAAAATTGAAAGAAAATTTTAGATTTTCAATAAGGACGGACTGTTGGTCAATCTGAGGGTGAGCTGATTAAAAAGTTATATTGCGAGGAATCTTAGAATACCCATTTCTTCCGTTACCAAAATTGTAGTTCAATTTAAAGAAAAGGGTGAAACAGGACCCTAGCTACTACTTGGTCGTCCGGGGCCTTCTCAAAGATGTCTTCTCGCTGTTCCAAGATCCATTGAGAACGGAAGACCTTCAATTAAAAACTTCCAAAATGTCAGAATGATTCCAAATTAGGCCAAGATGAGCAATAAATTACCTGCACTCTCTTGGATATTATGGGGTCAGAGAAAGCCTCTTTTAACTATGACCAATATTAATAAAGGGAATGTGTGGGGTGAAGAAATGAGCGACAAGGCTTTAGAATTTGGGTACAGCAAAATTTTTTTTTCATGAATCAAAGTTTGATCAATTTTCAGACAGTGGATGGGGGTATGGGTTTGGGATCGACATAAATAGGTTGCAACCAACAGTGAAACGGTGGTTTTTCTGTTATGATGCAGAGAGCAATTTCGAATGATGGATTGCCAGAGTTGGTCGGTAATATCAACTCGGAAAAATACATTTTCATTATTAAAATAAAGGATCTTCTCTTACCGTTTTGAAATGGTCAGCTTGAGAAAGAAAGTTGTTTATTCGTGGAAGATGGAGCTCTCTGTCATACTGCAAAATTGACAAAAAATGAATGGGAGGACCAAAGCTCAGACGAATTCCTTGGTCGAGTCAGTCCCATCATAACGACTCATGAGAACATGCGTAGGGAATAATAAACAAGGAGAAAAGTAAAAAAACAAAGCAAAAAACAAAAACAGGAACAGAAGTGCTGAATATCATAAGCCAAACATGGTAGGAAATACCCCAAGCTGTCGTAATCTCAGAACTTATTAAACCCATGAATAGGCGAATTGCAGCTCTAAAAGCCGTTAAATGGAGCTCCAAAAAGGATTAATAATGGACTTTCATTGTTCAAAATGGATTCCATTATTTTAAATTTACTTCTTGCATTTCTCTGTTTAGCCAAGATTCTCCTACAGGCGGTAGTGCTCGGAATGAACATAACTGTGGTCATTGAGGTAGGAAGGCACGTAATCGTCCAGATTCAGCTACAGGATGGTTTCCATGTTATGACCCTTCCCTTCCTACCCGTGTGGGGAGGAGAATGAGAGATATGGATAAATAAATACACAGATGGATAGAGATATGGATAAATAAATACACAGATGGATAGAGTTATGGATAAATAAATACACAGATGGATAGAGTTATGGATAAATAAATACACATATTGATAGAGATATGGATACATAAATACACAGATGGATAGTCTGATATATGGATAAGCAGATACGTACATTGACATATTGATAAATGAATAAACACATGGAAAGAAATATATTGGTAAATAGATGAATAGATAGATAGACCTTGAAGTACCAAAGATCACGACGAGATAGGTACCCATTATCATGTAGGATGCAAAGGGTCAGCAAGCAGTGCATCTTAGCGGTCACCGGTCATTGCCGTATTTAGGCTGACCACCGGACCTAACCCATACCGCGTAAACACACCTCACACCAGTATGGAACCAGCACCAGCCTAAATGGTCTCATGGGGTTTGAATCACACCCGTAACTAACTATCATTCTGGAACAAACTGGATCCGTGACTCATCGAGCCTTTCAGGGTCGAATTAGTGATGTCACGAGTCCAAGTGCGGGTATGTGTCCCTTATCGCTGTATGTGAACAGGGCGCACCGCCATGGGTCTTCTGCCCCCATATCCCAATATTGGTAAAGAACGCAGCACTGACCTCATGGATATGCGTCTGGTACCTCCTGCATTGAATGTGGATGCGATTGGAGCGAATGTTACTTCTCTTTAATATGGATAATTCTAACCAGACGACGCTGGTTACGATCACTAAGGTCACCATAGGCGGCCAGTGGGATGACCACAGTGGGCGGAGGTGCTTTCCGTGAGGTTGTCTCGGTGCACACGTGACACCGTGGATTGAGGGAGGTTGAATGTCCGCAGTTTCAGAAATGGAAAGTCCCCCATCAGTCTGGCCCCCCATTATCATGCTCCGTTTGAACTCCGATAATTCACGTCGCCTTGACATTAGCAACTTAGCCGGTGTTTAAACTCACCCACGAGACATCAGATAACAATTGATACACGTCTGGGAATTTCCATGAGGTCACGGTACGGTGTCGCTCTCTATCATTACCTTTGCATAATGCTACTATCCTTTGGCCTTTGGCACTTCAGTGACAAAAGTGGATATATATATATATATATATATATATATATATATATATATATATATATATATATATATATATATATCAGAAGCGACTCCAGCTCATGAGCGTAACTCGGGCTCATCACAGATTTCGCATAGGACACGTATAAAAGGTAAGAGACGCAATGCACACCGCATACTTATATGTGCACTGATAATTTAACAATAAGACAGAAATATAGGTTAATATAAAAATTACTCACTTCATTTACACATGAACTCCAGTCGTCTTGGTTTGATGGCGAACTCGTATAATATCCTGGCGTGCAGCTTCTTCTTGTCAAAATCGTTCAAAATGCTTTTCACGGTGGAAATACGAGCACTATGTCTTCCTCTATTTCTAAGTTAATGGTAAAAATAAAGCACAAGAAACATTAGCCAGAGACCGATCTGACTGTCGCCTGTACTGTACTCTTGACAAGAGATGCCAGTTAGTCTTTTACACCTACCAGGCTGGTTCGTATTAGCCCGAGTTGCTGGATAATTTTTCGTTCCTTTAAGAATATTGTAGAACGGAAGCTTTTCATAGTTTGGAATTTAAAGCCTAATCTCTATAGAAATCTATTGTTTCAAGAAAACATTTTTTAACACAGGGCACCTCTAAGACGACCGCCAGACGCTGAACAAAAATATATGAACTGTGTCCAGGATCAATAAAAGGAGCCCGAGTTATTCTCTGCAATTACTTACTTGAAGTCAGTGTTGGCAGAAATTAAATTAGTTTGCAAATACACGTTCACTTTCTAAATTTATACTCGAGCTAAGTCCGAACAGCCCGAGTGCCAGAGGCGCCAAATGAAAGGCAGATTCCAAGTACTTTCGAACTTGTTCAGTTCATTCTCAAGGAATAACGAATAACTTTACAAAAGTGGTATATATAAGAGAAACAACAGAGTGATGCCCAGCCCATGGGCAACGAAAAAACACAGAATAGAAAAATATTATCAAAGACCGGTTTAGATAGCGGATATGAAGTATAAAACCAAATAGATAAAGGTCTACTTCGGAAATTCCAACTGTGAGCAAAAAATGTAAACATTTAGGTCACAAAACTAAGTACATACACACGCAATTATAAATACATCAAAATAAACAAGAGAAACATAATTAAATTAATAAATCAAAGGGCTAAGATTTAAAATGGACAATTTCGTTATAAATAAGTCTTTTAATTACAGGGTCCAGTTCAAAGAGACCGGGGGAAATATTAAAATTAGGCCAGGAATTAATGAATGAACATTCGAAAATATTTCTTTGGACAAAGTCATCAGAGTGGAAATAAATTTAGCCGAATTCCAATTGATAGGGTGACTATTTTCAGACAAATGGACAAAGAAAGCACTACTGCTTTCCCCCCTCCTAATATTGTATTTATGTTGCGTCAAGCGTACACTTAATGATTTACCGGTTTGCCCAAAGTATTGCTTAGGGCAAACTGAACAATCGACAGAATAAACCCCCCCTATAATATTGTTATTATTATGAATCAACAATTTGTAAATGGTAGACTGATACTTGAATATGATAGAAATATTTAACCTATTCCTCGAGAGGCAGGGAAGCAAGGTAAAGGACTCAGAAAACGGCAAAATAAGGGAGTTCTTAAAATTGTATGCGGGACGGATTTCAGTTGTGTAAAAGGATTTTTTGCCAAATCTGGGCATCCTGCCAGAAATGCCTTAGGGTAGCAAAGATCGTTACCTACTTCAAAGATCTTAGAAATATCAAGATCAAATAATTCCGCCTAGCGAGCCGTAACCCCCGGAGAAACAATGAAATAAATACAGACTTTTGACTTTATCCTTATGACTTGAGTAAAAATGAATATAAGAACAGACGTTGGTAGGCTTACGATAGACGGAAAATTTATATCCAGATGGAGTCCTATGAATAAGTAGATCTAAGAACGGGAGGACACCATTTTGTTCGAGCTCAAGGGTAAATTGAGGAACTCCACGAGACTTTTCTAGCGCATTAAAGAGTTCTTAGTATTGCCCTTACCTAACCGTGATATATATATAATATATATATATATATATATATATATATATATATATATATATATATATATATATATATATATATATATAACCCTATATTTTAAGAACGAGATTTTTTTAAGGTGTTTGAATAAGATTTTTTCTTTTAGTTCGGTTGTCACCTAAGTAGATTTAATGTTTTTATCAGTTATTTCTAATAATTCCTTTATAATATAAAAAAAATAAAATGGTAAATTTCAGAAATAAATATAAGTATAGAATTTTTGTGACATTTTTAAAACTAAAAGAATTACAAATGGTGAAGTTCAGAAAATTTATTAAAATTTTGGAATGGAAATTATTATAGCAAATTTAGATGGAGAAAAGAAAAAAGAATCATGATAGGCCGTAGGACACAGACCGAAAGCCTGCCAGAGAAGCGCAAGCTCCTTCTAGAAGAAGAAGAAGAAGAAGAAAAAAAAGAAGAAGAAGAAGATGAAGATGAAGAAGGAGAAGAAAAATAAGAAGAAGAAGAAGAAGAAGAAGAAGAAGAAGAAGAAGAAGAAGAAGAAGAAGAAGAAGAACTACAGAACTACAGAACTACAGAATCTAGGACCAGCAAAGACCCTAAGGTCCGCTCGAGGCTAGTCCGCTACACTAAATCAAAAACTACGATACACCCTTATCTACGAGTGTATCTCTAACATGCTTTTTTTTTTTTTTTTTTAATACTATCTACTGTACACACTTATCTACATGTGTACATTATCGTGCAATTTTAACTAATCAAACTAGGGGTCGGGGGAGATAGAAAGTTTTTCTTCTCATCTTCCGCAGCCACTCGACTGCTAGTGGTGAAAAGCTAATTTAGGGATAGAGACTACTTATAGGATAGGCGGAAAAGAAATGGGACATCTAAGCTACACATGCAGAGAATCGCCGGCATCATTTTTAGTCATCATAATTTCATATCCTTAAACCTCCGCTCCAAACTCTCTCTCTGCAAGGACGTTTAAATTCACAGTGCTCAACTACGTTATATTTAAACTATTCAAATGCCCGTCGAGACGATTTTTGAACAGATTAACCGAAGTGCTATCTACTACGTGGGTGGGCAGCCGATTCCAATTTTGAGTAACTTTAAATGTAAAATAGTTTTGGGCTATACTAGTGTTAAAACGCTTGTTCACTAATTTTAACCCGTGCTGACGAGTATTTCCCCTATGATCCAGTTCGAACAGATTGCGAAAGTCCACGTTTGAGAAACCCTTTAGTATTTTAAATACTTCTATTAGCTGGCCACGTAATCTTCTGCTTTCTAGCGATGGCAAATCTAAAGCCCTGAGCCTTTCCTCGTATGATCTATTCCTCAGCTCTGGAATTAATTTCGTAGCCCTACGCTGCACTCTTTCTAATTGCGCAATATCTTTCATTAAATATGGAGCCCAAAATTGAACAGCGTATTCGAGAAGTGGCCGCACAAGGGATTTATATAAAGGTAAAATTACATCCTTAGATTTGAAGATGAAATTGCGCGCGATATAACCCAAAACGCGATTTGCTTTTTTACACGCATCCGCGCATTGCTTCGAGAATTTAAAATCGTCTGAGACTAATACTCCCAAGTCTTTTTCTAATTTAACCGCGTCGAGGACTTGGCCTTTCATGGTATAATCTACTCTTAAATTATGGCAACCCAAGTGCATTACCTTGCATTTGCTTAAATTAAATTCCATTTGCCACTTGTCCGCCCAATTGGCAATCGAGTTTAGGTCCCCCTGCAATTTATCGACATCCGATCTTACATAGGCACGATTACCCAGCTTCGTGTCGTCCGCAAATTTCGAAATCCGACTAAGTATGCCTTTATCTAAATCGTTAATATAAATTAAAAACAATAAAGGGCCTAAAACAGAGCCCTGCGGTACCCCACTACTAGAAGAAGAAGATGAAGATTAAGAAGAAGATGAAGATGAATATGGAGAAGATGAAGATGAAGAAGAAGATGAAGAAGAAGAATATGAAGAAGAAGATGAAGATGAAGAAGAAAAGGGTGTTCAGGGTGTTAAAGTCTATAAAGAGGATTAAAAAAGGCGGTTAAGATTAGCAAATAAGGCCGTAGGCCACCCATCCGCAGGGGTGCCTGTGTAACCAAGCTCTTCCTGTTAATGAAGAGAACAGCGGCTTGTATATATATATATATATATATATATATATATATATATATATATATATATATATATATATATATTAAAGTGAAAACCAAGGACGCTATTGATAAAAGCATCTTTATTTCTCTGGAGTGATAAAATACTAAAATTGAATAGTGCAATTTAGGATAAGCTGCTTAATACAGGAATAAAAATTTCAATAATTCATGATACAATATAGAGATCGGATGCAGTTGATTTATATTCAAAGCAGGCAATGGCTTCGCCACTCCCCCATACGGGTGGGAGCTTTCGTGTCGCTACTAAGATTAAAATTTAAAATCTAAAAAAAAGCAGCCATGGTTAAATATTTATCAATTTTCTGAACTTCGCCAATTATAATCATTTTAAAAAGGAACTCTAAACTAAATTTCCCCCCTTTCAAAATATCACGTGGCTAAAATATAGTTATAGAAGAAGATATATAAAAATAAATATTCTGAACTTCACCATCTGTAAATCTTTGGGTTTTAAAAAATTCGTAAAAGTTTGATACTTATATTTATTTCTTAACTTCATTATTTTGTTTTTTGATATTATAAAAGAATTATTAGAAATAACTTTGATAAAAAACATAAATCATAACGAAACTAAGATGAAATTATTATTCAAATACTCAAAAAAATCCCCTTCCTAAATTATAGAGTTAGTGATAATGATGATGACTAGGTTTAAGTTTTAGGGTGTAAAGTGATTCAAATATTCGTAGTTCGTTGGGATGGGGGGTATTCCTAAGTATTTTAAAGTTATTTATATTAATTTCAGACTTGCATACTTTTATCAATAGCGTTCTTGGTTTTCACCTTCGTATTGAAACTCTGGGCAATGTTTTTTCTCTTTGATTTTTCTGGGGGTCACCTCCAGTAGGATCTCTTCTCTCTTGCTTCTGTGTATCACTTCTCTACGCATACTGATATTAACCGTTTAATTTTGGGGGTGGATGTGTGCTAGTTTGCGCGCCAACCACACGGGCCGATAGCTTTCGGTCGCTCAAAGAAGGGATGTCGAGCTTTTCCATTTGTATATATATATATATATATATATATATATATATATATATATATATATATATATATATATATACATATAGTCTTTAGTCTCCCACACTTTGGTACAAAATCGAACGACTATGTTAAAGAAATTAAGAAAAGACTAAATAAATGATATCCATATCTTGCCCCCAAAATTTGTATTAAAAAATGGGCACAATATTGGGTCTTATTTCAGCTGTAAGGACCGACCTCCATTTCCCTGCCACTCCTCTGTAATTTATATATATATTGGTTCGACCATTAGGAAAATCCACTGTCTCAGCATCGGGTAAGGTCGACCCGCACGGGGCTGGTTCTAAACAAACCACACCCATCGCCTATACGAGATCACATGAAAAAATATTTAGGTCTGAAATTTGTCTGGATATTTTTAAAATACTCAGACATATCCTCCATTACATCGAACTACGGATATTAGAATCACGTTTCATCCTAAAACTTAAATCGAATTTAAATATAAATCAAACAACATCCAATATTTACATTGTATCATAGATTAATGATCTTTTTGTTCTTGCATTAAGTAACTTATCCTAAATTTCCCTATTCAATTTTAGTATTTTATCAAACTAGAAATATTAACTCTCTACTATCTTAGTTTCTTAGTGCCGATTATGAGGCTAGGACCTCGAAACGTTCAAATCCCGATAAATAAAGATGATTTTAATATATATATATATATATATATATATATATATATATATATATATATATATATATATATATATATATATATATATATATAAACATTCGAAAAGATTAATAAAGATTTATGGATGGATAAAACGATAGCAAGATCAATAAATTTATGGATAAATTCTTTTAGTTGAGAATTAAAAAATCATGTTGAATTGCCTAACTTTTTTTCCGGAATTAAAAGAAATAATTACCAGGAATTAATTGAATTTTAATTATGTCTCGTCCGAGCCTAATGGCTGGATTTTATTACTAAAAAATTGTCTTTTTCAGAACAGGCTTGGCAGCGAATTAGGCGTTCGAGGCTATCGCCAAATTAATTAAGCTTATTCTATGGCGTTCGAGGCTCGTAGTGTGAGTACAGGTTAGGTTTTGGCTTAAGGAATTAGCGCAAACTTCTCGCGGAAACTTTTTACCAATTAGTTATGGCTTCTGTTAACATTTTAAGATCTTTAATACAAAAAACAGTAGTTGTCAACCCTTTGCAACATGCGTGAATGAAATAAACGATTGTCTTAAGTGATAATTTTGATTCTTTTAACAAAGTGTCTTTTCGCATTCCAACACTGAAATTGCATTCACGTTTATTTCATCGCTAATGGAAACGCGAAGATGTTAATGAAGTTTTATAAGATGTCCATTTTTTGCAAAGTCACTGTCCTAACCCAACCTAACTTAATTTAACCTAAGCCTAACCTTTAACCTCGTGATAGCCTCGAATGCCTAATTCTCTGCCGGGCCGGTTCCGTAAAAGACCCTAAAGTTTAATAGGATTTTGTTGGGATGGATTTCAGCCGTGCTTAATGTGGATTGCTACTCTTGAGAAGGAGTTTATTCATTTAGTGAATGATTGTGATTGAGTAGCATTTGTTTGTGAAGGGCGTTGTTCTGGACATTGTGTTCCCATTGGATGGTAAATGGATTGGATGAACAAGGTAATTATTCTTGTTCTTATATTCTTTTATCGCTTCTTTGTTCTTGATTCTGTAGTGAAGCGCGTGTCCCCCTGATAACAAGATTGAAGATTTTCGTAATAACGATCTGTAGGGAACCGACTCGCCCCATTGCAAATCCTTGATCATGGCGAGCAATCGTGTCAGGTGCATTTTTTACACTTACCTATATCTACTCCAGTGTTGAGGGTTCATTTACGCCCTCAACAACCCTCACAGAGGTAGAGCAAGCTTGCCCCCACTATAATGAGGAAAATTCTACGCTCCGCTACAGAAGATCGCAACAACCGTAACAGTTTTCTTGCTCTTGCCATGGACTGTCGCCTCATGCAAATACTTTTCCATTTTGAATGTTCGCATCGTTAAGAAAACCCCACTTCCATTCGGCTCTGCGGTTTTCGACTGAATGGCAGCCCTATTCATATAAGGTGCCCATATAAGCTTAGTCCCCAAAGCGGAAGCAACCGTTTCCTGAACTAAACTTTCCCTACTCCGCCCTTATTGACTCAATAAAGTAAGCTCTTACGCAACTCTACGGTTGCTCGCACTTTAACTCGTACGCCTCTATCGACTTATAGAGCTCACGAATCGAAGCGAAACGTTACACTTGCTGAATTGCCTTCGCCCGCGCCTTCGAGAATCCAACCGCGGGACTGCGCAAGCTCACAGTCACCGACCCACCTTCAAGCGCGACCCTTTTGATTGTGGAATGAGAGGTGATAAGGGACGGAATAGGAAGATGGACGTTAAGGAATGAGTTCAGAGTGTCGTAGACTGAATATAAGTTATGGAAGGAGTTTTTTTGTCGAATAATCTGTTATCCAAGGAAGATCTACCATTATTGCGGAGGTTGGGTAAATTATGCTGAGTACTCTCAGTAATCTCTTATTTAAATAAGGGTTTGTACCCTTTACACATTTGTACTTTCACTTCAAATTTTACAAGCTTCTTCAAAAACTTTCTTACGGAAAAATTATAATAATAGCAATAATTACTTATTAAATATGGTTGCCAGATTCTACCCGCACGAATACATTATATTTTAGTAAAAAAACCCGTAGAAAATCTGCTTTTTATAAAGCACCGCTAACTTTCTATCTAACAAATCAAAACAAATGATTTACCTTAAAAGGCTCCGACCACAAATACTGGGCTGGGAGAACAACTAGGGACAACACGTTTGTACAAGAACACATAGCCTCAAAAGTACGAACTTCATCCTCCTTGCGTGGATCGCCGTGATAAAGGAGCGCGAACTTCGTAACCCCCGGAACAGATACCAACCTTATTTTCCGACTTTGCCGTGTTACTGTAAGGGTATGGAATCAGGAGATCTGATGACCCCTTTACCCCATACCTCCGTTTATGTCCGCACGTATGGGAAGAGAGGGAAATAAAGAATTTTCCATTGTTGAACAGTAACAAATAATGGGGGCTGTTATTAAATACTCTTTATTAAGACGAGATGGGGGAAGTCTTTTTGTTTGGTGGAATCTTTTTAGGGTATAAATTGCCATAATTGCTACAGTAAGCAGTGATCAGAAAACTGTGATTGGTGTCTTGGTACTGCAGTAAATTCTCATTTCAGTCCCCCCAAAATGTCAAATTTCCCAGCTCTCTGTAAAAATGAAGGCCTCATTCCACTGTCGAAACGTCAAACTCTTCAGTCATCTGTAAAAGGTTGAATTGTTTTGTTCTCTGTAAAAATATCGAAGTCTCCTGTCACCTGTAAAAAAAATGCCATCTGTACAAATGTCAAATTCCTCCGCCTATGTCAAAATGACGAATTCTTCTGCCCTTTTTAAAAGTGTCATATTCTTCTGTCCTCTGTCAAAATGTTCATTTCTTTTGCCATGTGTAAAAAAAAAAAAATTCTTCAGCAAACTGTAAAAAAGATGAATTTAAGTTCTGCAAAAATGTTTAATTTCTCATTCCTATGTAAAAACGTCGAATTGTTCAGTCTTTTGTAAACTTTCGATTTTTTTTCTTTCCGTAAAAATGTCACATTCTTCATTACTCTGTAAAAATACCCGTACGTCCCTTTCCTTTCATTCTATTCTCTATGAAGCTGTCGCTTAACACCATTGAGGCAACGCTGAGTGATGAGGCAGAATTGCCTCGGTTAGGATTCGTGGCAAGTAGTAAAAAAATAAATGTCAGTAAAAGCGCGATGTCAGCAGCGGTGCACTGCGGTTATTATATGAATAGTTAGCCATCTTCACTTTGCATCGGGTTGTTAGATTGGTATATTTGATAGGGTCACTTGACATGGGGGAATTGTGCCTCCCAGGGGTGCCCAATGAAGTGTCAAGTGGATAACCACTGTAGTTTGAAACCCGTAGTAGTTTTAGTCCCTTTTGCTAATCACCTCGATGACACTATATACAAAAGGATTTGGCTTAAGGAGAAACCTCAATAGAAGTTTCTTCCCCTAGGTATTCTGCTCCATTGAATTCCCAAACGTCATTGAGCAAAATAAGGGAGGGGGGGGGGAGATTAGTGTCATTACACCGTTATCTTTGGTACAAGTAATCTCCTTTTCAGTTATTCGAAGTAAATAACATACACATTTTCAGTTCCCCCAACTTTACCACTTTGCAAACATGTTCACTAGTTTTTTTGTTTAAATATCCTCGTTTATTTTCACCTTTTAAAAACAAAATAAACACATTTGAAAGGGACCTAATAAATTATAGATAGTACCAGGAAAATGCAATGTTTTATCAAGATTGTCACTATGAGGATTTCTTTCTATAGACATGACAACTAATCTCTCCATCGTCTATGGGTTCTATTAGGTGTCCAAGTTCGTTCGTTTTTTAACCTACCTGTTCATTGAAATAAAACCACAGTTCGAATAAAAGGAGTTTATGCTACAAAATTCTTTCCAGCCATTTAAGAGATCTTTTCCCAACAAAATATAAAACAAAGATTATGCCTCTTTGCCTCTTGGCTTAAGACTCATTAGGATTTGAAGCTAAAAACTATCGAAGTCTCAATTCGAGTGTTCTGCTTGGCTAAATAAAACAGAAAGGGTGAATTATACGCTGCATAACTGCGAATAGTTCAAATTGAACTTATTCGAAAGCATTCAGCGCTGATCAACAACAAAGGAGTTGTGATTTTGCAAGGATATTCACGACCATAAACCACGCCTGTAGTACTAGATAGACTGAATAGTCTAGGAAGCTTAATAGTCTATGAAGACTACGATATTCAACCAGCCGTCCACAGACCAGGGAGTAGGCATATTATGTTGCCCCATACCGTAATATACGGCACTTCAGAAAAAATATACGGTCCTGTATGACAGTGCTCACTAAGCTCATATCGTTACATATGGCACTGCATAAAAAGACCGCATACATTCATAAATGGCACTATATACCAAACCCTTAGCGTCATTGCAGACCAAGCCAATATTGTGATATGTGGCATTGCAGACCAAGGCGGCATATCGTTATATATAAGACTGTAATCCATGCCAATATCTTCATATATGACACTGCAGACCAAACTATTACCTTGATATATGGCAGTCACCCTTGGATCCTATTCCGAGTTGGTCCATTATATTTGGGATGAGAGGCACTGGTGGCACTCAGTCTGGGTGGTGGACAGAGCCGCCTCGTGTGCCACAAAGCACGATCAATACGGGTTGCAACGCATGCAACGAGGGACGGAAGGTATCGGCGGATGGAGAGACTCTCTCTCTCTCTCTCTCTCTCTCTCGCTCTCTACCTATCTCTCATTCTTTTTCGAACACTCTCTCTCTCTCTCTCTCTCTCTCTCTATCTATCTCTCATTCTCTTTCGAGCTCTGTCTGTCTGTCTGTCTGTCTCTCTCTCTCTCTCTCTCTCTCTCTCTCTCTCTCTCTCTATCTATCTATCTCTCATTATCTTTCAAACTCTGTCTGTCTCTCTCTCTCTCTCTCCCTCTCTCTCTATCTATCTATCTATCTATCTATCTATCTATCTATCTCTCTCTCTCTCTCTCTTTCTCTCCACTTCTCTCTCACAAGTCTACTACTACTACTACTTTTCTCTCACTCTCTCTCTCTAGAAATCAAGCTTCGGAAAGAGGGAGGAGCCTATCTAGAAGGAATCCGTGGAGGTAGAGAGAACAAGATACATTAAAAAAAAATTACGACCCAGGAAGAAAAAAGACAATGACAAAACCAAATAAACGAGTTAATGATTACATACATGGACAGACAGACTGACAAATAGACAGACAGGCAGAGAGATAGACAAGTGATTAAAATGTATAAAAAGAGTGTGTTGGAAGCTGAGATTTAAAAATAAAAATTTAGGAGCCTCTCTGGCGACTACCCACTTGGGCACAAGTCGCCGCAATCACGAGAGCTAGCACTAGGCTATGAAAACATAACAACGATAAAAAGGGAAGATGGCAACAATTGTAGGGGCAAAATCCCCTACAATAAACTTAATCCACCGATCACGGTCTAGCGCTCGAGTATGCTAGGTTATTCCTGCCATTTAGCGAATTTCATCTTATCATCTTCTGGGTCTCTTTATATATATATATATATATATATATATATATATATATATATATATATATATATATATATATATATATATATATATATATATATATGTGTGTGTGTGTGTGTGTGTTACACTTCCTAACTTGTATTCCTTTTCTTATATCTATCAGCCGTGTTTGTGTTCTTAACCAAGTATTTCTTTTGGTTCATGTGGCTTATTTTAAAAATGTGCAAGCTTTATATGTTGCGTTTATGAATTTGTACTTGCGTGCATTTGCTTGACATGTGTAAGACTAATATGTACATCTGTGTATGAGAGTTTTGTGTATATGTTTTTAAATGTATCGATTTAAATGTCTACACATATATGTATGCCTGCTATGCGTGTGTGTTGCTTGTATATAAATGTGTGCACAAGCTGTGTGTGAAAATAAAAGGAATCACCCAGGTGAAGTTCCCCCAAACCCCTCTTGCACCCCCCAAACACGACACTTTTATTATTCCCCCCTCGTCCCCCCCTCGTTTGTCTGTCCCCTTGCATCCCGCCCCCTTAGGGGCGTGGTCAGCTGACCCCCTCGTCGACGGATCCCCGATCCTCCCCTCTCCTCTCATCGATTTTGCGTCCATCATTTTTCGTGTCCACGAGTGGAGTTCACGTTCGTAAGTGCGAGTAGTTCGTAGGTTAGGGTTCTTCCATAGCTTGGTACATGTTCGTATTTGAAGGAAGACTATATTCCTTTGGTTGTTGTCTCCCTTGAAGGTTTTATGGTGATTTTTTGTTGATTTCAAGTGAGGTTTGATTAACTGGTAAGGTTTAGTCTGTTCCGAGAGGTTACATAACTTATGATAAGGTTTGATCGGTTTTGGTGACATTTTATATGCTTTGATGGTTAGTCAACTCCGGTCAATTCTCGTGGGGTTGATCAGCTTTGGTCAGTTATGGTGAGATTTTATAAAATCTGGTCAGTTCCCGTCAGGTTAATCAGATCCTGTCAGTTCTGGTGAGATTTTATAAGATCTCGTCGGTTTTGGTGAGTTCTGATCAGCGCTTGTCAGTTCTCGTCAGCTCCTTCTCTTCCTCACTCCATGTTATATGCCTTTAATTTGCTCGTCTTTTTTTCTTTCAAGTACTTCGTACGATATTGTTCCTAGGATCTTCTCTTTGCCCTTATCCTTCCGTTTGTTCCCCTCCGTTCTATCCCTTCACCTTTCCTCCTGTTTGTCCAAACTGCCTCTTGTCGAGTGAGCCACCGTTGAATGTTGCCAGGCGTATTTTTCCCTGCAGGAAAACATAAAAGGGTCTCTCTCGTTCTCAATACACTACACTATGGAATCCGGGTCTGAAGTGGTAATGGCCTAGCCAAGTGGAAAAGTCTCTTTCGATGTGAGTGATGTTAAGCCACATTGGACGGGTTAGTCACCGATTTGTGGGCTCTATTTGGGTCACCTTTAGGGTCGCTGTCATTTAGCCAAGGTTTTGATACCACGTTACAGTGTAGGCCAACACTGAAATATGTACCAGACGGTGGAAGTGGGTGGCAAAAAAACCCCTACTTTGACATAATATTTGCCACTTGATCACCTCATTGATCATAACAGCAGGGATTTGGAAGTTTCATGGGGAAGGGGGAGGGTCTATGAGACCGGTTTAAGGTGGACTGGCGAGTTCCTCTCTTGGGTCCTCAAGGTTTCAAGCACGTGTACGGTTCTATTTACCACCTTCTACGACACGCGGCTCTCACCAAATGGGAGTAACATTATCCCTCACTAGAGTGGGTACTATATAATTTAATTAAGACGGGACTATAGATTCATGGGATTATTATCTCCACAAAATGATTCCCTGCTTCTAAGTCTTCCGCAATTTCACTGCGATCGTATTCAATCGTCTTTTTACGACGCGCAGCTAACCACTGCAGTGGTGGCATTGTTCCACTGTAACTAGTTTCCGTCGAGGTGTGGTTGGCGCGTATCAACTCTACCCACCCCCCCTTTGTGAACAATACACGTAAAACGTTGCCATCAAGATCCTGGCAATTAGCCTGTGTGATTCTTAAAATAGTGATTTCCATTAAGTTACCTCTTCCATTAAAATAGTGATTTCCATTAATTTACCCCTTCCATTAAAATATTGCTTTCCATTAATTTACCCCTTCCATTCTGGTAACCCAATAAATGATTTGTCCCTTAACGAGAAAGAAAACTTCAGTTCTCACATGTTTAAGACTAATACGTATGTCTGTGTATGTGCGAGTTTTGTGTATGTTTTTAATTGTATCTATTTAAATGTCTACACATGTATGTATGTCTGCAGTTGTGTCTATGGACTTTCTGTTTCAATTCGCGGAACTCCTTAGGCTGATCAGGGCAGCAGATCTCCATTTCTCACTGGTGAGTCAAATTATTGACCCAGCAATGGGATGTCAGATGTAGCAATTACATACTGCAGCTGACATCTTAGTTTTTACGAGCCCTCTTGGTCCCAACTCCTGCAACAGAAAATACCAAAATTATGCAAACCTAAAAAACTCGGCGATCTCCTGGTACTGATTGCTTCTAGTAGTCTCCTCTTTAGACCCCTGGAACAAAATACTTTCAAACATTTACACTTCACCCATCTTTACTACATGCTCTTCAAACCTCTTCTATCGCATGTTTTCTGACGGAGATGCCCTCGTTAGTTCATTTTTTTAGTTTTAAGTAAATAAAAGTAATTTTTTGCCATCCGAGAAAATCTGTCCGTTTGGCACTTTTAATGGGAATCGAGTGCCATTTCTTTCTTATTTTTTCTAAATAATCATAATAATATGTAGTTTTGTATGGTGCTCTTCGAGGCCGCGCATCTTCACAGAACGCTTTCCTACCAACTAAAGGGAGAGGGTCGAGAGAAGAGGTGGGTCTTCGAGGCACGCTTGAAGACTCTGAAGGAGGGGGAGAGGAGGAGCGTATGGCAGAAGGGAGATCATTCCACATTCTAGCAGCAAATATAGAGAAAGCACGATCAACTATGCGACACAGACGACTACGAGGAAGAAGTGTGCGTCGGGCATACCTAGAACAAAGGGTTCTAATGAGCCGGCATCAGATGAATGAGGAAGACATGTAGGACGGTGCTGCGGTGTTTAGGATCTTATACGCGATATGGAAGACCTTGGAGGAGATTTTGCATCAAATGGGCATCTCAAGGAGAAGGGGGAGGGGTGAGATGCACGAGACAAACGTTCCTGGGGGAGATGAACAAGTTTAAGGGAATCAAGACTAGAAAAAGGGGGCAGGAATGGAGGAGGGGGAGTAACGAAAACGCGGATGGCGATCTTCTCGAGACTATCCTGATCAATGCGGATGCGGTTGAGATGGCGGAGGAAGCAGGGCGAGGAGGATTCGAAGTCATTACTAATATGAGCGTTGAGAGATTATAATTGGCTATCAAAGGTGACTCCTAAATTTCTAACATTATCAGAAGAAGCGAATTTGGTAGCCATCAAAGTTAAGAAAGGGCCCAATAGATTTACGTGAGCCAACCCGATTGAGTACCTACCAGTACTACATCGGTTTTGTCATGATTGAGTTGCAAAAGGTTGAGGAAGAGCCAATTAGTTAAGATGGATGCGGATATATTTCTAAGAGTCTTGGGAGGACAGCTAAATTTGCCTTTCATCAGCTTAGCAATGGAAGATAGACCAAAGGACGAAGATACAGAGTCGAAAAAGGAGCGGGCCAAAGAACCCAGCCGTGCGGAACACCAAGCAAATCGAAAGAGAAAATGAGATTCAGTTCATCACAAGAGAAAATGAGACTAAATCCCTCGAAAGAGAAAATGAGATTTAGTGTCTCAGAAGGGAAAATGAGACTCAGTTCTAGAAAGAGAAAATGAGACTTGGTCCCTAAAAGAAAAAGATGAAACTCATGCCCTCGAAAGACAAAATGAGAGTCACTCCCTCGAACGAGAAAATGAGACACAGTGGGTCCCTCGAAAGACAAAATGAGACACAGTGGGTCTCTCGAAAGAGAAAATGAGACTCAGTCCATCAAAAACGATGATGAGAATCAGGCCCTCGAAAGAGAAAATGAGACTCAGTCCCTAGAAGGAGAAAAAGAGAAAAAAAATTGACCCTCAGTCCTTCTCTCGAAAGAGAAAATGAGACTCAGAACCTTTAAATAGAAAATGAGGCTAAGTCTTTCGAAGAGAAAATGAGAATCACTCTCTTGAATTCAATGGAAAAAAATAGACCCAATCTCTCGAAAGAGAAACTGATACTCAGTCTCTCGGAAGATAAAATGAGACCAAGTCCGTCGAAATTGAAAAGGAGATGCTGTGCCTCAGAAGAGAAAGCAAGAGCCAGTCATTCAAAGTAAAAGATGAGACTCAGCGCTTCAAAAGAGAAAAGGGACTTAGTCTTTCAGAAGAGAAAATGAGACCGAGTCCCACAGAAGAGAAAATAAGACTCAGTGGATGAATAGAGAAAATAAGACTCACACTCTCTGAAGAGAAAATGAGACCAAGTCCACCAAAAGAGAAAATGTGACTCAGTTATTGGAAATAGAAAATGGGCCGATTTCTCAAAAGAGAAAGTGAGACTCAGTCCATCAAAAGAAAAAATAATTGGACTCAGTCTCTTGAAAGATAAAATGAGACTAGGTCCATCACAAACAGAGTAAGAATTAGTCACTCAGAGAGGAAAATGAGACCTAGGTCATCGAAAGAAAAAATGAGACTCAGTTCATCAGAAAAGAAAATGAAACCCATCCATCAGGAAATAAAATGATACTCAGTCCCCCATTAGAGAAACTGAGACCCTCAGAACAGAAAATGAGACTCAGTACCTCAGAAGAGAAAATGAGAGTTTGTCTATCGGAAGAGAAATTGAGACCCAATCCATCAGAAAAGAAAATGAAAATTAGTTCCTCGGAAGAGAAAATGAGATCCAGTCAATCAAAAGCAAATATGAGACAAAGTCCTTAAAAGAAAAATGGTACTCACTCCTTGGAATGAGAAAAAATGAGACTAATCCCCTCGAAAGAGAAAATGAGACTCAGTCCCTAGAAGTAGAAAATGAGACACATTCTCTGGAAAGAGAAAATGAGACTCACTCCATCATAAGAGAAAATGAAACTCAGTCCGTCGGAGGAGAATATAAGACTAGTTTCTCCATAAAGAAAATGAGACTCTGTCCATCAGTAGGGGAAGTCTAACTCTGTGCTCAGAAGAGAAATTGAGCCCCTATCCTATGAGAGAGAAAATGAGACACATTCTCTCTTAAGAAAAAATGAGACTCAGTCCATCAGGAGATAAAATGAGATTCAATTATAGGAAGAGAATATGAGACACATACAATGAAATGAGAAAATGAGACTCAGTCACTCGAAATAGAAAATAAGACAGTTCCTCGAAGGAGAAAATGAGACTCAGACCATCAAAAAAGAAACGAGACTCGGTTCAACAGATGGAGACTCAGAAAGGAAAATGAGGCCCAGTCCTTCGGAAATGAAAATGAGACTCAGTCCATCAGAAGAGAAAATGAGACAGTCCATTGAAAGATAAAATGCGACTCAGTCCCTAGAATGAGAATATGAGACACAGTCCATGAATGAAAAGAGAAAATGAGATCAATCCATTAAAAGAGAAAATGAGACTTAATCCATCAAAAGAAAAAAAAATGAGACTCATTCCCTCATGAGAGAAACTGAGACTCATCCCGCAGAACAAAAAGATTCAGTCCCTCAAAAGAGAAAATGAGAGTTTGGTAGTCTCTCGGAAGAGAAAATGAGATTCAGTCCCTCAAAGGAGAAAATGAGACTCAGTCTCCCAGATTCGAAAATGACACAGTACCTCAGAAACCCCATTAAACCACCCATTCTACCCCATTTTAAATCCCCTTTAAACTCCCTTATGAACGAACAACTTTTATAAACCCCGTTATAACATTTTAAACCCCATTATTCCATTTTATAACCCCGTTACTCCGACTTAAAATCCCCACTTATATCATTTTAAAACCCTTTATTATCCCTTTAAATGTATCCGTTTGCCACCCGATCCTTTCGGATTCCACTCATTTATACCGCTGATGCCCTTGCTAGTTCTGTAAGTACTAAAATGACTCACAGACAGTGGACTTTTAGAATAATTGCCTTGATTTTCTAAAAAAAAAATTATAAAGAAAACTAATGAGAGCAATTAAAACCATGTTAAAAAAGATAGGCAAAAATATTAGTAAAGTTGGGGTAATGTGGAAATGTGTGGAAGGTGCAGTGCTCGAATATAAGAAGAGACTACTAGGAGCGCATTGGGCCCTGAGGAACTATGCAATCTGGTGGAGTCAGGGTTTGTCAGAACACGACTTCCTTTCGTTTCGGAATGAGGGAGAATTGCGTGTCTTTCCGGGCTCTTCGTCCCGAGTGGTCTCTTCTGGCAATACGAGATTCGAACTAGACTTCGTTTCTCAGATTTGCTCTATTTTTAGTCGCATGCGACTCTGTTTCTCACTATGTCGGTCGTGTCCGGGTTTTTTTTGTTTTTTTTTGTAATAACATTGTAACTATTCGTCCGATTCTAACGAAATTTGAAACCCTTATGTTGTTTTACATTCTCTTTCCAGTAATATAATCGCCAAGGTCCTCCCAAGGTTAGGCCGGGAGTTATTCTTTTTGGCAATAACATCATAACTATTCGGCCGATTATAACGATATCTGAAACCCTAATGTTGTTTTCCCTTTTCTTTCGAATAATATAATCGCCAAGGTCCTCCTAAGGTTAGGCCGGGAGATATTCTTTTTGGCAATAACATTATAACTATTCGGCCGATTATAACGATATCTGAAACCTTTCTGTTGTTTTACATTCTCTTTCGAATGATATAATTGCAAAAGTCCTCCCAAGTTTAGTCAGGGAATTAATTGTCAATAACATCATAACTATTAGGCCGATTCTAACGAACTTATAAACCCTGCTGATGTTTTACATTCTCTTTCGAATGGTATAATTGTCAAGGTCACCTCAAGGTTAGTCCTGGAATTATTAAAAGTTTTGAAGGTCGTAAGATCATAAATCAGAATAATTGAGAACACGCGACTTTGGTCAGCAGACCTTATTTCTACTTGTATCCCTGCATTTCATATCCAAAGCGATGGATGTCGCTTCAGCATTCGTATACATATGTAAGTTAAATCGTGTTAATGTTATCAGTGATGTGTGGCTTTCTTGTCGTGTAAATTTAAGCTAAATTTTATTTATGTAAGTGATGTGTCGTGCATGTGTAAATTAAATTCTTTATGTAAGTGATGTGTAGTTTTCCCGTGTCGTGTCACCCTTGGTTTTGAATTATTATTAAACTCCGTACGAAGATTGTCCTCCTCCGCTGAGCGGATGGGGAAAGGGTCACCCTCGAGTAGGGAGGGAACTTGATCATATTTAATTATTTTCTGTGTTGATTCGTTTGCGTCGCTCGAGGCTCATCTTTTATGTACGATACATTTGAGGCCGGCTGGAGAGCTTGCTATGTTCCCGTGCTCTTTGTTTCCTTTCTTTGACTCATATATATATATATATATATATATATATATATATATATATATATATATATATATATATATATATATATATATATATATATACAAGAGAGAAAGAGAAAGTTTGAAATTCCTTGCCGGGACTCGAAACCGGGTCCTGTCCAGGAATTTCAAACTTCTTTTCCCTGGCGTTATTTCTGTCTACTGAATAAGGATTTCCTTCATTGTGCCGCCCTTAGCTCTCTTTGATCCTAGTGTTCTTCTAATGTCCCTTTCTCTTACCTTTAACCCCCCCCCCCACTCCTTTTTCTTGTTTCATTGCTCATTCACGTCAAATTTCTCTTTCTCTTGTATTTTATTTTTCTATAGTCTGCAATACAAGTTTTCTGCATCTTTCTTACGAAGCAAATTTTCATCAGAAAAACAATGACGAAAAAAATAATCGCAGCATTCTTCCAAATCCCTTTAATCCAAGCAACAACGTTTCGAGTTCATTTTGGGATTTTAAGGAAAGAGATGACAATACATTAGCAAGCTTGAAGATTGTCTTCCTCCAGCCAACGTCCCACATTCTGCCTGGAGACATTGACGGCCAAAATCTCACTAATGTCTCAAGGAACTGCTGCAGTCGTCTTTGAGCAGTCCTTTTTTCACAATTTGGATAAGATTCTGACTTCTAAACTTTAAGTCTTCCTTGGCCTACCACTTGATTTGCCAGCTTTGCATAGACCTGTTTTTTCATAGGTTGACAGAATATTATGGACTAGATATTTAGAGCACTCGACAGTCTCTGCAATGGCTCCAATCAAAAGACCATCTTGGCAGCGTAGCTTCACGATCAGCTTGCGGACAGAGAGATGCGTGGCAGATTTCTTGGTCATGTTACCTTACTCATGCCACAGTATATAGAACTGAAGTTAGTTGTTATGCAGACAATGCTGCTTCTCTCTCCAAGAAGCCTAAGTGTTCTGATCATTTTCGGACACCCATTTTTCTAGTAAATTGCCTATCTACTGATAAATTTAGTTTTATTCATTCCAAATTTGTATAACCTTTGCCTATACGCAGTTTATACCTGCAGGTTATCGTACACCAATTTTGGAAAACTTTGATTTTCTCTGGAAAAAGTTATGGAAAATGTCGTGATAGAAATACAGGCTTTCTGAACTTTTTGAACGGGAGGAGGTTTTTAAGAACACTAAACAAAATATCGCGAATACCACATGGAGAATTTATACTGTACCCGAAGCTCCGCAGTCGATGCAGGAGATACCGCATGCATATCCATCAAGTAGGTACAGCGTTCTTCAATCTCGGTAGTATCTGAGAGCAAAAGATCCATCAGAGTGTCCTGTTAACACAGCGAGATCTGACACAGCTCCGCACTTAGGCTCGTAACGCCACTAATTGGACCTTGGAGGACTAGTAACATGTGATGTGGTACAATAAGTCGCGGTTCCAGTTGTCTCGGGATGATGGTAGGTTTTGAGTGTGGCGCAAACCCTGAAGAGACCATGGACCCTAGTCGTCAACAAGGCACCGTGCAGGCTGGTGGTGGTTCCATAGTAGTGTGATGTATATTCATAGGGCATGGTATGGGTCCACCTAAACACGGCATTGACCGATGATCGCTACGGTGTACTGCTTTGTAACCATTTGAAGACATTCATGGACTTCATGGACCTTAACAACGCTGGGATATTCCAGTAAAATAGTGGACCGTGCCATCGGACTCAAGTTGCTCAGAATTGGTTCGAGGAGAATTCGGAAGTGTTTCAACGAAGGGTATGGCTACCACCTTAACCAGAATTGATGGCTAGGTCTATTCGCACCCAAGATCCGGCCGGCACCTGCGAGTACCAGGGAACTGTGGTCATCTATCTCGATGGCATGGTTCAACGTCCATCCAGAGGTCTTCCGTCCACCAGTGGAATCGATGCCACTTTGACTTGCTTCCCTTCGCCTGGCTAGAGGGAGGGGGGTCCAACAAGATACTAGGTATTTATCTAGTGTATATCAATCAGTAAAATATTATAATAATGGAAAATGACATTGAAATGAATATCAAATGTCTTTCACTTTAAAATAATGATCATTAGTTTCTTCTGTATTTTGCGAAGATTTCTTTGCCTCCATGCTTTTGCCTACTGATAACCATATATTCTCTCTTGGTTTTGCCTCCTGTTAACCAGAAACATACATTTCAGAAACCGAACTAACAAAAACTAACCTTTAACAACACGGGTCGCTCTACTAACATTTATTTCCTTTCATATTAAAATCCATTAATTAACACAAAAACTTTCTATTCTTTTGAGAGTAGCAAAAATAATTAGTTTTAGGTCATTAGTTAACACTCATAGACAGATGGGAACATTTTTATTTAATCACAAAATGTTTAAAACCTATTTTATTATTATTTCGGATATTAACAGTCTATTCTTGTTGGGCGGTTTCATCCTCGGTATTCTCAATGAAATTCAGAAATACTTTATAAGGTTTCTACGGTCGATTGTCCTCTCTCTGATCTTCTTATTCATCCTCTATGACTGTGTGCGGGGCGAATGATGAATGCTAATTAGCATATTGCCCTAATGTATACTCAGGACTGACTGATTGACTGACTGATTGACTGACTGAATGAATGAATGACTGATTGACTGACTGAATGACTGACTGACGAATGACGACTGACTGACTGATTGACTGACTGAATCATTGACTGATTGACTGACTGAATGACTGACTGAATGACCGACTGACTGATTGACCGACTGAATGATTGACTGATTGACTGACTGACTAACTGACTGACTACTCTTGTTATTAATCCAGGCTCACATTTGAGGAACTTTCAACGCGGTTTAGCTCTCACACCAATAGACAAAGAAATGCTTAAATTATAAGTGTGAATGAAAATATTCGTAAGAAAATAAAATATATTCTCATCTTCACTATTAAAAATCTCTAAGTATGGCTTCCTTCTCTCCACGGCACATCTCATAGAATAATTCCACCATCAGGCATTCCGCTTTCTCTTTTTAGTTATATCCTACCCTGCATGCACAGCTTTTGCAATGCCCACTCCCAGTATACATAGGTAGTTTGCTGGTACTGCTACAGGAATATTTAATTAAATCCATGGAAAAAGGGAACACAGGTTTATTATATTATTTAAAAAAACAAAAAACATCGGCAAGGATAATGAAGGTAGGTAGAGAGTTGTACTTTCTGTAGGACAACGATCCAAATCACATACCTTCTGTAGTTAAGAAATTTCTTGAAGAAACTAATATTTATGTTTAAATCTTGACAACAGAGAGCCAAAACTTAAAGCCAAATTAAAGTATGTGGTTAGAGTTAGAAAAGCGCGCCTACCAGAGTTTTTTATGCACTGTAGGAAAGGATGGTGCAAAAATGCCAAACTTGAGTGAATAAACGATAAGCTATCCAATATATGTCATGAACAGGTCGCAAATATATACCTTTTAAAATAGGTTCTGTTTTCCTCCAGCCTTCATCTCCCATGTGGTTTAGTAGCTAGGATACCTGGCTTTCACCCAGGAGTCCCGGGTTCGATTCCCTGCATGGGAGGCTTTTTATAATTTAATTATTCTTAAACAAAAAAAAAACTTTTTAAAACTAAAAAGTTTTTTTTTTTGGGCGAAAGCCAGGTATCCTAGCCACTAAACCACATGGGAGAGGAAAGCTGAAGGAAAACAGAACCTATTTTAAAAGGTATATATTTGCGACCTGTTCATGACATATATTGGATAGCTTATCGTTTATTCACTCAAGTTTGGCATTTTTTCTTAACAAAATAATATTGATAAAATACTATTTCTACTTTGGGGAAATTCGACATATGTTTTTATAATCTATTTTCTTTTTTGTTTTCTTTTGCCGCTGTCAACAATGCCTGGAAGATATTTTCAACTCGTATCTTGAATAAACACGATCTCATATGGTATGGGGCAAAAGAAGTAATACGTTTCCGCGTAATTTTATATCCTTTTGTACAGGCAAGTCTCCAAGTTATCCTCACTTTTTCTCTCTTTTTTGCACCCATACACCCCTTGACAATTCGAGGTCAATCCCCATTTCGGATCGGATTGGTTCGGATCCCACGTTAATCAGTAGGTCCCATACTGAGAAATAAAGGCATCTTAATGAGTGCAGATCGATGATAAAACTCCTACTAATTTCCTTTCCCCCTTTTCCAAGATGATCTCCAAGCATACGCCCCCCCCCCCCAAGAAGAGATTTCTGAAAATATTTTAAAAGTATAAAAATGGAAAGATTTTTAATTCAATCTTTGACATTCACTCTATATGTAATGACTTTTAGATTATGCATATTCTGTAGAGCTGTAGTTTGTAGAAAGATTAATATTTCAATACTTAGCGAGTAACCAATCTGCGATCCCTTCCCGCCGAAACCCTAAAACTCTAAGGGGAAGCTCTGTTACAGAAACCCTGCTCTCTAAATCGTTCGCAAGGGAAAGTTTCTATCAAGGCAAAAAGAAGGAACTCTTTTATTTAGCCATAAAAAAGATAAACAAGGAAATAATTTCCAGAGGAAGATCTTTTGTTTTTAATTAGAGTCACAAGGAAGAGGAGCACCTCAAAAGACATTGCTCTCCATTTCGAGGAGTTACAAGGATATAGAGAAACCTCAAAAACCTTACGGCCCACTCGAGTAGATTTCCATATATAGGTGCGACCCAATAACTTTACCGCAATGTGCTAAAGCGATAAGGTATGTAGAATTATGTCTAACCTATTTCTAAACATAGCTACGTTTGTACTTTTCACATGCTCGGGCAGTGTATTCCTTACGAAAGGTAATTTTCACTAGTGTTTGTGGAGAATATTTTAGCCTCTAATTTCCCTTCCACGTGTTGTATTTTCGTTAATTGTAAATATCTTCCTATAATTCAGATCGTCATTGTCGTTTAAAATACTGTACACGGAGATTTAGACGCCCTCGTAAGCCTCTTGTCTCCAATGAAAATAAGTCGAAGTCCGCCAGCCTTATTTCGTAGCTTCTGTGTTTATTGATGGTATTAGTTTAGTTGCTCTAGCCTGCACCTTCTCTAGCCTCCATATATCTTATATAGTTGAAAGCCGTAACAAACAGCTTAAATTGAAGCGTAGTACAGTTGAAGGCTCTCCCCCACGTCCCTGTGGGTACGGAAAAGCGGTAATGAATCTCGGTTGTGTTAAGGAAAAGAACACAACCAGGATATTTTGTAGCAAACTTATAATCTGGAGGGAAAAGACATTTAGCGCTATTTTGAAGAGATTAGTAAAGTAGAGATGATATGGAACATGAAAAGGAAGGGCACGTGCATTCTACATGCCCGAATTAAGCATATCATATTTTAAAAAATGTTTCTGACATAGGTAAGTTAACTGTGATATAATTATTTATATCTGTTTATAAACTCTCGAATGGTTTTGGATGACTGGCGCTAGGCTTTGCTTTGATGTGTTACCCAGTAATAATATTGTTCCTCACACTCGAGGTTGAGAAATTAATTATAACGATAATTTTTTTTTTTAAATAGCCTATTGTTAATACGAATATTTGTGGGATATCGTTGATTAAAAATTAAATAAATATATAAAGCTAATTAAGCTCGGAAAAGGTAACATTTCACAAAATTTGGCAATCCTGCTTTGAAATAAAACTGTGTCAAAATGTTTCGAGAGTAATACTTGAAATACCGCAATAACGTTACAAATTTCAGTAGTTCCAGTATATTTAAATATACCACAAACACTCCCTATCTCAACAGGTAATAATAATATATTTAGTAGCAGGCTCTGAACGAAAATTTGGCAACTGTAAATATCCCGGGTAGCAAGAAGAAGATTAAATAATCCGACGAAGGAATAGTCAGACAGGTAAAGAATGTGAAGAGCAAAAGTAAAAAAATAGAAGTCATAAAAATATTTACGAGAATAGGGATCGATATAGCCACTCTCTTAGGTACGGGGCCGAGTGAGTGTATATAAAAACACCCATGAACAAGCTTGTATAAAACAGCCCTAACTTAAGGTGCTTTCCTCTACGTCAATGGCCGCGATGAACTCTGGAGAGCGGACAAGGTTTCTTCCAAAGATCCACTACTTCGTGTATCTGTATAGATATGCCCTAGTTGTGCAAGTATCGAGGCTGTTGTGGATATTTGTTAAGCTGTGTTTGGTTCTTGGCGGTAGTCAGGGACAGATATCGGTATCGGTCCGTCCAGTGCTGTGTTTGTGTTTAATTTTGGTCGCTTATGGCACTGGGGCTAGGTTAGGGCCACCCGTGCAGCGCATTGAGTGGTTCTTCTGTATCGATATCTGGTAGAATGGCGTTGAAAAGATGCGTTCAATACAGATTGGATGATTTGATGCGCTGTGTGGGTATATATATATATATATATATATATATATATATATATATATATATATATATATATATATATATATATATATATATATATATGTGTGTGTGCGTGTGTGGATTGTTGTGTAAATGGTGCTGGACCTGATGACGGGGTGACGAGGTTCCTTGATATAAATAACAGGTTCTACTCTAGGAGGTTTGCTGAAGATGATGTGGGATTTTACATGTAAAGTTGTGTATTTGTGTGTGTGTGTGTGTGTGTGTATGTATGGTTTCGTTGGTGTGAGAAAGTGCGCTACGTGGAGGTCTAAGTAGCACTTAAGTCACATCGAGCACAGGTGACGTTTTGATGACTGGCAGCTGGGATGTTTATTTTCTCCCACTCCAAATTTAAAGACAAACCAACGAGGGCATCTCCCACTGGGGACTGGGAGGGAACGCATCCGCATGTGTTGAGGTCGGGAGGAGAGACAATAACCCAAATGTCAACTACAGCATGTTTTCAATTATCACCTGTCTGGTTAATAACGTGGTGAAAGAGGGGAGGTAGCGGAGAGGATCGACCTCTAATAAAAATCGAGGACGAGATATGGTCGTGTTATCCATTTTTATGGCAGAATTGGTTGTATCGGGTCGTATTTTAGTCGTGGTGTCCGTCTCTGCTTTGAATAATCCGTGAACAACATGGGACTTCGGTCAGTTTTTTAAGGTGGTAAAACACATCCGTGGCCAACGTTGCGGCCATGAGTGTGCTTCACGCTTTAATCTCGCTCTATATAAATATTAGGCTTCCAATATGTTGACACTAAGTTCCTCCTACACTGTTAATGACATGGTGCACACAATGAGGCTATAAAATTTGTAACACCTGGGTGGGACTTCCGAGGCCACGGAAGAGAACTCCAACCTTAAATCGCGGAGATTTCTCTGAAACGGCGAACATACTACGAATCTACTACGGCCATACTCGACCATATTCTTGGATAATATTTCTAAACATCTGGTCTCTATTTAGGCTCCGCTCTCATTTAGTGATGTAGCTTTGTAGAATTCGAACTGATTTAATTTAATTGGAATCTGTTAGACGAAATTGGTGATGTTGTCAGCTCTCGAGTGTAATGTTATGGTGGAGAGGGCGGAGGATGAGGAAGAGATTAAAGAGGGTGTGTTAGATTACATAGTTCTATGGGAATCCGTTGTGTATATTGTGTATTATTTATGTCTTGTTGTAGTGTATGCATGTTGCGTGTCAGACTGTGAAGAAGTTGACAAGCTATTTTTTAATTGTTGTCTAGAGGTGCAGTTGACATCTTTAGGAATATGTGTCATCCACGCCCTAACTCCTGCCAACGGATTTGTGGCTATACATGTTTCATACATTTTAACAAGCTGTGAATGTGCTTGTGTAATGCGTTGGAGGCTTTCTTCTTGTTTATCGTTAACCGAAGGCTCCTGCGTGATGCCATGGCGTGAATGGAGCTTTTTTGTATGAGCTGAGTGATGTGAAAGAGGGTGTGAGCGGCTTTAGTTGAAACCAGAGCAGTGTGTGGTGCGGTGGGAATAGCTTCCGCAGCTCTCACACTGGATCGTAGGTTACCATCTTCTCCAAGGTAGTCAGCAGAGGGGCACGTGTGGGAGGGGTTTAAATTTATCCAATTTAGAAGCGCAATATCAACGAGGCCGAAGCACGCAGAAAGTTTCTAAGGACCCCAAAAATACAGTCGGAAATTTTTGTTATTGGCCCCCTGACCCACTGCACCTGCACTTCTTTTAGTTACCCGCGGTATAATGGTCCCAAGTACTTTGAGTGGCCCGCAGGTATAATGGCTCCGAAGTCTTTCATTGTGCCCGCGGGCCAAATTACGACAACAGGCATTTTAGTGGTTGGTTAACAAAATCAAATCTCACTTTGTAATTGTTAAAAGCCATTATTTTATTTCGAAGCAAAAATGAAATTTTACAGCATAATTATTTGAAGAAGGAATTACTTTTATTATTGTTTTTAGTATAGGAAATAATATTTATGCAAGAAATTTTAGTGTTAGAAAAAGGTACAACAAATGAATCTGAAAAAAAGAATTGTAATCACGGTGCGCAAAATGTTCTTCTTTCCGAACATTATGGAAGCATCAAAATAAACCAAGTGTTCGGGCCTATTCCCCCCAATTTACTCATTTATCAGTTCCATTAGCAACAACAACAGTATCACTACATCAACATCACTAGTAACAGTACTATTATTTTCACTATGTTGTTAGTCACTTTTCACTTCGCTATTCGCTACCCCGCTGTTTGGTTCGTAAGATCTTATAAGGTACTTCTTGTCAACGTAGCTCTGCTCTCTCTCTCTCTCTCTCTCTCTCTCTCTCTCTCTCTCTCTCTCTCTCTCTCTCTCTCTCTCTCTCTCTCTTCTTGCCCCTCCCATTCTTTCTCTCTTTGGGTAGAGGAAAATGAAAAGAGTGATTATTTGAATTTTAATATATTTGAGACCCCTCTAGTTCGTCGTGCTCATAGTGTAGTGGTTATCACGTCTGTCTAACACACAGAAGGTCCCAGGTTCGAGCCCTGGTGAGCACATTTTTTTTTTTTAACAAATACAGTTGATAAAGGCAACGGTTACGAAATCTTGTCCATAAAACAGCTGAACAAGACTGAATAGCGTAAAAAGTAATGATGGTCAGATGAAACCACGATCAACCCGGCCGAATCTCCCGGTCGGAATAATAATTAAGATTCCTACGCTCAATATTTAGAGGCTGGCAACGAATGACTCAAGGGCAAAAATGGCTCCTAAAACAACCTTTAGGGTGTTTTTTTTTTTGCATTCTATTAGGTACACTAATAACATTTGACGTCGATTGGAATAGTACTAACCTGATACATGATAGACTATGAAGGTGTGGCTATTTGTAGCGAAAAGCGATAGTACTATTATGTACACAAGCAAGGACACCCCATCCCCAAATTTCCAACTAGATCCTTCTATACATAAATGAGATTAAAAGGAAAAGAAGTAAATAAAAAGGAAAAGGAGAGGGAAAACACTAGAAAAGTATTTCTAATGGCGCTCTTAAGCCCCAATAAAGAAGGTTAAAGAAAAGAAAAACACATACCTTAACTACACTCGCTGGCCTCCACACCAATTCTCACACTACTATATTCACACCCATATTTATACAAACGAGAGTCCGTCGATCCTCCCAAATGCTAGAGCCCTAGGCAAACTCCCCCTCTCCCCCTGTGTAGACTGTTACAGTGTCTGAATTTATTTATATATTAATATGAACTAGAGGGATATGATCAAATAGACCTGTGACGAAAAATGGCTGATTTAGCACCTCTAGCCACTATATGGCGCCGCTTAGTGGTCAATTTATATCATATTTGAACTCAATGACCTAAGTTACCTTCGGTAGCATCGGTTTTAGTTGGCTACATTGAGCCAGAAGATGAACACAACCTGAGATTTGCAGGACCCATAGACCTGCTTGCTTCGCCACAGTTAAAAATAAACATACTTTAATAACAAACTCGATAAGAAACCTGGAACTGATCAGACCCCTCCCCTCCTTTCCCAACAAGGACGTTAAAACCTATTCCATGAGGTTCATAATACACATACCTATTTTGCTCCAATTACCCCCACTCCCTCTTAACATAAATACCTTCGTTGGTTACACCAGTTTAAACAATCCTTCTGCATCCCCCTTAAAGAAATACTCCGAACTCTTAAGTCATTGACTATTTCCTCATTACTCCTCAATTTGGTCCCCTTGCTAGTGGCAACGAAAAAGTCCCCGACTTTAGAAAAGGGAATTTTATTAAGCTCAGAACAAAATTTAAGCAAAAAGACTGGAACAGTTTGCGTGACATAAATGCTAAATGGACATTTTTCTACTATCGTATTTTGAAGCGATGAGAAAATGTATACCTTTAAAAATCAACGTTCGCCACACAAAAGTAAAGCTAAGTGGTGGAGTAATGAGATAGCTAACTGTCTACGAGATAAGAGGAACACCAATAATTTTTATAATAGATTAAAAATCTATAACGATGAGGCAGAACGCGCCAAGTATACAGACTTACGACGTAAATCCAAAAGGTTAATCAAACATAGTATAAATTCCTTGGAATCACACGTGGCGAATCAAAGTAAAACCAACCCGAAAGAGTTCTATAGTTACATAAGACAAAATAGAAAAACAGCTTCATTTATTGGACCGCTAACTGATGAGTAGAGAGACTTTACCACAAACGAAGAGCAAATAAGCGGTATCTTAACTTTCTTTACATCAGTTTTTACTACAGAAGATCTTAGCGACATCCCAAAACCGACGTTGTCCAAATAGATAACAACGAGGCGTTAAGTAGTATCACGTTACAGAAATATACGTTTTGAGTTGCATCGAAAAACGAAAGATAAATATGTCAACCGGCCTGGATATGATCTCCCCTCGGGTATTAAAGGAAACCAAAAGTGAACTAGCCAAACCGCTGTCATTATTGTATAATTATTCGTTACAGACGTGAACAATACCCGACGAGTGAAAGCTCGCTAACGTAACACCAATATTTAAAAAAGGCCCTAAATCTCTACCTAGCAATTATCGCCCAATTAGTTTAACCTCGTCCCTTTGCAAAATGTTAGAAACGGTTATACTAGACTAACTCGTTAACCCTTGAAAGAAAAGAGCTACGTAGAGACACCTAACACGGCTTTCGTAATAAACGTTCTTGCCTAACGAATCTATTAGACTTCTTAAATTACATTTTTAATGAATACGACGAGAGTAAAGCAGTTGACACAATTTACAAGGAGAGCTGACGCCCCCTTGTCGCGGGAAGAGAGCTTGTGTGTACCTTGGACTTTTCGAGCTATGTCGGAGGGGGTACCTCTTCTTGGTACCCCTGGTAGGGCTTTCCTTGTCGATTTGGTCGGAAACGAGGTTCCAGACTAAGTGCGTCATTTCTTCCTTTTTCTACTCTATCCTTCTCCTTTTTTACTTTTATCCTATCTCTCCCACTTATACAAAAAGAAAAAAACAACAAAAAAGGCCTACTCCTATCATGTCACTCTTTCCCTTTTTTCCCTCTATCTACATATAAGGACCTGGCAGCTACCTCACGCGTCAGAAGAGAGGCTTTGGAACCTCTATAAACAACGCCAATCGACGCTTACTGGTTGTGAGAGACTAGGACTAGAGGTGTCCTAGGCATTGGGGCACGATGAATGGGATGAGGGTAGTGCCCCGTTAACCCCTTCCCTGGTGCGTATATATTGACCATTCCCAGTGACCGTTGACGGATGCATCTGGTAGCATCGGTCCGAGGTGACGGTCCTTTGTTCCCAGGTTGGTTGCCAGGCCAATAAAAAGCCTTGGGTCGAGTCTCTTGGTGTGGCGGGATATCCATTGAACGCTGCTCCGAGATCCTGGCCGTCGTGAAGGAAACTAGTAGGAGTTTAGTACGGGGCGTGCTCAGTTGTTCACCTGGTGAGAAATCGATGGCCCCTTCGGGGAATGTCAGTGCTGTTCGGTTGGGAGCCACGGCACGCCGAGGTTTGACGACTCGGTCGGACGAACAACAGCACATGGAGCGTGCCTTCTGAAAGATCCGAAACCTCTCAAATGGATAGGCTTGAGCGACTTACGCGGGAAGAACTCACAAACTCCCCTTTTTTATCATTGATTGGTCACGAGTTTTCAGAGAGAGAGAAAGCGCTCAAAATGACAAGCAAAAAAGGACCCCTTCGTCTAAAACATAACTGTGCAGCATGCCAGTTAGAAAAGTAGTGCGTTGACTTTCCGGAGGGCTGCTACTCAAAATGCAGCCCTGAAAGTATCTTCACTACTTGCATATTGACGCGGGAGGTGGAGAACTTAAAAGACCTCTATAGAGCCTCAGAGGAGAGAGCTCACATTCTTGAGAGAAAGGTGGAGAAATTCGAAGCCTTTCACGCAGCTTATATTCGATGCCTAGAAGAGGAATCGCCCACTGATGTGTCGGAATCTTCTGGTGCCATAGTTTCTACCCAAGCGGAGATTTCGGCATCATCCGACGTTAAGACAGCTGAGGCAGGGCAAAAACAGAAAAAGAAGAAAGGAAAAAAGAATAAAGTTGAAACAAAAGAAGAAGAACCAAAAATAGAAGAAAAAATCCATAAACAAGAAGAAAAGGGGGAATAAGAAAAATAAAGATAAGAATAGGGAGAGTAAAGAGGAAAAGGAGAGGCCTCTTCCACATGGGAAGACCCCGTCTTCAGAGACCAAGTGTCCGAAGGTCAACCTCATTGGTGACTCGCAAACACGGGATCTGCAGCCGATGCTAGCGGCCCGCCTTCGCACTTGCGTGAAGGTAAGCTGCCTGCCAGGACAGGGTAACCACAACATCAGATTAGATGCAGAGAAAGCTCAGATTCCTGAGAATTCAGTTGTCGCTCTGATAGTGAGTGGCAACGACCTCCACCACAGGGATGGTAAGGTTGGCCTTAGTGGCAAGACCATCCAAACGGTGATGGGAGCCGTGGATGACATTGGGCTCAAAACCCGGAAACGTGTCGTGGTTGGAATGCTTCCGAGAAGAGGTTCATCTGGAACCGCTCACGAGAGAAACGTGGCAGTAAACCGACGGTTGGCGGATCTCTGCACGGAAAAAGGAGTCTTCTTTGTAGATACCTACCGCACCTTTTACGAAAGAAACGACCTGTATAAAAGGGACGGAGTGCACCTTTCATTCAAGGGAAAGGCTGTACTCTGTAACTTAATCCAGGATGTCGTAGAGCGGACGCAGAGGAGCGTCTAACCCAGAGTGAAGGAGGACGTACGCCAGTACACCCGTGTTACTCCAGGTACTATCTTTTCTGAGGTCACAAAGAGGGGAGTGACCCCACCACAGAGAAACAAAGCGGGAAACGGAAGAGCGTAGGGAGTCCTACAGTCTGGGACTCCCTCAAGGTTCTTCTGTTTAATGCGAGGTCTATCAGAAACAGGTTTCTAGAACTTCTTGGCCTCATAGCAACAGAAGAACCTGAGATGGTGGCCATAACGGAGTCGTGGATAAAAACCTCAAGCCGAGATTTTAAAGGTGCATTCACGATTCCCAGTTACCAGCTCTTCCTAAAAGATAGGCCAAGCAGAGAGGGTGGCGGTGTGATGTTGTATGCAAGGATACTCTCAACTCAACGGATTGCAACATCGTATCCGACCATGAACTACTAGGTGTTGACCTATAGATAGGTCCTGCCAAATACAGGACCCTGGTGCTTTATAGACCTGCCTAACTCGTTGAAAAGGACAAATATCTGTACCAGCTACTAGGAGAACTTGTCGAAGACAGAGTGTGTATCGTCATGGAGAGATTTCAACACACAAGTTGACTGGGAAACCAGAGAACCCTGTGGCGAGAACGCACTACTCCTGGAGTTCGCGAACAACGAGTGCTTGACTCAATGGGCGAGAGAGCCAACGAGAGGAGACAATATCCTCGACTTGGTTTTGACCTCTGAGGATGACATCGTTGAGGACCTCTCTGTTGGCGAAGAGCTAGGTAGCAGTGACCACCGACTAATTAGATTTGTAGTCAAAGTCCCCAAGGCAGGACCTGCAACTAGTAAATCGAGGAAACTCGATTTGAAAAGAGCAGACTTTGCAGGTCTTCGTGCTGGACTGACTGACGCGAGGCTAGAAGTGTGCGATGTTGTTGAAGACTCGTGGGACAGTTTCAAAACCACATTTATGAGTCTTCAATCGCGTTTCATCCCTCTGAAATGTCCCCATCGATCTTCTGTTCAACCAAAGTGGTTTAATCGAGAAATCGGCCAACTGCTTAGGGAGAAGAGAACTGTGTACCGGCAATCGAAGATCTCGGGTGACTTTGACGAATACCGGAGGCTAGCCCGGAGAGGGAAGTCCAGCATAAGCGCGGCTAAGCGTTCTGAGGAACTCCGAGTGGCGAGACTCTGTAAAGAGAATCCTAAGGAGTTTTTTTGATATGTGAACAGCCGTAAACCAATCCGTCGAACGATTGGCCTTTTGAGAAATGAGGAGGGGACATTAAAACACTTAGATGCAGAAAATGCTAACCTCTTCAACGACTACTTCTCTTCAGTGTTTACTGAAGAGTGTGCTCCCATCCCCCAGCCGACAGATTCCTACTCGGGGGAAAAGCTGGGGGATATAAACTTCACCGAAGGGGAAATAAAAAAGAAGATCACTGAGCTAATGACGAATAAGTCACCTGGCCCAGATGGGTTTCTACCTAAAGTGTTGAAAGAAGTGCGCGATCAAGTGTCACGACACCTGAGCGCAATCTTCAACATGTCAATCCGGGCCGAATGCGTTCCTAGAGACTGGCGTGAAGCAGAGGTGACTCCTATCTTCAAGAAAGGAGACCGTAGCCAACCGTCAAACTACCGACCTATCAGTCTGACTTCGATAGTCGGTAAACTCATGGAAAGCATGATAGTGGACAAAATGACGTGGTATTTAGAGTCAAACCTGCTACTGAGGAGTTCCCAGCACGGCTTCTGAAGGCAACGGTCATGCCTGACGAACCTTATGGAATTCTTCCACTTCGTGTTCAGTGAGCACGATCGGGACAAGGCGGTGGATGTGGTCTACATAGACTTTCAGAAAGCCTTTGATAAAGTACCACACCGCCGCCTTCTCCGGAAAGTGCGAGCACTGGGCATAGACGGAAAAGTAGCCAACTGGATCGAGAACTGGCTAAGTGGCAGACGGCAACGGGTGGTGATGAATAGACAGGCTTCTGAGTGGGTGCCCGTTAATAGCGGGGTGCCTCAAGGTTCTGTCCTGGCACCACTACTATTCATAACCTACGTCAACGACATGGACGGTGACATGGTTGCCAAGATTTCCAAATTTACCGACGATACCAAGCTTGGTATGAACGTTGCAAGGAATGGAAATACTGTTTGCCTGCAGGAAGATCTTCGGAAGATTGGGGAGTGGTCGGACACGTGGCAAATGCCTTTTAACGTGAACAAGTGCAAAGTGATGCATATCGGCCACAGAAACCCCCAATCTCAGTATATCCTTAAGGGCACTGCTGTTGAATCGACCGACACTAAGAAGGACTTGGGTGTAACAATCACTAGTGACCTCAAGTTCTCGAAACAGTGCATTGAGGCGGGGAAAAAGGACCAAAGGATGCTAGGCTATATAAAGCGCCAGTTTGGATATCGGAACAAGGAGATTGTACTGTGTTTGTACAACTCACTTGTCCGACCGCACCTGGAGTATGCCGTACAATTTTGGAGTCCTTCATTTCGAAACGAAATCGCCAGATTGGAACGCGTACAAGCCAGGGCAACCAAACTGATTCCCTCTATCAGACATAAAAGTTATGAAGATAGATTAAGGGAATTAGATCTGTTCTCGTTGGAAACTCGTAGACTGCGTGGTCAGCTCATCGAAGTTTTCAAAATACTTCGAGGGTTCGACAATGTTGACTACCGGGATATTTTTACACTTGTTGAGAGCAGAGCAAGAAATCACGGCTTTAAACTTGAACTGAAGCGTTACAACCGCGATCTGTGTGGAAAATTTTTCACTTACAGTATCTGCTGTAGTTGGATGGAACGCACTTCCATTGGAAGTTATCAACAGTGAATCTGTTGACCAGTTCAAGTCAAGACTAGACAGGGTCTTGAAAAATGGATGTGAAAGGACGTAAAGCCTTTAAGCAGAGATATGCTCACTCGACTGCTAGTCCAAAGGTACCTTCATTGAATGGACCGTAAGGTCTTCTAGGGTACCTTCTTTCCTTGTTGTTACTCCTTGTTGTTATAAATTAAAAGCGCATAGAGTTCAAGGCGCCATAGCGAGGTGGATAGAAATCTAGCTGAGCAATCGTAGGCAATTTGTAGTTATAAATGGAAAATCATGTAGATGGATATTTTGGGGGGGAGGGGGGCATCTGGTAACTCCCTACTTGGGCATTCATCTAGCTGGACAGACGTCACTAGCGGGATTCCTTAGGGGTCTGTTCTGGGACCAGTTATATTTCTAGTATACATTAATAACTTAGACGAAGGCCTTTCAGGCATAATATCGAAGTTTGCTGACGACACCAACATTGTGAATTCAGTACTCACTAAGGCACAGATTAATGAAATTGCAAAACAATCTCGACAAATTGCCGAACTGGGTGCAAACGTGGCAAATGCCTTTTAACGCGGATAAATGCAAAGAGCTCCATATCGGATACCATAAAGGCAAAGCAAATAACTCACTAAATGGTACTCGACCTTGGAGTATCAATATCGAGCGACCTAAAACCCAGTCAGCAATGTTCAGAAGTCCTTAAGAAAGCAAATACAATAATTGGATTCAATGGTAGAGCGTTCCAGTGTAAGTCCAAAAATTCAATCCTTACTCTCTATAATTTCTTGGTCCGTCCCATTATGGAATACTGCGTTCAAGCCTGGTGCCCGTACTGCCAGAAAGATATAGCGAAATTAGAACGAGTTCAACGAAGGCTTACTAAAATGATACAAAGTTTAAAGAACAAAACATACGAAGGGCGATTTAGAGAACTAAATCTATTTCCGTTACCTCAGCATAGATTAAGAGGGGACCTATTTCAGGTCTTTAAAATTATCAAAGGCATAGACAATATGGATTGCAATAAATATTTCACTATCGACCAGTCAAATTACACGAGAGGAAACTGTCGAAAAATTATAGGTAAACATTTTAACTCGCATGAATCTAAGAGTTTCTCTTTTTACGACTTTGAAACGTCGTATAGAGAAATAATTTGAATCTAATCCCCGACTAACAACGTTTTCTAGCGAATAACTAACTCCTTAGCCTTCAGTTGACATATTTACCAAATTTCTCCTACTTTCCACCTCCCCTAAATAAATTTTACTTCGGGATTCTTCCTGTGTTTCGACTAATGCAAGGTGTACTATCTCGCTTTCCCATAATCGTTATCCCAGGTCACCTAGTATGGACCACAAATTCTGTTGTTGCCTGTTTATCTATGTAACTCTATGTAAAGCGAGATTTTCTTTTGATTTAACGACAAAACACGAAGAAACACGTTGCCAACGTGTTGAGATAAAACCCGCCAAGTTTTACGAGAAACCGGGAACTTTTCCGTTCGCGGGTTTTTTTAAGTAGGAAATAATTTGTAAGACGTTCTTCAAGGTCGGGCCCATCGGCGTGATTGCATTTCCCCCTCAAATTTCAGAACCGTTTATATTTATATTTATATTTCAAGCCATACCTGTATTATGCTATTCAGAAAGAGTTACGTAATAATATAGAATATATAAAAAAAAACGATCGAATGTACATTATATGATACATGTCTAAAATACAGGTATCAATGGTGTGTAAGATAACTATTATTAATATTCAATGCTCTTTTCTCAGACTTCTCACATGGAGGGATTCAGGTTAGCTCCTCCCCCCCCAAATTTATATCCTGGATCCGTCACTAAGCTTTGCCACTACCTGTAGCGACCTATCATCGGTAGATAACCACTGTACCACATAAAATGGCTAGCCACATCTTCCATGATACGTTTCGTTCAAGACCTCTTTTGCTTTCATTCGACTCGGGTCATTTGGTAATTCTTTGCGTCTCGCCGTCAATATTGTCAAGTTAGCTTCGTATTCAGTAATCTTTCATTACCTTCTACACATTTTCACTTAACTTCCTCGTTTCTTTCGAAACGCCCTTTCCAAAAGTATGGTGGAAATACAAACCACTAAATTCAAGTTTCCTCTAAAAGAAGAAAAAAAATAAGCATAGGAGAAGAGAAGTGTACTTACGAAGCCTGATTCCCAAGTAAAGGGGTTCGTATGGACTCAAATTACCCGGTGATTTAATCACTATGGTCTATGTAAAGTTGCCATGACTACAATTTGCCTTAATCCTTGACTCACCCCAATGGCTAACCTACCTCTATGGTTAAACTGCCCCAAGTCCCAGGTCTTAAGACACGGCCGTTCTGCACGGCTTCCTTTGAGCTTCCTCTTTATTCTGCCTCTTGCTGGAGTGGGTGTATTGCGAGTTGGAGCGGTAGCAGCAGTAGGCGTATTAGTAATAGTTAATTGCACCACACTCCCCTTTTCAATCGTGGAAGAGATCCCGGATGGGATAATGAAACTTACATAAAGATCAGAATGACAATTGCGTTGATGGGGAGGGGTGTGTAGGAAGAGCGGTAGTACTGTGTTTTGCCACCAACCATCGATGCAGAGAACCTCTCGTGTCCTATAAGACGGCCACCCGTTTCGTGTCAGTGAAAATTCCTTCGGCAAGTTCCCAGACTGAGGAATGATGTGTTGTGTGTACCAGAGAGAGAAGGAGGAGATTTTGAAAAAATTCTAGTGAAAACCAACGAGTGCATCTCCCACATAAAGTTTATATTGCTGATAAATAAAGTGTGGAAGATGGAGGAAGCGAAAATGTTCTGAAGATATATATCCACAGATCCACTTGCGATCATTGAGGCCGAGAGGCACATAAATGTGGTTGCAGTTGGGGGCGAGAGGGCACACCTACCTCTTGTGAGGGAGCCGGAGAAGAAAGGCCAGCGGTGTTGTGATTGTCTGTGTTAAGGTGGGTGAATGAAACTGCCCGCGCAAGCGCATCAGGCTTAGTACATACGCTCATATTCAACTAGCTCCCTACACACGCTGGAGTTTCCTGTCCGTTCTCGGTGGGAATCAAACCCGGTACCTAAGCTTAGAAGTCCAACGCCTTTTCCACTTAGGCTAACGAGAGCTCCGTAGTAGAATTTTTAGGAGCAATAGTACTACTATCATCAATAGTAGTAACATCAGCATTATCAGGAGTGGTTCAAGTAGTAATAATAGCAGTAGGACCTCAGCAAGAGTAGGCTTTTTTTATCAATGCAGCCACGCCAATGGGCCCGACCTTGAAGAATGTCTTACAAATTTACTTCTACTTACAAAACCCCGAACGAAGAAGCTCTCGGTCTCTCGTAATACTTGGCGGGTTTTATCTCAACATGTTGGCAACGTGTTCTCATCGTGTTTTGGCGTTAAATCAAAAGAAAATCTCGCTTTAAGACGAATTGCCACTAGTAAGGTGACCAAATTGAGGGGTATTGAGGAAATATGTGGGGGGTGACTTAATCACCTACTGCAACGCGAACCGTTCAAGGACTGTTGGCAAGGATTAACGACCGACTAGGAGGTCACACTTGAGGCGTTGGGTTTCAAGTCCTTAATAGTCAAACAGAGTGCATAATTGGTTGGCGAGATTTACTTGAATAGGCCAAGAATATCGTTCAAGGTTAGTTAAAGATGAAACAACAAAAATATAATTTTATTTACAAAGATCAAAATAAGAATAATAATAGGCAAAAGGGAATTATTTAAATTGAAATAATCTCATGATAATTATTATGAGGAGGAATTCTCAAATAGAATTAATTGATTAAGGTTCATAGGCTCAGATCAAAAGGGGGAACTTGACAATACTAATAATGTAGGAGGTTTCAGTCTTACGGGTCGGTGACTTTGAGGAAGGTCCTTCTTCCGATGAGGCGAGTAGGGAACGATCCGATGAGGTAAGTTGGGCACGATCCGATGAGGCAAGTGGGGCACGGCCTGAATGAGGCAGATGGGGTACGATCCGAACCAACCTTACGATGAAGATAGCCAATCTTCAAGGATGACGTTCGACGGGGAATGTGGAATTACTCGTAATTCCACTGGAAGAGGAAACTTCTTTTCCTCAAAGGTAATCGATTGGGATTTTCTTCGGTTCGATTAAACGAAGGGAGACTGTTTGCGCAAATTCGAAGGCTTGCCGTTCACAGAAGATACTAATTGACTGGAGTAGAATCACGGTAGAGAGGACGGCCTTGAGGTGCGGTCTGGACTCCTCGAACCAGAGTGAAGCCCTACTATGTGTATGCCCGATTCTTAGGGGAAAGGGGAGTTTGGAGAAAGGAGTCACAAGCTCCAGACATCTTAATCCGGAGGCGAAGTCGACTCATCATTTAACAACAAGGTGCGAGAAACAGTGGCTCTTCCTCGCCTCGTCACCGGGGTGGCGGGGGGAGAGGCTTGGGACGAGTTCGCAGGATTGGGGAATATTTCTCCAATGCGCTCAGGAGTCGAATATTCGTGAATTTTGGAACAGGAAATGACGTTGTCCATAGCGAGATATCACCACACGTGGTCTCCGATAAAGTGTGTGTGTGTGTAGGGAGGGGGGGCAGAGGTTGTTCTTTTACAGTAACCAATGAAGGTATTTATGTTAAGAAGGAGGGGGGGGATAATTGGAGCAAAATAGGTATGTGTATTATGAACCTCATGAAATAGGTTTTAAGGTAATAACTTGAATGTCCTTGCTGGGAAGGGAGGGGAGGGGGAGGTTATGATCAGTTCCGGTCTTTTTATCGGGCGAAGCAAATCTCGTGTTGTGTTTACGTTCTGTCCGCAACGAGTCGCTGGCTCAATGTAGCCAGCTAAAACCAATGCTACCAAAGGTAATTGAGGTCAATGAGTTTAAATATGATAAAAGTTGACCACCAGGTATCGTCATCTAGGGTCTAGAGGTGCTAAATCTGCCATTTTCGCCGCAGGTCAACTAGATTATGTTCTTCTAGTTCATATTAATATGTAAATAAATCCAGACATAGAAAATGGGTGGTATCAACGGGGGGGAATACTTCGTGATATTGCCGCCAAATTAATGCCTCCTTCAAATGAAAAATTAGATCGAAAATGGGAAAAATAGGGTAGTTAATTCTGCCCCCCCCCCCCCAAAAAAAAAACTTGAAGCATTTGAACCCTTGCTCTTCTCTACTCCCCAGGCGCTTTTCCACATCCTAATATCCACAGGGTGATGTCCATTCCCCTGTAGCATTTCAACACCGATGTAAATCCCGAGCCCCATTATTTACACTTTAGCTGCACTTATCTCCTATGGTAGTGCGACCGCCGCCACAACAGCCAAACCAATCATTACATTCGACAATAGAGTTTGGCGGAGGTTATGTGATTGCCCCAGTGAATGTATTCCTGTCTTTCTGTTCGTTTACAAAATATCTTAAAAAGTAATTGACGGGGGAAGGTTCGGGGCAAGGAAGAGTCTAATTAGATTTGAGGACGGATCCAAATACGGATGCTGTTTTTGGATCACTTATTCACTTTCTTTAACATTTCGAGAGTTTTACCGATATAATAAAGAATAAAGGACTAGTCAAATTGAAAATAACCAGGGATTGACAACATATGACGTTTTACCGACTTAAGCAAATTGTTCCAGATCCGGATCCGGATTCGGATTTGTGAGAACAAACTCTATATTAAGAGAGGCAATTTTTACCGACTCGCAGTACAGTAATAGAGAGTAGTAGAAACATAGGAATGTCCTTAGTGTGAATTGAAATAATCTTAGATTTAGTATGTAAAAATAGTATGTCTATCTGTTAAAGCAGAGATTCCCAACCGGTGGGTCGAGACCCCCTTGGGGGTCGCGTAGCTATGTATCAATCATACCCCAAAGTCAGCATAATAGCTTTACGTGTCCTTGCTCCATTTTCCTCTATCTACTTGTGTGAGGCAGGATTTTCAACTTTTGCCAATATAAAAACGAAGAATAGGAACAGATTAGATGTCGGAGATGACATGAGATTGGCTCTAACAAACGCTCGGTCACGAATTTCAAGGCTCGCAGCTCAAATGCAACATCAGGCATCCCACGAGCTGGGCTCGATAGCTGTTGAAACCTATGTTGATAGTATTGTAAGAATAATTGTGTTCTTTTTGTGAATTAAGGTTGGATCAATACTGTGATTTAGTTTGCTAATAAATAATTACAGGATTCTTAAAAAAAATTTTGTTAGATGTTTCTTTCCCTCTCCTTCACAGAAAATAAAATGCAAATCGAGCTGGTGATAGTAGCGGGTCGCGTGGGTTTCAAGCGTTTGGGTAAGGAAGGGGTCGCGAGTGCACAAACGTTGGGAACCACTGTGTTCAAGGTTAGAATTTAGATCTGGACGAATACCAGATCCGGATCTGCTATTATGGAAAATCAGCTTCTTGTTCATAATTCACAAACTATTAATGATAAACATATGGTTCCAAACGCTAGGGATATGTTTTCAGGGTTGAGGAATTTGGTGATATCACTTAATTTATGCCTGACGCAGACCTTGAATCTGTTGTACATGTATTAGAGGATTGCAATATTAGAGACCTATTGGCATTGGCTGAGATATCCGATTCCAGAATTTTTTTATTTTTCTTTGAAAACACGGAGAGATTGAACGTCTTTTTGACATTTTATCGAATTTCTTTTAAAAAATAAGGTTAGATCTCGGTTTCGATAAAACAAAATCAACCATATTAAGTCGACTAATATTTATGGCTGTGTGATTTTATCCGGCCCGAGACCGAAATTAAAATTTTAATGGGTGTGGGTAAATTGAATCACTCATATGCGCGTGCCACATAAAATTCAAAATATGCCTATTAAAATGGTTGTGTGAGTATCTGGGACCAAATTTTTACGTATTTTCACTAGCTTTAGGAATATATTCCTAAACAAGCATCAGTATGGATCTGGAGGTAAATCTGCCGTCATTTTCCCTACACTCAAATCACTATTCTCGCATTGGTTAGACCTATCAACCGAGGCACCTTCCTGTCCCATTTTCTTACATGGCCATCTCGTACCATTTTCGTACATGGCGCCCCCTAGCGATTGCATTAGGATGCACCCCTTCGATCATTCTTTAGAGGGAAGTATTACGGGGGAGGGATAATAAATAATCGTTTTAAAATTAAAAATCGAGGATGAACACTATAAGCTTTTATTTGTATTGGTTTGTGCTGGAAACTATTTGATGATTGTGAGAGTTTTAAAGAGAATGGCGTGGCAGAGGTCTGCGCTCTCTGACTGTTTTCATGTTTACATGAAAGCAGTCTCTCCGCCATTCAAATTATGTAAACGTTCAAAATACCCTTCCTATCTATCCTCAATTTACTGTATAAGTATTCTAACATTCACATCATTTATACCGACATACTATTGCACTCTTCTTCCTGCTCAACATAAACATCAACTTGAAGCATTTTTCCACAGGGTGGCGGTGCTCATCAAACCTACTTCAAACACCCTCTCAACCGCCTCCCCCCTTTATATGCCCTATCAAATATTTATAACGCACACACACACATATACGCTATTGACCGTATATAATGATGAGGTGTCATGTGTTATAGCATCTTGTCCTCTCAGGCCTTAAACACCCCCTCATACATAGCATACACCTAGCATATACCTAGCATACACCGTATTATCCATATGCCCCTCTGCAAGTCCCCTTTTATTTAAACATCCACATAATCTATCTTCTTTCTATTTACAAGTTCTTCCAAGCTTTCGCACACCACCAAACTCACTCATTTTATCTTCCGATTAACTTTTGTATTTCTTTTCAACATAATTTACAGCACTTCTTGCTTTCTCGATTTTATTTTATAATCTTCCATACCCGATTCCTCCACGTTAACACCTCGTTTCCTACAAGTCGTAGTAAGATCACATTCACTCACCTATTTACTTCTCCCATACATCTCGATTCTTTGCCTCATTTATCTTCCATTCATTCTGACTTACAATGTGCATATGGTCTTTAATCACCTCTTTCTCATGCACCTTCTTTCCCGTTATCTTCTACACCTTGATCCACCTATTGGCCGCTTCATCCAGTATCCACCCAGATATAATTCACACCTGTGATCAAATATAACTGTCTCCACTTTCACACACTACTCGTACCAAGTTATTACGCGATTCTCATTTTCACCTTCGCTATTCCGTGCATGTGGGAATTTTATGCTGAACTACATATGTATTAGTAATACACACGTACTATTTACTTAACTTTCAGCTACACCCTCTATTTCCTCATTCCTCATCCATACATTTATATCCCACTTAAACTTTAAACTATACCACCCATCTCCTCTTAACAAGTTGAATTTTGAAGGTCTGCCCAAAGCCAATTCTTCTCTCACACAATAGTGCAATTCACTTTCACCATAAGCACTCTCAAACTCACATACTTGTTTCTACCCAACTTTAAACATTCTTCCACATGGTGGTGGGTGGCGGAGCTCATCAAGTACACTTAAAATACCGTCCAAATTTCCCCCCTTTTATGCTCTTTCAAACACCTAACTTCAGTACTATTCCTTACTCAACATAGACCTCCCCATTTCCTTCTTATGCTCTCTCACGCCACTCCACACAAGCCATTTCCTTTCTTATTCGTCACACAAGCATGTCGAATCAGCACTTTCGGAATACGTTAGTAACATCCCTACAGTTTCGTTCACCACCCCCATCATTACATGCGTTTTAGATATGCGTGCGGTCAAATTTACTGGCCCTCTTTATTTGGGGCTGCTTATACCCCGGTGATTATATTCCTATTTCCCTAAAGGTTCAAATTACACCACTTCGAATAATATGAGGTTATTCGATTCATGTGATTATTATATACAGGAGGAAACTTACCTTGATTGTGTTCTACGCGTGGATGCACTCACATTAAAAGAGATTTCCAGATAAAACAAATATAATAGTTTGAAATATATTTGTATATATCCCTTATATACAGATGAATAATTACCTCCATGCATGAAAGTTATATATGTAAATTACCCATAGGAAAAAAAAAATGCTTCCAAGACTTTTCCCTTTTAACGCGGCTTTATTGAGGAAAAATAAGGCCTTTAAAAATAAAGGCAAAAATGCTTAAAATATTTGGTTTCCTTTAGGGCAATTTTAGTCTCTCGCTATTTTGGGAGGCATAATCAGTATCTTATCGAGGGTTCCATGGGGCCCCAAGCAACAACTGACAGGGAAGGGTTTGAATAGAATTCACCACAGACCAAAATGTGTGTATATATATATATATATATATATATATATATATATATATATATATATATATATATATATATATATATATATATATATATATAGTTTTAATTTTAAAGTGCACAGCTGCATTTCCCATGTGAACCTTATGTGCAATAAAAATACAATACAATCAAAAATCCACTAAAACAAAACAGTCAATAAACCACAATAATAAATAAAAATTATTAACAAAAATTGTGCACGGGTTCACAGTGTAATTCCTACAGTTGGCACAAACTATAATCAAAAGTGCACCTCAGCTTTTTATATAAAAAAAATAAATTAAACATTATATATGCGCATTTAAAATGACACTATCAAGTAATAAACACAAAAAATAAAACATAAAACACACTGGATTTTGCTACCATGTTCAAACCATGAAAATTGGCTCTACCAGTGGTGCTTTTGCGACTTGGCTTGTGCAAAAGCAGTGATCATGTCTTCCAAATTTAAAGATCTTCTCGACTTGTGCTCTATTAAAATTAAAGCAAGTCCTGAAATCCTCTCCTGGGACATAGTGGGCCTGAGGTAAGTTTTTATCAACTTGAGTACCGAGAAGCTTCTCTTCCCAGGGGCAACAGTGATTGATGTTGTCAGTTAAGTCCAAAAGCAATACTAAGGTTTGCATAAAGATCTAGAAGCTGCTCCTTGTAAATATAGTTGAGCATTTCTCTTGTGGAGGATACATGATCAGAAAATGCATGGTATGCAACCCTGACCTCCAGCACTAAATCCTCAGAATCTATGTCGTCGAGTGCTTTTTCAAGTTTTTTACACTTTTCGGTAAGGGTGTCATTTTAAATTGCTGCATACATATCTTCCTTTGAAAAAAGAAAACCATAAAGGTTATGAACATCTTTAAGTCTGGGAAACCTGTCATTTAGGCTGGTCAGGGCTGTGTCCACCAAGGAGAGGAAAGAATTCTCTATTGAAGTGTTTTTCTGGAGTAGACTTACTTTCCTCTCTGCTTTCATATAGAAACTTCCAGATTGTTTTACTTTGCCTTTTGCTGGAAATGTCATCTCAATGCCTAAAGTTTCAGCTATTTCTCTAGCATTTGTTTTGGCATCAGCTAGCTCATTTTGCCTGAACTGTTCCAGGTATTGTCGGACTGCACATGTTTATCTTTGCAGGAATTCAAGAGAATCAGTGGGGCTCTGCAAAAGCTTGCTAACACGATTAACCCGATAAAGTACATTATACCAGATATTTGTGCACAGCAGGAAACGCCAAGTCATCATTTCTTTCTTTATACTGGTTGCTGTTGACATTGTCTTAGTGTCTTTTTATCTGTACTGAGGCATTTTATAGAGCAGACAGTGCCTGAACTATTTATGACAGATTGTACCGAACTACCTTTACGCTGTCAATCCTGGCCTCACATTTGGTCACAGACAAAGATTTTCATGTCAAGTGTTTTACATGTTGCTGTAAAACAGCCCAGTGTTGAACAGAAGAGCTGGAAAGTTGTATAGCCTCTGCAGGACAGCAAAAAAGGAGATGGATGTCACAGAAGATTTGGTCGCATCAGCTACAACCAAATTCAATGTATGACTGTTGCATGGAGCACATCGTACCTTCTCATTGAGATGGAGGATTCTTGATTGAACACCTTGCTTTTGCTCCATCATGTTACTGCCATTGTATTAGGACTGACCACGGCAGTCTGCAAGGTTTAAGTTTAAGTCAGACAGCCTCTCCAGTAGTGTCTCACATAGACCCCTTCCAGTTGTGTCCTTTACATCCACAAACCCTATGAAATGTTCCGTGATTGACACACCCTCTAATGGCTCACAGTTTACAATTCTTAACGCAGTGGAAAGTTGTTCGGTGTGGCTTGTGTTAGGCGTGCAGCCCATGAAGATTAAAAAGTATTTGGCTTTTTGCACCCTTTTAACTATTCAATGATTTCATTTCGAATCTGTGGACTGAGATGGTGTAGCTTTGTTTCTTTCTGCTGAATTCTCCCTAAATGCTCATTCATAACTGGATCAAACTTTGCCATCAATTCCACTTGTGACAAAAAAATTCCATTATAGGGGTCAAATAAGAAACTTTTATGTCCTCTAAGTTCTTAGTTTCTTTCTGCAAGGTGGCATATTATAGCAATCGCCCTGTGGATTACTGCTTTCCAGTGCTGCTCCTCAAGGTATAATAAATCTTCATTAATTTGATCAAGAACCGTTTTGTTTTTAGCCGCATTTGGAGCTCATGCCAACTTTTCTTATTAGTAATGTGTGTTTTTGAATACTCGTGATCTTTTAGATGCCCTGCATGGATTTTCCAGTTTCTACCCCCACCCCTTTGTGAGTGCAGCATTGTCTTGTTTACCAAATAGTTTACAAGCATAGCAAAAGACTGAGTCTGTAGTTACTGAATATATTAGCTATGTTCGCTGTATTTCCCTCCCATTTTTCATTACCATATGATAATTGTCCTTTGTAAATCTGCGTGGAACTTTGTCATTGTTTTGTGGAAAGAGAATATCTTTAACCTGAACAGGTCCTTTTGTTACCAGTGAGCACTTTTCAGTATTGCTGAGAAATTAGGCCATTGTGAAGGATCATCGGGTATTAGTCTTGTAGTTGTAGCTTCATGATGTGATTTTTCTTTAGTGGATGCTACCTGAGTTAAAATAAATAAAAAACACATAATTATTACAAAAAAGACCATAGTGTCTGTGGTAAAATTGCAAGTAAATATTTAAATACCTAAAATATCAGACCTAGATGGGCCCTTGTGGTGGTGCTCTCTCCTCCTGGTCAACAAAGTTAGGAGAAGGAATGGTTTTTATTGCAGTGCTGGTTGAAGCTGACTGCTCACTGAAGGATATACTTGTGCTTGGGGCTGTAGGAGTACTGAGGGCTGCAGTACAGGTAGCTAAAGATAAAAATGAACATAACATTGCATATAATGTCAAAAGACATCTTTAAATTTAAAACATAGTTAAGGTGAGAATCATTTACTTACAAGTTGCATGTTCAGGATTTGGTTAAGGTGCTGTAACACCTTTAGGTGCAAGAAACCTTCTTAGTGATCCTGAGCAAAAGAAAAAATAAAATAATATAGTTTAGTTATATAGATGATAATAGATGATGAGACACATATTATTCTTTTATAACATCATACTAACACTGTTATGGCACTTACTGTTAAAACAAATGCATCTCATGCAAGTAAAAATTCAATATCTATTATTTACGCTTATTTTGTCTTAAACAAAACAATGTTGAATGTATCGCATTACTTTATAATGTTTTTTTTCATTATTATAAAATACAAGGCCTACTTAACTTGACAAATGGAAAATACTTAAATATACACAGACTTTTTCATAGGCCTGGCCTACTACTTACTGGCTGCACAGTGTATACGCACATAAACCTATATTGCAATTACTTAGGTAGGATAACAACGTAACATTCTTGCAAAAAGTCAATAATTTAGCATATCCTATTAGCTGTTTGGTCATTTTAAACACTCATTTTATAAAGAAAAGGACTGTTCAAAACGACATATTTATTTACCCTACAAAACGCTAGAATGCTGATGCTGTTTGCATGATTAACAAGTTAGTTACAAGTCATAGTAGGTACTTGAGAGACAGTTAGACAGATCTAAAACTACAGTTATTTATTATACTCACCGCTGTCTTGCTTTCTTTTCTCCTCTTCCTCCTCTTTTTCTTTCTTTTTTTCACTTCCAGAAGGATAGGTTTTCTTCATTTTGTCGGAGATGTGGTAGCAGCACCACTCATGTTTGTCTACATATGATGAAGCAGCATGCTCCTGCACGCTACCTCTCTCTGGCAGCTCTCTGACGGAGGCACAGGTGGGGGAGGAGAAATTGTGACTCAGGAGGTCCCTTACGGCCAATTGTCATTGCAACATGTCACTGCTGTTGTGTAGTGAATTTATTCTCTAGACTGCCGTTGGCCCTCTGTAGGCCACTGCTGGCTTGGAGGCCCCAACCAGCTGCCTACCTTGCCTAATGGTAAGCGGCGCCTCTGGGCATAATAACATAATACAGCATAACAACAAATCATAATAACATAGCATTGTAACAGCACAGCATAACAAGATGAAAGAAGGAAAAGAAAAGAAAAGAAGTAAATGAAATGGAAGGAGGAGGTGGGGCGTTAGAAATTTATAGTTATAGGTGCCACTTGGCCCCACAAAAGGGAGGCTAAGGAACAAAGCCGTCAAGGTATAAGAAGCTTAATTCCGTGATGAACGGCGCAGTGGACAAAACGGGTAAACTCGCCAGCGTAAGAAGTTCTGCCCAACCCCCGAGCTAAGGGCAGAGGGTAAAAAAATATATATGTAAAATTTATTCGCCTCTTTTGAAGTCCTAGTCTAAACCTGGGTATTGGTATCTAATCGCCTCCCCCTTCCCCCAAAGAGCCTCACATACAATAATTTTACCCGATGTTTCTTGCGAACCTTCTCCCCCATTCCAATATTTACAATTTATATGCAAATCTAAGACAACAAAAGCGATAAATGGTGAGATAAATAAGTACATATATAATGGAATAACAATATCCTACGGAAGCAGGAAACTTTATTTCCCTGAAAAATATTAACAAAAAGACAAGGATGCTATTTAACCCTACAAAATAATGCTAATCCTAACAAAAATACAAAGTTATTGTTCGAATAACTCTACACCAAATATCCTGAATAACTTGAGGGGTTTTCGAGCTTCACAAATACGAGGAGGACTTAAAATCAGTTCCAGTTCTTTCAGAGAGCTTTCCAGAGAGCTGCTAAGAAAATGATGCAGCTGGAGGAATCGAAAATGGGCGGAAGATATTGTGTCGAGAAGGATAATTACGTATAAGATTGCTATAGATTATAAGATAGTCAACTAGGAAATGACTATGCTTTAATGGTAGAAAACGATAACTAGATCTAGTTTATCTCCTCTATCTGGCAATGTGTCGTTCTTATTTAAAGTCTTTGTCTTCCCATGGAAGATTAAAGACCTTAAAGTGCGACATATTCGCCATTGCTTATTGTATGAGTATCAAAGATTAGTACTCCTACACAAGCAATGAAAAGGAATAGTGGAGTGTATCCTCATGTAATGAAAGCTCGTGAATGACACCTGTTGTTAACAATACAACTCCACCTTAAACAGCCATTTTGACCTCTCCGATAGAGACTCTTCTCGATGAATGGATGAAGATTGAAAAGAAACGGTTGAATCAGAGCCTCGTGAACACAAATGAGATTTGATGCAAAAATTGAATGTGTTCCGTGTTCAACTGTCCACCAAAATTACTGCAGAAGTTTATCACTGTCAACTTGGTCTTGTAAACGAAGCATTATATCGGCAGTGGCCATTTTGGTAAACAGAAAATGTGTTGTTCTCCAACGTGACAATGCAAGGAGTCCATTCCGACCGACAAAGCAAGAAGTTTTAGGATGCGACATTCTTCCACATCAAACATATTCACTAGATTTAGCAAATCGGAATATCACTTATTTCGATTGCTAGAACATTCAGAAATAAAGATGTCATCGAAAATGGACTCGCAAACGGTTTTATTCCCGAAATGAGTTGAAATTTGGCATTCCCGTTGGACTGCAGTTTTTGAAAAGACGCAATTATTTTTCGGATCACTGCAAATCCTCCTGCAGGCACTCGAGTTAGTAAGGCATACATTCCTCCGGATGTCAGCCGTAGCAAAGTTGTCATGAGATTCCCTTACTGGAGGAAGAGAGGAAATGTATACGTTGTGTGTGAAGATGTGAAGGAAAAGATAGGGATGTTGTGATTACCTAATTAGGTGATGACGTGTGGGAGCTACTTACCCCTGCGGTGACAAGCACAGCGCCACCGCCATTAGACGGCAAGCTTGGATGGTTTCGTTCACCAATGGGAGCAAAGATGATTTGGATCTGATCCCAAAACAGAATATGAAGACTACCCCAAAGTCTCCGGTGCCTGTCAAGGTCCAAAAAGCCCTCGAGACATATCAAGGTCCCAAAGGTCCTCGGTGCCTATCAAGTTCCAAAACGATTTCGGGTGTATGAAGGTCCAAAATGCCCTCGGTGCCTATCGAGGTTCAAAAAGCCCTTGGGACCTATCGAGGTCCAAAGAGCCTTCGGGACCTATCAAGTCCCAAAAGGCCTTCAGGGCACATTAAGGCGTAAAAAGCCCTCGAGGTTATTAGGGTCTAAAAAACCCTCGGGGCCCATCAAGATCCAAAAAGGCCTCGGTGCCTATCAATGTCCAAAAAGCCTCAGTGCCTATCAAAGACCAAAAGGCCTTCGGGACCTATCAAGGTCCAAAAAGCCCTCGTGGCCTATCAAGGTCCAAAAAGGCCTCAGTGCCTATCAAGGCCTAAAAAGCTCTTGGGGTCCATCAGAGTAAAAAAAGCGCCCGGGGTCTAACAAGGCTCAACCAACTCAATCCCCCAGCCCCCAACTACAAACTGCATCGATAGGCTTGCGCGTCCAGAAATCCCGCGGCTACAAAGACATTAAAAAAGGCTTGTCAAAGTGTCCAGTCATGCTAGCGATACACAAAGTTAATTAGTATCAACCCTTTTTCCACAAAGGGCGGTGGGCGCGCATCAACACCAAAAACTATCCACCCACAAAGTCACCCCTCATTTTTTCCTCTCTAAATTGACCTTTCATAGCGATGAGGCGCTTGGGGTTGAATACCTCGCCTAATCAGGGTTGATCCTGGGAAGAAGGCCCCATGCTTGCCTCCTCAGAAATCCCCCTCTGAATACTTTATCGTCCCTCTGCCCCTGTGTCAGCCCATACTACTACTAGTAAATAATTAGTAATATAAATATTACAATAATTACAACTTTTACCCCAAAGCATAACTCAGAAGTGATAATACCTCCGCCCTCCCTTCCATACTTCATTAGCTTCCCCTTAAAAATATTTAAATTAGGATTATTTATGACCTCTTGCAAGAATTCCCTTGAAAACCACAGTTGGGATTGTACCTGAACACATTAATATCTGACGTCAATCCTACCGGTCGCTATTTGGGAGTGTTGGTCTAAGCAACGAAACCACAATGAAGTTTGGTACCACACATGACACCTAATCAAAGTGAGGTGCCACGAAATGTAACCAGATTCTAGTGTGGGACCAAAAAATAGGAGCTATAGTGGAGCGGGGTACCAAACAACGAAATCTAATCCAAGTGAGGTCTTCCAAAACGAAACCATACCATAGTACCAAACAACGGAATCGAATCCAAGTGAAGTATCCTCAAACGAAACCATACCATAGTATCAAACAACGGAATCATCATGGGTGGTAGTACTAACGGCGCGATATGTGTTGTACCAAAGAAAAAAAAGTCAAATTAAAGCGTGGTACCAAACAACGAAAGCAGAAGCTGTGTACACCAAACAAGAAATGAAAATCTTAGGTGGTATCAAACAACCGTAATCCAAAACAAGCTTGGAAACGAACGCAGGAACGTTTCTAGATAAATAAAAGTGGATAAACCAGACAGAAGAAACAAGTATATGAAAATAAAGTTAATTTGGGGATTATATATGTTTAAAAACATTTTTTTTTTAATGTAAGCAATGTTTTTTTCTTGGGCAAATTCCCCCCAAAATGCTTGTTTGTTTTTTTTTGTTAGGCTATTGCAATCGCATTATATTGTATTATATATTATTTTTTAAGATAATTTAAAAATAGGGGCGAAGCAGCCCATACCCCCGCAATTTTTAAATAAACTTGTAATACTCCTAATTCGAAAGCCTAACATTAGATTCGAATTCAAAAGGCGATTGCTAAATGTCGTTAGGCCTCTAGTTTTTCCACCGCGCTGCTTGACTCTGCAAGATGGCGGCCAATCTATTTTTCGTCATAACATCATAATTTAGGTTCGCCGGCGGGTAGAGGCACAAAATTAACCGATAGTAAATAAAGGGCAATGATTGATGAAGTGTGTATTGGAAAAAAAAACCCTCATTACAAAAGTTTTAAGAATGTATAATAAAAACTTGGCAAATCTTTAAGGTATCTGGTATAATAAATTCTAAAAATAATTTGAACTTGTTGTGCTCATAGTGTAGTGGTTATCACGTCTGTCTAACACACAGAAGGTCCCAGGTTCGAGCCCTGGTGAGCACACTTATTTTTTGCAGTTTTAAATAAAAAAATGGCAAAAAGCCCGCCATAACTGAAACGGTGGTATAAGATGAATAAATGAAATATATTCTGAAGAAAATATAAGAGGGTATAAAAGAACTATTATGTCAAAAAGTCTTTGATAGAAGTAGTTTTGTTAAGGGGCTTGCTAGGGACCATCTACCTTTGGATGAACCCTGGTTGGACGAGATCCTGCCTAAGGGTATAAAAGCGGTCTCAGAGGATAGTTAGGGTAATTGTACAGATTAACAACTCCAGTTTAAACGAAGGCGCCTTTTTAATAAATAGGCAAATGCTAATAAAGTGTATATCTTTGATATACACTTTATAGCATTTGTGTATATCAAATATATACACTATATAGCACTTTAACTAATCAAGGCGCGCCAATTTCTAATATGATATGACTAATAATAGATTGTCAGCCATTTTGTCATTAATAACTTGTTTAGAGCCGCCAAAAGGATGGATTAGGTAGGGGGGTTAATAACGTAAGTTACTTCTTTTGTTATTTTTTCTATTTGGAAGGTAGTTTTTATTGGGTTTTTAAAATTTTTGCGTGCTGTTTTCCCGCCGGAAAGGAACCCAAACATAAAGCTTATTCTTGTGACTCAGCCTGGCCTACATGTAACAGAGCCCACAGTCTAAAACAGGGGTAGGGAAACATTTGTGAGCCGTGGGCAAAAATCTTTAATGAAACTCGGTGGGCGAGTTTAATTAATTAAAATGTTTAATTAAATTTATTACACGGTGCGATAGACTGATGCATTAATATCTAAAAAAAATAGTACGCAACATTTTTATTGACTGCCACCACGGAAATTGGACATACAAATATTATTTAAATTTCAGTATTGAAAATTTGTGCAGGGGGCGATGAAAACTGGGCTCACGGGCGAGGGTTTGTTTCCACACCCGTGGGCTAAAATGCCTCATTTGTGTGATGGTTGTGAAATAACTGTTCTTGCGTTCTCCCGTGAATCTTATGGTCATTTCGGAGCTATAATTGATTTTTGGCAAATAAATGGCGTAATTCGAAAAGAACCTATCTGTGGACGGTGCGGGAATTAGGATGAATTAGATTTAACGAGAAATATATAGAAAATGCCAGTTAAATTTAAAGATTCGAAGACAAAAAAAAGAAGATAATGTAACTAGTGGGAATTAATTTTTAAAAACACTTAAAACTAAAGGCACTTAAATAACTTAAAACACTTAACTGTATCTTGTAAAGATTGGCCATCCCGATGTCTTTCGACCATAATATAACCTAACCTAAACTAACTTATCCTATTCTAGATTCGGTTGGTTAGGTTAACTTAGGATAAGTTAGGTTTAATTAGCTTAAGCTATATTATGGTGGGAAAAACCTTGGGGCAATAACCTTCTATATCGTATTTAAATCCCATCATCGTTTGTAATATGCATTTCTTGAATCACTGCAATAAAACTATTTTGTCTGGGGCTTATGACGTCATAGCAGCGGCAAATAATAGCTTTATGTATTGGAAAATACTATTTTTAAAGGGCTACTTACTAGAAAAAAATAGTGCTTTGCGCGCCCAATAAATGACAACATATTATTGAGATAAGCCTGTAGAATATTGATCAACCACACTTTGTTGGAAATCAGTTAACGCTGCTATGGGATGTAGATGAGTAAGTGTGTATGGCCTTAAAAATAGAACTTTTCCTTCAGTTTCGATGGCTATTTTCCTTTTGCGTGTTATGTTGATTTAAATGAATTAATTAAAATTACACTTCCTTAGTCCCAGTGCTCATGGTGTAGTGGTTATCACATCTGTCTAACACACAGAAGGTCCCAGGTTCGATACCTGGTGAGCACATTATTTTTTTTAATATGATAAAACAGTCGAAAATAATTATCCCTTTGTCCCTCACTAAATAATCACGAGTAAAACTAGAGGATCATTTTTTTTACTTATTAGTAAATGTAGTATTAGTAATATAAAAGTGTTCTTTCTTCAAAGCTACTGTGTCTCGCAGTGCATTTGGAGGAGGTGGGATTTCAAGGGAAAAAGATGAAATATTAAGAATAAATAGAGAGAACGAAAAATAAAAGAGATGGACAAAAACTACATGGCAAAAGTTGTTCAAACCTAAATTTAGGAGCTGTGATGGTGTATTACAAACCCTCTAGGAGGGCCAACGTAGCAAGAGCACTAGTACTTACGACAATTAAATCCTTCCGCTTAAGGGGTAAAAAAAGATGGTTGTCGAGTAGGACAACATACATGTGTATCAGAGCTGGGCAACTCCGCAGATTAGTCTGCAAATCCGCAATTGCGGATTTGCGTTTGCGGTATTACTTCTGCAAACTTCCGCTATCACATAGATGCCAGCCCGGTGACTCTCCAGCCGCCATTGACTTCGCGTGTGTTGACATGCAGTGGCTGGTAATTTTATGCGTTACGAGCACGTCAGTCAGGAAGTTAGGGTTGCCTGTTACCATATAGGCACTCACTACCACTCACTTAGTCTGACTGAGTCAGTCCAAGCCCTCACACAAGCTACGAGTGTTCTCAGGTCTCAACTTCGCAGTGTTCTACTCCAACTTCCCGCACTGCGTGTACGTTAGTCCATTAATTACTGACCATGTTAAAGTACCTAAAGAAATCTAGCCGTGATTCCCCATCGACCAGCCATGTCACCATGGAAGAGCAAGTGGGCGATGACGATGTGACAAAGGAAGAATCGGAAGATGATCTGAGCCACCCCTGGCCTCACTTTGAATCGTTTTACTCCCGAGTAATTTCCAAGAAACAAGTGATGGGAAAGAAGTGTTCAAGGCAATCATAATTTGCAAAGTAAAGGTCGCCTACACCACTTACAGCACCTTCACTATGAAGAGTCATTATGAGCACTTAAGTATTATTAACCTTTCATTTACTGTTAATTTTTTTTCTTATTGTGAGGGTGTACAGGATAGTGATAGTGAATAATAGCAATAATAATACAATGATAAGGTTAATTATGTAACAATGTGTGTACGTTGTTGTCATGACTACGACTGGAAGACGCTTCACTAGTGCATGAAAAATAGTGTCTGGGTTCCAGCAATTTCAAGAGCATAAATTCAAGGAGGCTTTTATGTCATTTCCCGAAAGGACAAAAATCAATCAAAAATAGAAATCATGAACTCGATCAACCCAGTAATGGAAGACCATTGGGAGCTAGCCGTAACATTACCAATTTTATAACTTAACCAATTTTAACGTAAGACAAAAGTCGCTTACTCTACGTTCTAGAGAAATGGTGTGATGTGTTGATCCTAAACTCGCATATCACACCACATTGCCAGATACGTGTACTATACTTGTTCCGTGTACGTAATAGTAATATGTAATGATTTTATGGTGATATATTATTAACAATAATAATAATAATACCTATTATTATTACTATTACGAGCGAGGCTGAGCCTTGCTCGTAACAATAATAATAAATGAAAGAGAGAGATAGGGAGGGGGAGGTCAGTGTGTGGGTATCGTGTCATCCGAGCCATGGAATTAGCGTTGATAGTTTACCACTTCCCCCCTCCTTTCCCCAACCCAACACACCCAAACACACGTGACAGATTGTCGGGAGATGAAAGTACGAAAAAAATGTGGAAAAAACGAAAGCAATGAAAGTGTGTTTGGGACGGGTCTCTCTCTCTCTCTCTCTCTCTCTCTCTCTCTCTCTCCTGAGTGACAAATGATAATTTATGTTGTAATTCACCTATGGTCTTATCCCACACGAGCCAGGCTCCCGCTTGCCAGCATTACCCTATCCGAGGCGAGCTTCAAGCTCATGTTCGGGTCAAATATCGGGTTGTATATCTGTGTGTGTGTGTGTGTGTGTGTGTGTGTCACGTGTATGCACGTTTCAAACTTGAATCATAATAAAATTGTTTTCATGAAAATAAGAAAATAACGCGCGCACACTGTTATTAATCAATGATACCAATTATGATAACTGATAATATTATTGTTGTAAATATTTTCTGAGTATTGTAAACGTCACTTGATTTTCCTTGTTGCTATGATTGTTAGTATCAATATCATTATTTATAATTATTGTCTTTAACATTCCTGCATATTCTTGCATACACATGAGACCCCCTAACGGAAACTGGACATTGACATTAACACTATTTTTCAGAGGGTTTTTTTTAATATCACTACCCTATTATTAAACTACTTCTATCAACAGATGCACCCAGATCGTAGCAACGACCTTGTTACTGCTATTAGGGGATGATCGAAGCGCGGCCGGTCTCTCTCTACGAGCAGTAGTGACACCAGCAAGGCTAAACGAATGTACCAGCCCAGTATTCAATCCTCCTTTTCTGAATCTGCGGCCTTCAGCAATAGCAAGGCACAAGAGCTTCTAGAGAGGTAAATAATAGTGACATAATAGGTATTAGCCCTATATAAAACTATTTAGCAATAATTAAAACTGTATTTTCCAAGAAACTTAATTTTCATTATTAACACTTGTGCTGCCGTCAAACACATCAGGAGAGAGGTAGGTAGGCAGGAAGCTGAAGACGCCCAATATCACACGTTGTAATTCTCTCTATGACTCTATAGAAGTACTGGATGGTGTCCTTAACACAAAGCTGTCCCAAATTAATATAATCTGCTTGGACAGCAACATACCAAGCTTCAACCAAACAGATAAAGAGGTCATCGCGGAATATGTGCGTGTGATGAAGCCTGTGGTGACTAGTTTGGACAAACTACAGTGGGAGAAAGAAGCCTACATGGGGATCCTGCTTCCCACCCTATATATTCTCAGGTCAAGGCTAGAGACCATGAAGACCCACAATTTGAAGTACGCCACGCCCTTGCTAAACTACCTCCTTGACAGCCCGCTTAATGAGGAGAAGAGACCAAAGGGTTTCAAAGGCAGATTCTCCTTCCTTTTCAGTGAAGTTTACTTGCTCATGGCGACTGCCATCCACCCCTCTTTCAAGTTTCCTGTAGTTCGTCTCCTTAACCCTAGCATGGATGATGAAGTAAATACAAGGCTAATGGAAAACGATAAGGAGCGTGCTATTGCCATCGAAACCAGGGCCAGTGATAGCAGCAGTGCATAGGAGAAGGATGAGGAGGATGACTTTTTCAAGGAGCTAGAAATGAAAGTCGTTGGGTCGAGCACTTAAACCCACCTCTCCAACAGGCTGGTAAAGGAGTATAAGAATTGGTGCTCTGAATCCCAAAAGACTACCAGTCTAGACATGGGTATGTTCCCAAACTTCCGTCGCTCCGCCTGGGTTGATGTATTTTTAAAATACAACACTGCAATTCCTAGCTCTGCAGCCGTGGAAAGACTGTTTTCCCAGGGAACTGATATTCTTAAACCTAAGAGGGTCAGCCTAACATCGGAAAACTTTGAACGGTTGGTGTTTATGAAGGGCAATATGGATTTGCTGAAGCCAATAAGCCCATTGTCAGAAGACGAATAAATAACTTGTACGGATCATAGCTTGTTAAATTTAAGTTATTAGTTTAATATACTATAAAGTGTGTAATTATTCATAAGGTAATAAATTGATAGAATTACTATTTTTTTTCTTATTTTCACTCGCTTTTGTCTTATTTATTTTTCAGCTTTTTATCTTTGATATCCAAACCCCACTATTTCTCAACTTCTAGCCTGTGGTATCGGGGGATACGTCTACGGCATGAGCCTCTCATCACGGGCGACGCTATTAAAATCGTGTGCGCTAACAACGGGCGAGGGACTCCATCATCATACACTCATACGACTACCCGAGCTTTAGGCAAAAAAAAAAGAAAAAGCGATTGCGGATTTGCGATTGCGGATGTTATGAAATAAGTTTGCGGATTTGTGATAGCGGAAATTCAAATTCGTTTGCGATGCCCAACACTGATGTGTATGCACTCTGAGATGGTAACTTTGACCGTTTTGTCCCCAAATCGGGTCGGCGTGCATCCACTGTACTCAAAATACACTTTCAAACTCACAATTGTATACCATAGTAAACACACCCACGGATTAAAGTGGTTGCTTGAATAATAAGATTCCTTCGACTTATCTTGGTAAGCCGATGGGGGCGTGAGTGGCTCGCTGATGTGGGGATGGCTAGCATAAAGATACTCCTTGGGAGAAGGTTGCACGAGCTAAGAGTGCATTGCAGGTATTCTTAAGTGGATACAAAAGTGGTTGGCACTTGCGTGATAGGACGAGTGATCACGTGCAGGACGACGTACGATATCATGTATTTTCTGTATTGGTCTGTGTACGCTGGAAAGAGAGCTGAGTTAACACGCGTGTCAGTTGCCTATTCCTCTGGCTATTTAATCAATGCCTACTTCAAGAATCATCTGGTTTGTTTATAGACGCAATGGCTTGTTATGTCTTTCTTTATCAGGTGGACTTTATTTGTATAGCTAGTTAGCTTAATCTAAACTTTGGCAGGTACTGGTGAAAAGCCAATGTCACATGTTAATGCGAGCATTGATCGTACCCCTTATCGGGTATTAAAATGACCGCTAGTGGGGATAAGTATTAGTATTACCTGATAATGAGCAATATTAATGCCCGCTAATAGATACTATTAAAGCTTATAAATTGGCATTATTAATGCCCGATAATGGGTAATGTTAATGCTCACTAATTACCAGTATTAATCCTGTCAAAGTTGCTAATGAGTGGATATTTTGTATATGTGAAATGATTTCACAGGTGTTTTGCCGCTCACTTAGTTTGTCTCTACCTTGCTTGGCGTCCCATTTTTTTTTTGCAACGTCGTTAATATATATATATATATATATATATATATATATATATATATATATATATATATATATATATATATATATATATATAATACGGGCGTGTCAGAGATAACTCGGGGCTTAAGTTAAACCGGACAACTAGCTTTTCGTCGTTGTTCGAGCCGGTAATCACTGATACGGCACACCTCAAATTTCCATCTTGATACGCAGGTATAAATGCAAAATCGATCACTTCAAATCAATTTAATTCACTTCCGTACTTTAGTAACTGGTCACGTAACTCTTCTAGTGATGATGATGATAATGAATAGTGGTTTTAGTGGAATAAAGTATAAATAGGTTCAAATTGGTGTGTGCAGTTTATAGTAAGATTGCAAAGCACCAATGAACAGCATGGTCACAACTCTTGGGAGTGATCCATAGATCTTTAATAGATTCTTGGGTTTTAAGTGAAATAAGAGCGAAAAGGAGTGTGGAGTCAGCCGCAATCTGAACGATGTATTTTTATCAGGAACAATATTTACTCTGTTAAGCTCTGGAATGCAGACATTAAGCAGAAAACGACACTCTCTTTGTTCTTCGGATTGTCGTGAATTAAGAAAAGCGTATTTTAGGGGGCCTCACAGTTTGATAAGCGAATCATGCCTCTATGGGAAGTCTAAATTCCAGCGAGCTTTTGATGAAAAGCGTGAGAGAAGCACACTAAATTTATCTGCAGACCATATTTTCTGTTTTCCCTCTAAAACAAGGGAAATATTGCGACAGACATTCAGTCTCTGTTCATGATTTTTACACAGCGGATTCTGAAAATCGAAAATGTTTATATAATAGATTGAATATCATGAGTTAAATGCATAATTGTAAAACTCATGACAAGAAGCAAAAATAGTGACAACATAGATCATTGATGGCATTTATATCCTTCTTGTGTGGTAGGTAAACTGCTTAGTGTGTCTATGAGAATACTATGAAGCCTTGCCTTGGGAGCAGCGACTTGTGTGAGAGTTAACTTTGTGTCATTATACTTTGAATTTCCGGCATTAAATACGTGTACCTAGATGTCCTAAGTTATGATAATAATGAAAGACAAGTTTTCAGAAATCATAAGTTAAATAAGGTTGGACAAAGGTTGAATAAGGTTGGATAGATCCCAAATGACGGAGTGATTTGAGAAGGGCAAAACAATCTTATTAAATCTGGAGTGAGGTAGAAGGGACAGTTGAGATCTAGCCAAAGTCTCATAATTAATAATGTGAAGGAAGGAATTGTAGAATCAATAAACTGACACGAATGGATAGAAATATTATCTTCTGAGAATGACACTTCATGTCGCATAGATCACGTGTTATAAGTGCCATTGAGTGCCACTCAGTGCTGCACATATTGTAATTTACAATTATCGATTGGTGCCAAACAAAGAGCATCACTAGGATTATAATTTCTGGCTATGTATCTAATGTTATTAGTGTATCGACTAATGATTTAAAAAGAAGAGCTTACCTTGGAGAGTGCATGGTTGTAAATGATTTGGCAGCTCCAAATTTTGCTTTGCAATCGGTCAAAACATGGAACTGGGTGCCTTATAAGAGCTTTTTAAAATATTTAATTGCAAAAAATATAGATGTAAGTTCATTACTGAACATTGAATATTTTGAATTCAAGATCTTTAAATGCCTAAGTTATCCCTTTCTTTCCCATTGCTCTTCAGAATGTTGCTGTAGGACCGATCCCACGCCTAAATCTATGCATCGGTGATGATACTCAATGGGCACCCTCTTTGGGAGTGAAGTAGGAGTGCTGTTTTGACTATTGCATATTTAATATCATTGAAGGCTTATTCTGCCTACTCCAGTTTTTCAAGAACCTTGCGAAATGAACGAAAGTAATGGTGGCATGTTTTATGAATCTTCTAAGGAAATTGACTAACCAGGGGACACCTCTGTAACTCTATTAGTAGGCTTAGGATAATCCCTAATCGCAGTTATTTTATCCATCTCTGGGGTTATGCCTTAGAAATTACATTATAGCTTAAAAAGCTGAATTAATCTAGTAAAAAGATGCACTTGACAATGTTGATTTGAGAACAGTGCAATTTCAACACTGCAAATATGCTGCACATGTTGGGCCTCGTTTTCGTTGCAATGGGCAACTCATCAATATATGCGAAAACGAAGCTTAGATAAACCAAAATATAACACAGCCCTGTGTTTGAAAAAAAAATTGCTGTCAAAGTTTTTTCAACTAATTCTTATGTATTTCAATCGGCTGAATCCGAATCTGTCAGTGTTCTTTTTTCATCAGGTCAAGTTTTTTTGCAACAACCGTTTTTTAAATATCTTCTATTTATAAGGTAGGTTTTAAAGGTAAAATTTGAATAAAACTGTGAAATAGAACACCTTTAGTGATACAATTGCTATAATTTACGATAATTTACAATGAAAAATGAGAAAAATAAAAAAAGCAATATTTAGTAAAAAAAATTATTTTAGAGATTTTCTTTTTTTTTACTCTGGTGAATCCTCTTTTAAACACCATCAATACGCTTGGAGCATATTAATGTCCCATCTTTCCTGGTAATTTCTTCATGCACAAGTCTCAAGATGCGATCTTAAAAAGTAGAGTTTGCCAGACATTCTCACTCCTAAGATTTGAAAGCTTTGTATTAAACCTTCTACAATGGTTTCATTTTCTGGATTTATATGATTCCCAAGAAAATTAAGAAGAAAGTTCTTTGAAAGATCGCCATGAATTTTTATTGCCTTACTCATACCTTCTGTGAAGCCAAAAGGTCTTTCATTGACATCTTTATTTGAGGACCATAAAAATTTACCTGCAGTTAATTTTGCATCACTAACCGTTGGAATTTCTTTTTGCCCTCAAAAGAAATGGCTGGCTTTCTTTCTTTAATGCTTTTACAGAACTTATCTTTAATCCTAATTTTATGTGAAGGGGCAGAATTACAATTTTATTAGGATTAACTATGGGTTGATATATCCCATTATGAGAACCCTGATCAAAAGACTGTTAAGATGGTCATTCTTGACACTCCTAGTGCTGCTCGTCGGCTCTACTATCCCATAAACAGAGGAAGCAGGGATATTTTGTGTAACCACCTTGCATTCCTAGTATTAAAGACACAACTAAAATTAAATACTATTCTGAAAATAAATAAATGGCATTTATATGTATTTCTTAACTTCAGATCTCCGCAAATCTTCATTTCATGAAGATTGAACTTCATAGCATCCATAAAGTCTTCATGGTTTCATAATTCACAATTAATTGAACGGAGTGTGAAACTGGAATAGATGATACTTTATTTCCTATATGTAAAAGTAAATCCCTTAAACTTCTGGTTGATGAGTCTATAAAAAGTCTCCATTCATCTGGATAATAGGGGAAGCCTAAAGCTTCAATTAATCCATTGACATTTTTGCATTATACCAGCAGAGTATTTTCGTGAACGGAGAAAAACTTTCGAGACTCTTCATCTTTGCTGTGGTGCCAGTAATAGGTTGTTTCTGGAGCTAGTAAATTATTTTCACCAAACTATCGAACCTAGTAACTGGGCTGACTCTTTTGATAGACCCAAGTCTCTGGTCAAGTCGTTCAGTTAGGCTTGATTTAAAGGATTAGGTTGGTATAATTCTAAACTTGAAGGCATAAATGATGAAGATGTGTCCATTTCTCCATATTCCTCATCACTCTCTTAAAAAATATCCAGATTTACTGGTGATGCTGGTATGGGTATCTTTCGGACGTGAGGAACTAATAGTCTGGCAGAAGGAAGATCAGGATAAACAACATGTTGCTTGTTTTTCCTGTTCACTCCTGAAATAAAATGACTAAAGGTTAAAAATCACAGAGTAAAACATACTCATACGATCTATATATTAAAATGATAAATTAAGATATTATTATAATTAAATATACAATAAAAATCCTACTTATTGAGTCAGTGAGGCAAAAATAACAATATGTTACATGACTTTTGCCTTCTCGCCACTGCATCGGTATACTAAAAGATACTGAATTGATTTTGCCTTTATTATATCTTCTTAGACTTTCAACACACATCTTCCAACAGAAATTAGGAGTCAATTTTTATCTTGATTCCCTAATTTCATCCCAAAATATGCGTGGTAACTTGCTTTCACAAATGTTACTTGGCCACCGATAAAACAAAACCTATTGGGGTCATTTTTCCATTTTCTATTCAATTTTAAAATCTTCTAAAATAAATAGAAAAACATTTCAACATTTATAATTCAGAAGTAAAATGGTAGTAAGGGAAGTATTTTTTAAATAAAATCACATTAGAATAGACAAGTGTAGATTTTTACTAATCATTGAAATTGTGTACATAGATGAAAACCACCATTGTTATGGGAAAAAAATTTTTATTGGTCTTTGACATTCAACTTATATATTTTTAACACTTTTAGCATTTATTTTAAATAAATATTTTTTTATTAGGGCTAGGAATAAGATTTGATCAAAAACATTTGTATAAAAATCCCACACAGTATAACATTTAGCACATTAATCCCTAATCACAAGGCTTAGGAATCTAATTATGATAGCCAGTGCTAATGAGACAAATACTGCTTTGTTTCTCACAGAGAGATGCGCTCTTTATATACAAACATATTCGTGACGTCACACTATATCCATAAAGTTCTAGAATTACTAAATATGACGAAATAAGATGATGCAATGCATCATGGTTGTTGCATGCTATAGACATCAAATGATAATCAAAATTTGTAATTATATGATCAGGGCCTATTACATTTTCCTAATTCTAATGAATATATTTCGAAAAATAGACCCCAAAACAAGTAAAAGTTCTATTTTTTTAGAGAAAAAAAAGGGCGTATCCAAAATATTTTACCTGATTAAAAAAAACAATGTCAAATTTGAATTCAGCGATTTGAAATACATAGGAATCATTTGAAAAAAACTTTGACATAAAAAAAATGTTCCAGACATATTTCAAAAAATAGCACAAAAACAAGTAAAAGTTCTAGTTTTTTAGAGAAAAAAAGGCCAAACAAAATATTTGATCTGATTAAAAAATACAATAAATGCCAGATTTGAATTGAGTGCATTGAAATACATAAGAATCAGTTGAAAAAAAACTTGACAGCAAAAATGTCGAAGACCAGTGTAATTAATGCAGCGCTGAAAAGTTTGGAAGGAAGTGCACATACCTTGGGGGAGGACACTGACATTCAAAAAGCCTCAAGGAGGGGGGGACCTAAAAAAGTGCCTCCTTAAGATCAACTTCGAGAGCTTTAGGCAATGCTGCAGTGAAGTCAGTCAAGTAAGGCAGGAGGTATTTATCATGGATAATGAGTGCATGTAGTCTTTGTATGAAACAGGTGAAATGATAGGAGTTTCTATGACTTCTGAACGAGATGGACAGGATTTGCGTAAGAATTTGAGCTTGTTCTTATCTTTCCTTCTCTTAGTAAACTTTGTTTTTCTCCTTAAGAACACAATAATTTAGGAGACAACCCCCTAGGTCGTTCAGCAATTGGAGAGCCAGTGGTAAATTACCTGGTGGTAATAAGAAGGAGACACTTTCGGTACGTATTACGATCGCACTAATTATTAGGCTTATATAATTCACTATACTTAATGGAGAAGGAAATGCACGTTTATGAATACCCTGTGATCATAAATTAGTAGTTTCGTTTACCAAACAAGCGTGTTTTAAATCGACTAGGATATTGATATGAGATATAAAATCTGCTCTGAATATTGCACACTTAATATCACACACTAAAAATCTACACTGAAGATTTTGTATAGGAGACTCAGTTGCTGTTTGAAGTGGGACTGAGATTTCTCTTGTTGTAGATCGTCGTAGGTAGTGAGGATGATTGATATAACGGATTCAATATCCACTAAAAACTTCCTTGCCGAGATTTCTCCTAATTAGTATATAGATAACCCCCGTCACTTCTTACAACTTGATGTTAATCACTATAATTTGGTGAGTAACGAATTAAACAAGAAAGTAACTGTAGTGATGGAAGATTTCAACTGTGACAAAATAAGTTGGCCAACAAAACAAGCAGAAAGAAAAGGACAGACTGCTGCTAGAGTTTATAAAGCAATTTTGTTTTGAACTCAGTGGATCACTCAACTGACAAGAGACAAAAGTGTTTTAGACGTGATAATGTTTACTGACAATAGTTTGATATCTAATATATGGGTTGGTGAAAATTTTGAGGACAGTGATCACAAATTTAATAGAATTTGATATCGAAATCCAAAGTGTGTAAAAGTAAATAATATAATACACAAACTTCATTTAACAAAGGAAATTATGAAGCAATGAGGGGGAGCTTAACAGACTATGATTATAATGATTATGAAAATAATTAATGCTGGAATTCTTTGAAGAATTTCTTTATGGAAGTGCAAGCAAAGTTTGTCCCCATGAAAACTCGAAAATCTATTAGTAATAAAGATCCTATGTAGTTGGATAAAGAAATAAATATTATGTTCAAGATAAGTAAAAATACCTACAGCATATTAAAAATAAGCCATTACAATCTATTAGAGATAAATATGATAATTTGAGACAAAAATTAAAAAGGGCAAGAATGAGGAAGAGATAAGATTGACACAAAATTCTAAAGTTAACCGAAAAGAATTTTATGCTTAAGTTAATAATAAAAAGCCAATCAAGAATTATATATATATATATATATATATATATATATATATATATATATATATATATATATATATATATATATATATATATATATATATATTGTTGAAGACCTTGGTATATTTCGCCTTGATCAATTTCCTTTGGTAACATTCTATTATTTTACTGTCGTTTTAAGTCCATCTTGTAGATGGTAGATAACTTGTCCTATGTTCATATCTTTTTTTAATATATTCGTTTGTTAAACACCAAACTTAAATTGCTGAGCTTTCGATCTATTCGATCATCTTCGGAGCGTCTTTATCTATTCTTTCTTCCTTTACCTATGAAGTATGGTGGAGTCAAAATTAAACTGAATGAAAAGAATTCGATTTCGATTTCTTGTAAGTGTATGTGTGTGTTGAGGGACAAAAAAGGGTGTGTGGGTAGATAGTTTAAAATAGATAAGTGGTGAAAAGAGAAAGAAGTGTGGTAGGGTGCAAAGAGATGCTAGGCGCCTGGTGGTCAGTCCTATCGCTTGCATTTGTTTCCTGTTTTGTATTTTTGATTGTTGTTAGAATAGTTTAAAGTCTATGGCGCTCAAGCCATTTGTTTTCAATTTCTTAATAAAAGAATTTGTATTTGCTGTTGTTTTGTTATTAATAATTTATATTTTAGTGCATTTTTTTTTTTGTAGTGTGTGTAATTTGTCTTGTTTTTTTCTTTCTTCCATTCTTCTTATCACTTTGGTTTAAATGACTCTTGTTCGGTAGATTTTTCTCACAATTGGTATTTGGTTCCATTTCGGTGTTAATGGTCTTATTCGGGTTTTTGGTTCCACTTCAGTGTTAAAGGTCATAATAGTTTTGCTATCTTAGTTTGATGTTAATTTACTACTTTTTCCCACATAGAGCGGCACCTCGTCTCTGTCGGCTATCTGGCTGGCAGAGCTTGGAAATCTGGCACGGCTTGTAGCTCTTCTGTTCTGGTTAATCATTTGAATGATTTCTCCATTAAATCCTTAATTAACCAGTTGTTGTATTTTCCTCGTCCGTTCTTCTATGACGATGTTAATGGGTCTTAGCCCCGCTTCGCGGTGCAGTTCTTGGCGTCTTCTATCTTGCCTGCGTGTACCCGTAATTAGATACACGCATTTGTTTTGCACGACTTGTAGTCTCCTCTTTTGATGTCTTCGAGACACAAGAGAGTGCGGAAGCGGGGTATAGCAGCATCGTTCTTACAAGTGCGTTGTAGATCTTTTTCTTGTTGCTTGCTCGAAGATTCCTGAACATGTACAGACTCCTGACTGCAGCTGAGGTTTGGGGGATGGTATCATTGAGGTGCTTCCTGTACCCGGTTGAAGTAATTTTCAATCCGAGTACATTACACTCCATGGTGTAGGGATAGCGTCTATTCCCCACGCTGACATCAGCGAGTAGTCTCCTGCCGATGGGGACTACTTTGAATTTACCTTGGTTCGTCCGTATCTTCCATCGTGCCTCACAGCTGTTTAACCTTTCGATTTCTGGTGCGGTTATGCGAGCTTGCATAGGCGCGTTCCTCCAAGTACATGTTATTATTAGACTGAAATCATCGACGTATTGAATATTGAGGGTAGAGGGGTTCACAGGGGCTGGAACATCTGCGGTGTAATTCGAGTAGAGAGTAGGAGACACCCCCTCTGCGGCAGGCCCGCGCTGAGCGCAAATTTCGGTCCGTCCGTGCACCCTAAACTGACGTACGTCGCTCTCTCCATGACGTAGTCACAGAGAGTTCTTTCTAAGTTTTCACTTAAGCCCAGCCGTAGGATCTTGTACTGCATACCCCGCTGCCACACCTTATCACATGCCTTTAACACATCACGACAAACAATATCAACATAACTTCCTTCCCTTTTCGCTTGGGCGAGCTTTTTCGTGATGACATTTATAGCCATCTCCGTACTTCGTTTTTTTTTCTGAACCCAAACTGGTAGGGGTTATGTAGGGAGTTCTCCTCCAGGTGTGGCACCAGTCTTTCGTTGAGGATCTTTTCAAAGAGCTTCCCGCGAAATTCTAAAAGTGAAATCGGCCGGTAGCTCTCTCTCAATGTATGGTCATCCCCATGCTTTGGCAAGAAAATCATCTTCGCCGTTTTATAAGCATCTGGGAAGTATCCCGGATTCAGACACGCGTTAAAAATTCTTCTCCTGCTTCGATGATGTTCGCTGGTGCCCCGTTTGTCCTGGGGCTCTGGTGGAATGAGCGGAGCGCACCGAGTAGTGCTTCTTCGGTGATCTCGGCATCTCCGTCGCGCTCTCTATCCACCTGGTGGTGAGAGTTCGTCCTGTGAATTTGCGTGTTTAGCTCGTCGATGATGTCACTTTCGAACTCTATGTCGTAATCTTCATTCTCCTCTTCAGTTATACTGAATATTTATTCCCAATAACTACGGAAAATTTCTTCTATGCTTCTTTCTTCTGTCTCCATCTTCTTTCCTTATTTCTATTTTCTTCCTTTTTGCAGTCGATCCTTTAAGGCGCCTGATTTTTTTGCCAAAACTCTTTGGGAGATGTATCTTGATCGAGGCTTTCGATTGCATCGTCCCAGTGTCTCCACTGCTGTTCAAGGATCAGCTGATTGAGCTCCTCTTTTATTTCTCTGCCTCTTTGTATTGAGTCAATTGATGCATTTCTGACCTTGATTTCGTATAATATCTTCAGGCCACGGTACAAATCCTTCGTGTATTCGGTCCATCTGTAAGTTGAGATGGTCATATACTCTAATTTTGGGATACAAACTCTATCCGCGGGAATAAGATGGTCATTGAGGTCGTCGAGTGCCTCGTCGACCTCCTTAAGAATTGCTTCATCCAGGTTTGGCGGATGATATTCCCGTAGGAGATGTGCATACCGTTCCCAGTCTGCTTTACTCTAGTTTTTTATAACTACTGCTGGGACTTGTATAGGGTTCCTATTGATGGTAAGGGGGATCCTTATATGATCACAACATGGTACCTAGACTGGTTCCATGTAGTAATTGAACGGTAGCTGGCGATTTTCCAGACATATATCTGGTTTCTTAGCACTTCTTCCTGTGACATAGGTGGGTTAGTCGGGGCAAATCCGCTGGACAATGTTTCTGTCCAGCAGAGTTTCGATGCTCCTCCCGTTCCCGTTATAGGTTCTGTAGCCGGACTCTACGCATTTGGCCTTTAGATCCCCCATTAGTATCGTGGGGGCTCTTTTGCCAAACAGGCTCGTGAGGGTATGGATAGGTAAATATTCTCTCCTTGGTGGTTCATACTCAGCAGCGAGGACCAGTTTTCCAATGTCAAGTTCGACCTCAATCCCCTTCTTAATCGCAATAGCGGCTCCGTCGTAGCACTTTTGCGAGTAATTCGTGACCAACACTTCGTAATTCCAGATCTTTCATTTCCGAATTACCAGTGTCGATCCCGTGTTCTGAGATTAAAATGACGTCTGCATCAATTTCCCTGAATATACTTCCATAGAGTGTTCTTTTAGCCGTCCAGCCACTGGTATTTATTTCCAATATCCTTGGGGCGTTTCTTTGCATGATTTACTTTCAATTAACGATGTTTCTTCTTGTTTTTCTTCTTTTTTGCCTGCTTGGCTGCTTGCATTGCACAGGCTTTGTGTTTTTTGGGGTTGAGCTTGGAGTTTTTGATTTACTCTTCACCCTGTTACGAGTGCACGGGCCCTCGTTACTTTCCGAAGAGGTATTCTCATCTTCTGCTCCGTCTGTTTCTTCTTCCTCTTCGGATTCTTCCAGGAAGGGAGTTTTCTCAATGTCCAGTCCGGCTTTCCTGAACTCGTTATTTGGGATAATCGAGTCTTTGAAAGACTTTGAGCATCCTGGGTTCGAGGGTACTATTATGCACGGTAGTCCATTCGCCTTAAGGAGTGAGTTGAGGAGTACTTGGTTGTAGCAACCCGGTTGTACTGCGTTTGCCACATTTGCATGGGTGATGCAAATCAGGATGCAAGCGCTGAGGTCGCTTGAGACGCGTAGGGCTGAGGGGGCTGCCCTCGTTGGTTGCATTTTTTCGCTCTAGATTATTTCCTTTCTCTTTGGGCAATTTAGGGCCATGGTCCTATGATCGCCCTTACAATTCAAGCACTTCTTCTTTGTGCTCTCGCATTTGTCGTATCGGTGACCAGCCGTGGCGAATTCACTACACCACACTTTTTCTCTTTCGGGACAAGTTGACGTCGTATGCTGTTCCATCTTGTAGCATACAAAGCACATTTGTATGCTGTGGAAGCGTTTTTGTTCGATGTTTTCTTCTGGTATTCTCATACTGAATACCAAGAGTGCTTCGGCCGTTGCCTTCCTCGCCATTTCCTTGGTTGCGAAAGTTATTTTGAACACGTGCGTGTGTGTGTGTGTGTGTGTGTTCCAGAAACTTGATACTTTCACGAACTTTCGCCCATGGGTGTTGGTTTTCTATTTCTTTCTTTAGTTCTTCTGCCGTGTCTCCTCCGACCCAACTTTCCACTTTTCAGCAGATAACGCTCCTGTTAGCTGCTACTAGTGGCGGGAGGGGAGGGGGGGGGGGTTCTTGGCTTCGAGGTTAAGGTACCTTAGTAGCGTCGCTCCTTCTTCGGACAGAAGCTTATCTACGTCTCGTGTTTCCGCGCAGATAGCCACCAATCCATAAGGCACATCAATAAGCTTTACCAGGGCCACCTTCAGAGATGCGAATAGAGATTCGTAGAGCTTGCTTTTATTAGGGGGTGGGGGGTCTGGCCGGAAAGAGTCCTCAGGGGGGGGGGGGGTCTGGCCGGGGATAGTCCTCAGGGAAACCCTCTTCTTGAGGGTCTTCATGGTGTCCTACTGTCCTTTTCTTTTTTCTCTCTTGATTTGTTCTCTTCTTTCTGTAATAAAAGTGTAATTAACGTGTTTTGGGTATGATGGAAGAAATGTAATAAGGTTGTGAGATGGAAAAGGAGGTAAGGGTTGAGTCGGTGCCTTCAAAAATCTATGGTATGAGCGCTCCCGTCTATTTTCCAGTTGGTCCTCCACTCAGATGCTGCCAGGATGATGGATGAATGGGATGGTTCTTGAGTGGAAATATCAGATGGAATGACTCATGGTGGACTTGATGGCAATAGCGGCCGAATCAACAGTCGCTAAATTTTTGCTGCCCCCTTCCGGGTACTTACGCCAAAACTGCTTCTAACTACAGAGAGACCGGTGCTACTTCCCTCTATAATTTTGGCCGGGCCCCGCGGGCGATGATGATCTCTCCTCCATCCGGGACTCACAGTTAAGCCCCAACTTCGAGAAGATTTCTAACTTATGCTTCCGCTGTGGGATAGTCCTCAAACCAGTTTTTACATAAGTCCTTAATTATGCCAGTCCAAGTAGCAAGCATAGTTAAGAGGAAATTAATGAATGGCAGACATCCGAGGCAGGTACCCACGCAGGACGATGGACTGGAACAGTGAGGTACTTAAGCCCTCATTATAAATCTCCGATGACGGAAAAAGTATTAATCTCTTTCTGGATGGTGAAACGAAATTGACCAAAAAGACTTTCAGAATAGACTGTTTTCTACGTCAGCGTTTCTCAATGTCCGTTCCTAAACAAATCAAAAAGATGCTTTATCCGTAGTACAACAACGATGCTTGAAAATCGAATGCTCGGCCATCGAATGAAAAGAAAACGGTTTTTAGGGGATATTTATTCCTCCTCGCTTGAGCGTAATGTCAAGGGAAATGAGCCAATCCGGTGAGTGGAATTTTTAAAACAACTTTAATATTCGATTCCAGCTCGTAGCCTTGGTGTTGAGGGCCTGCGTGACAGGCAATGCATGACAAGGATCGGACCAGAATTCCCAACGTACATAACGGAAAGATCAGCAACGAAACCTGATATAGTCCTATCTAGCATCAGGTTTCCTTACAACTACTACATTGAACCGGGCCCATCATTCCGAGCGACCACCAGGTTATCAAAATTACAGTAGGAGTAAATCCCATTCAGATTGCAATTCCAGAACGCAAAAGCTATAAGCAAGCGAACTGGGAAAGCTATCAAAATTACCTTCTAAATTATATCCCCGACTCTTTATTTAATGCCAATTTAGAAGAAATAGATGAGGAGCTAGATAAAATCACTGATTTCCTAATAAAAGCCGATAAAATAGCATTCCCCATATTAATTATAAACCCTTCCAGCTCCCCCTTGGACCCCTCCCATGAAAGCCCTGGCCCAAGAATATAGGGACCTGTCCAATGTAGTAGCGCTGATAGGCCCCAACCACAATGCCCACAGAAGACTAAGACAAATAAAAGATGAACTCCTGGCACTAATTACGGACCAACAAACACTACTATGGGACGGACTAATAGAAAGAATCGACCTAGAAAGAGATTCCCACACATTCTGGCAGACGGTTAAACGTCTTAAAGGAAAATCTCCACAAACAAAAATGACAATCATTCACGACGGAAAAAAAAATTAACGAGACTGAGGAAATGCTTAGGATTTTCTGGTCTTTAATCTTTAAAATTACCCCAGAAGAAAATGACAACTACGACCTTGAATTCGAAAATGACATAATCCAACAGCTAAACACACAAATACACAAAACATCTCCTCACCACTGTGTGTCGCAGGAAAGAATGATGGAGGGCTATGGCAGTAAAATAACTGCCCTAGAGCTAGCTCTCCGTTACTCTAAAATCCTTTCGTCAAAGAGCACCGGGTACTACGGGGCTGACCCGCGAGAATTTCATCAAGGCCCCGCCTAACGTTTGGAGTGGCCTTTTCAAAATCATGAACGCCGCTCTGAACAAGGGCTACTTCCCCGATCAGTAGAAAGTGGCCAAAATGATTTTCATCTCAAAACCGGGAAAGCCCCCGGACTGCCCTACCAGCTTTCGACCGATATCTCTCCTAGAATTTGCTGGCAAAGTCTTCGAGAAGATATTGGCTAATAGAGTCAACTCTTTTCTCGATGAAGCCAACTTGCATAACAAGCAGCAACACGGCTTCAGAAGGAAAATAAGGACTGACACAGCACTAGCCGTTGTCACCGAAAAGCTTGCTAAAATCAAGGTAGAAAAAAGACATGCCGACCCAATGCTCTGCGATGTCAAAAAAGTCTTTGATAAGGTTTGGAAGAGATGACTACAATTTAAGATCCTTCAAGTAGGCCTCAACCCCATTCTTGAGAGGATTCTATGTGACTACATAATGGAGAGGAGAACATACATTCATATCAGAGAACATAAAGGCCCCGAATTCGAGCTCGAAGCAGGGGTCCCACAAGGGGGCTGTCTCAGTCCCCTTTTATACAACATTTAGACACGTGACCTACCACAACCTCTCTCCGAGGGTATGATATACGTACAGTTCGCTGACGATATATCGCAAATTTGTACCGCCGCTTATGTTCATAGGGAATTTATGGCGAGAAATACGGCTATGGAGATATCTAACATCAACTCTTTCGAGAGGAGATGGAAGATATCAACCAATGCCCCAAAATTCAAAATAATTTCCATGTTTGGCAAGACCTTAAATGATATACGCGTAGAAGGGAAGTGAATCCCCTACTACCTGGAAGGGACAGTTATGGGGCTCAAAATCACCACAGGGGGCTACAAGAGTCATATCAAGCGAACAGTCGCGAATAGCAAAAGAGATTTAAGGGAATTTTATAGGTTCCGTGACCTAAATCCCTCAAATAAACTCAAGATATTCTTTGCGTGCATTCGCTCGAGACTACTGTATCCCCCGGTGCCGCTGAACGTGAGCGCCAAGACCCACATTGCGAAACTACAAATTATCCAGAATAAAGCGGTGCTTCTCATCACAAACACCCGAAGAAGAGAACAAAAACGACAGAGGGAGCTCCACGACTCGGTTGGATTTTCTCCGATCAACGTGGCGCTCCACGAGAGAGCTAAGAGGATCTGGCAAGCCATTGGCACCCGCTTGACCCCTAAAGTCTCTCGTACACACCTAGACATCGAGGTCGACCGACAAATAAGACCATTTAAAAGCAATAAGATACAGTCTGACGGTGACGTGACTCCAAAATACACATGACAAAATCGACAAAACACAAAAAAAGACTAGTGTAATGCGTAAGTTTCTTTAGTAGAAATTCAAAAACGTTGCAAAAATTCAAATGAAACTAAAAATAAACTTTTACGAAAACCCACAGCGGGAATAAAAACCCCGCCTCAAATAAAGGCTTGAATGCCAAAAAGATCATTAAGATCTAAAAATTAAGAATTAAATTAACAAGTTTAATTTAATTGAATAAACTATAAATTTTATAGTTTATTAAATAAAAAAAAAAGTAAACAATATTCATCTAAAAACAAAAACAACAGAGCTACCAATTCACCAAAGACCTATTTATTCTGTCTCCCACACATCCTCTATTCTTTAAACTTACCCTACTTCACCACTTTCCTCTTACTATCTTTCTGTCTAACTCTCCCTATTATTTATGTCCATGTCCATGTCCTCTTCTTCCCGACTCCGTAGATTTCTTGGTATATTCACTCCGATAACTACCTCAAAATTAGGCAGAGTAGGGAAAGTTTAGGGTAAAACCCAAAGACGCCTCCAAAAATTGGTTTCTACCTAGGAAACCACTATTACGAAAGAGATATATACTTATTTCACTATTCACCATCATAATAATTTCATCTTTATTTTTAGCGGCCCCACTTAAGCAGATGACTACTTAAGTCCCCGGCCCCGCCCCCTTGCGTGAACTGCCGTCGGATGTGAGAGGGGATTGCCCCCATAATTGGGGGCATTGGAGGAAGCTGGTTTGAGGAGTAGCCCACAGTTGATAACAATGTCAGAAACAATTCCGGACAAGGGGCGGACTGCTACCTCTGCTGCTCATCCCAGCGGGAAACCCTTCCAGGACCATAGAGGGACATAAAACCGTCTCTATGGTATGTTGGGATGCGGTCGCGATTAAAACACCATGGGGAGGGGGCGTTGTCAATAAGTCCGCTATTCAATCACACCCTCGAGAGGATTCTCCCGGATTCATATCATCATTCACCCCAAAGGCAAATTCCCTTTTCATCCAGGCGGCAGTTTAGCGAGGGGAGCATTCTTCTCCCAAAAAGCAACAACAAATAATTTCTTAAGAAAGTAACAGAAACCTATACACACAAGTGAGTCCCTAAAAATAGCAGGAAAAGGGCCAAGAACAGGACAGAGTGGGCTCCCTTCCTCAAGGGGTGTTCACGACCATAATGGCGGACCAAAATGCCATGAGGGTCCCACTGAAAAACCGGACAAGTGTAAGGTGTATGAGACCCTATTCGGTAAACTAAGCATTGCAGTACTAAGACACGCCGGCAAGATACGTCGATATGGGAAAAAGACGACGACGTGGAGATACTCACAAAGAAGGAAGGGGTTAAAGTCCTAAAGGATATAAACTTTCAACCAACCACACCTCCTCAGATCCAAGAACACAGAAGTGTGGGGTGCAGAAGGCCAGCACAATAAAGAGGAGATAAAGGAGGAAATTGAGAAGAACCAGCAATGGGCGAGGGTGGTCGAAATAATTAAATTTAGAAATAAGAGAGATAACACGGAGTATCACCACGTGTTTAAAAATATCTTCGCATATACGCAGATGTCGACAAAGGCGAAGAAGAGAGGGTTAATTCTCTTCAACGCAAAAATAAGTGGTGAGCAAATCGAGCGGGAGGAATTCACCCCGGTGCAGATTTGCTTCAAATGCTACAGACTAGAACATCACACCACGAAGGGTTGCAAGGAGCAGGAATCGACCTGTTCCAGATGTAGCCAAAAATGCCAAGGCTGGCGTGAATGTCCAGCAGCAGAAGAGAGTTGCCCAAACTGTGGACAAAGACATGGGGTAATGGTGATGTCCTGCCCCCAAAAGAAGGAGATGCTGAAAAGAAAGGCGGAAGAGCAAAGGCAGAAGGAATTAGGAGGGCAAACACCTCCTACACCCAAGCGGCAAAAGCCGCCTGGCTCAGGAAATTTAAAGAATATCACCGCACAGAAAACATACTTGAAGATAGGCAAGGAGAATAAAAACTCGACAAAAATCTTCACCAGCATTATTATATGCCCACGTCCGGAATCTGACGAACCCAGGCTGCTTCGCTAAAGAGCTAAATATCATGCTCAAGAACAATGGCTTAGCAGAAATGCGGTTCCCGGAAAACTCCCCATCAAGGGAAGTCCTCCAGATGCAATACCAGCCAGAGGAAGAGGCACCAGCGACCGCTTCCCTAAGAAATGAAAAAGAAAAAGCGGAAAGGAACACGATCCCGGAATCAACCCCAGCTCCTCAAAGATCCGCAAACAGGAACCCCAGAATTGAGGCCAGGAAGAAAAGGGAAATGAACGAGAAAAGAACAGCCAGAAGGATCAAACAGGCTGAGGGCAACATCTCAAGCTCTGCTTCTTCCTCTGAAGATGAACAAGAGTACCCCGAGCCTCCTAAGATCCATGAGTGAGTGAGGAGCTTGAATAAAAGGAAGAGTTCTTGTCGGAACAAAAAATGTGATGGAGATGACATCAAAATCAAGTTCTACAGGAAAGCTGAAACCTCCTTCCCAGAGGATCCCAAGATAGAGAGATAATAGATGGAATCAAAGCTGGCATACTGAAATGGACATATGATTCGCCAGACCAGGAAGCGCTAATTGACACAGCGCTCATGGCGGCCAAAATTAAACTCTATAGGGACTCCTGCCTCGCCGTAAGTGAAGCAGATTTTTTTCAAAATTAGGAATGGTAAAAAGACACGCAACAAAAAGCATTAGGAGAACATACAAACACACAAGCACCAGACAACTCAGACATGGAAAACACCATCAACACATTGAGAATACTCACAATTAACGTCAATGGATGGGAAGGGAAACATATGACTTACGGAAAACATATTCCGTAAAGTGGATCCCGACCTAATCCTTATCACTGAACAAGGCGTTAACACAAATACAAACAGAATAAAGATACCAAATTACACAGTTATGAACAAAAAACACACACAGGATCGTTTCGATGACGCAGCCATCGCGATCTGAAACAACATCTCATACAGAACACTTCCAAACCTAGACGAGTTAATTGTGGCTGCTGAAATACCAACCCTGGTAGAAAACCTGACCGTGGCGGCTGCCTATCAACCTCCACGTCGCAAATACCTGCCGATCCCTAATTTTTACACTCTCTTCGGGCGAGGGAAACTTACATTGCTTGGCCTGATGCAGTGCATCAGGCTACGGAAGCAGCGACCAAAGGAGAAGAAACCTGGAGCTGCTACTCAAAAGAGACAGACTCCAGAGGGTGGGGTCAGATTTTCTGACCTTCTTAATACAACGTTCGGCAAGTAAACCGGACATTGTGCTAACGAGCAAAACCTTCCCCTTCAACATCAGCAATGAGCCCGGACCAGTGGTACCGAGCGATCACATCCCGATTTCACCACAATCTCGCTTGCTCTACTACTCACGCCCGTCCCACTTATGAAAAGTTATGTTAAAGCTAACTGGGAGCTATATAGAGAGATACTCAGTGCATACCAACCAGCTAACCTGGGAGAAGCTAATCTCGAAGAGATTGATGAGGAAATGAATAAGATGACCAATCTCCTCATACAAGCCGACGAGAGATGCATCTCCAGAATCTCCCATAAATTGCTCTCACAACCTAGGTGGACAAACAAGATGAGAGAAATCGCCCGGGAACATAGAGAAATCTATAAAGAGATCGGTAGGACAGGCACCAATCGGGAAAGGACGGCCAGAATGAGACAACTACGAGAGGAACTAAAAAACACAATAATTGAAAAACAAAAAAACAATCTGGACTGACATCATTGGAAGGCTGGACAGGGAGAACAATCTTGTAAGGTTTTGGAACAACATCCGAAGAATAAGGGGATTGCCTTCCAGACCCATAAACCAAATCAAGGGTGGAGACGACATCATTGAGGACCCAGAGTCTCTCAAGAGGAAATTTAGAACTCTCTGGCAAGAGATTTTTGCTATACTCTCTGAGGAGAAGGACGATTTAGACCAGGACTTTGAAGACCAATTGCTCGATGTCTTCGGCACAGTGATACATAGAACCCACCCACACCCGCAAGTATCTCAGGAAAGAGTGATAGTTGACCACGGACGCCCGATGACTGTCGAAGAGACCTTGAAAACCATAAGGCCCTTCAAGCAGAGGGAACCAGGCTGGTCTGGGATTATGAAGAACGACCTCGTAAATTACCCAAGGCAAATTATTCAGGGTAGGCAAACACAATAAACGTTGACCTAAATACAGGCTACTTTCTTGACGGGTTCAAGATGGCCAAAGTCATCTTTATCCCGAAAGGAAACAAGCCCCTAGACCAGGTGGCTAACCATAGCCTGATTTCTCTTCTTGAGATACCGGGAAAAATCTTTGAGAAGATTATAGCAGACAGGCTACAAGCTCAACCGAGCGCATAACCCCAACAACACGGGTCCTGCAGGAAAAGGGGCACAGATACCGCCCTGGCGCTCGTAACAGAGAAAGTAGCATATTCCCAAGCGAACGGGTTCTATGTAGACATTGTGTTGAGGGACGTGCAAAAGGCATTCGATAAAGTCTGGCTGGAAGGACTTCAAAACAAGATCCTGAACCTCCAGCTAGACCCAATCTTGGAAAGGATCCTTTGTGATTTTGTCATGGACAGAAGGGCCTGTTTCATGATTGAGGGCTACAGAGGTCCTGAATTCGAAATCAAGGCGGGCGTTCCCCAGGGAAGCTGATTGAGCCCTCTGCTTTACTTGGTCTTCACGATCGACCTCCCAACTCTGGTGCACAGGGACACGATGTATCTGCAATTCACAGATGACATCACGCAAATTGTCCCATGCTCGGAGAGCAAAGCAAGGACACAGGCATCTCGCACGATAGCGGAAATCAACAACATCAACTAGTACGAGAGACGATGGAAGATCAGGACCAACTGGGACAAATTCAAGATCGTCCCGCTGAGCCACAATTTGACATGACCATCATCATAGAAGGGAGGAGATACGGCTACTCCGACGAAGGCACCGTCCTTGGCCTAAAGATAACCGACCATGGATATTCGAGACACCACACGGAGAGGCTGAACCTGGCAAGGAGAGAAATCTCCAAGCTCTACTCAAGCGGCCAGCAAATCATCGATGAAAAGACTTCAACATGTCCAGAACGCTGCATCTCTACTTATTAATAAAGTCAGGAAGCGTAATCGCCTTAAGCAAAGAGATTTGCACAGGAGGAAACGTTTGGAGTCCATCAATGTCATCACCCCAAAACTTGAAAAAAGGTCTGGTCCACACTAACGAATGGTGTAATGCCGGAGCAACAGGAAACAGGCGGCTGGCTTAACATACCTGCAACGGCCACGGGCAAAAGTTTCACGCCAACGTCGGTACCCGAGCACAAAACTATACTCACAAGAAGACATTACACCAATATATACATAGACGAAACACAATACAACATGTAAGAACATTTCATCAATATATACATAAACGAAACAGCAAACAATACAATTAATACAACGTATAAGAATCACGAGGTAAATTGTTGGCAAATAGAGCTAACAAAGGCTTGAAAGCTGAACATTTACACCAAAAATAAGTACACCTAATCATTTGAAAACAAACGAATAAAAAGAACACTAAAGCTCATGAAAATACAAAAAAATAGGGAAAAATTTGAAACAAATAACAAAAGCAAAAGTAAAAATAAATAAAAGTAAAGCGGTGCCCTCCCTTCTAGGGCAAAATACCCCTCCCCACTTTAATTATTCACCCACTATATCTTCTACTATCCCAACTTCATCTAAAATTGAGTATCTCATTTTCTTCCTCTATCCATTTCCCGAATTCACCGCTTGAACAGCCGATATATCGTTCTTATTAAGCTTGGTAAATCAGACGCCTGCAATTTCATTCTCAACGATTACCCGAAGAAGAAAACTTTTACGACCTTGATCGTAGAAGGAAGGAAACTTTTCATCTTAGATCTCGAAAGGAAGAACTGAAGAAGGAAGACCCACCTATCTAAAATTTTCATCATTTTCATTAATATTTCATTTTCATCTATAGACTCCCTCACATTTTTCTCTCCCACACCAAAAAATCCTTCCGTAAAGGGAGGTTCTGAAATGAGAGAATATACTTTTTGGGGGGGTTGGTCAGCATCCCAATCATGACTGCCTAATTCTCCCCACCTCCACCCCCACCCTGGACCCGATGCCTTAGCTAATGAACGCTGATGTTTCAACCTCGTCCCAACTATACATTGCAGTAGCAAATGTATAATTGATGGTACGGGAGGAGGGAGGTTTGAGGACTAGCCCACTGCCAGATAACCGTACCAGAGGAGGCCCTGGACAATGGGCCGGGTTGCAACCTTTGCAGGGGAGTTTAACCACTCCGCCTGTGAGGGACCGCCAGGAACACTGAGGGACACACAACTGTCTCAGAGTATGGTAGGAAGCAACCGCTGTTTTTAATTCCCTCGAGGTGGCGGCAGCCCCGGCTAGCGATGGTTGATTCCGCGTTAGCCAACAAAAATTTCGTCACATTTCACCCCTTGAGAGGAGCCCACCCAAGTCCACCTATTTAATCATTCATCCATTCATCACTTCAGCCAAGTTAGCATAGGCGGGCCTAAGGGACAGTGGGGAGAGGGACCCAAACTCGCACATGCAAACATGGAGTATCGTAGACTACCTTTACGGACCGAACCAGGAAGAAACAAACCAGAAAGAGGACTACTAATCAAGACCCTCTACACCGATCTAAAAATCGTAATAACAAAGCTAATATCGCCCTCTGCCACAAACAAGAAGATGTGGAGCGACTGGTGGCATCATATGGACTCAGAGCCCTTAGAAAAATAGTTCTTTCCCCCAAACTGCAGCCACAATTAATGGCTAACCGTTCCTTTGTGTGCCGGAAGGTAGATTTGTATGTCGGTTCACATACGCCAGCGAAAATTAAAAAAGAATTACAAAAGGAAAACCAATTTCTCAAGATCACCGAATTAATCAAATTCTAACACCAGACACGTTTTTAAGGTATTGTGTGCCTCATCAGGCATGGCCAATAAAGCCACGAACCACGGGATATTAGCTTTCGGAATGCGGATACCCCCGGAAAATATAGAAATCGAAAAGTTTACCAACGTGCAAACTTGCTTTCAGTGCTACGCGATCGAAGATCACGTTATGAGAAACTGCCCCCGAAAGAACATCAAGATCTGTTCGGAGTGCACCAAAACTAGCCATACTTTCAGGAAACTCTCAGAACAAACAAAACAGTGCATTAACTGCCAGGGCCCGCATAGGACCATGGCCATTGACTGCCCAAAGAGGAAAATCGCCAAGGAAAGGAAAGAACAGGAAGAAATTCAAAAAAGGACAAACCAAACATACGCCAGCGTAGCAAAAGCTGCAGTAAAAGAGATTAAGGGGTCGCAAGAACAAAATGTGAATGAGGGAACCGGCCTAGATATTTTGGCGTGCATTATGTTCGCTCATGTGCACAGCATAGCACAACCGGGGACATTCGCCGAAAAGCTAAACTTATTACTAGAGAAGAACGACATAAGAAAAATGTGGTTCCCCCGAACTCCCTTCTGCACTTATTTACGGCGCTTCTGTCGGAAAGACACTGCAGGTCAAGGATATGTTGGAAGTAGGGGCCACATTGGCGGAAGTAGAAGAACCAGAGGATTCAGCAGAATCAAATGAAGAGGAAGGAAAGGCCACCAACGATCAAGAAAAGGAAACCAAAACGACCAAAATAAAGAAATCCCATAAAAAAACAAAGAAACAAAACAAAATAGAAACCACAGAGTCCGAGAACAAAACAGATTCAGAAATGGAAAATGATACCGAAGGCTGCCAGTACGAGGCGAGAGATTTCAAACTCAAAACCTTTGTTCATAAGGCATATCCCCTATCAAGAGGGGCCAAGCCAGCGGATATAAAAAAGGCATCGATAGAGAAACATGCAAATGAACCTACGTCACGGAACACGAAAAAGCTAATAGAAGAGAACCGAATTAGATTTTACCCCAACGACATAAGACTAATTAAAGAAGAAACCTTCGAGAAGTTAACAAACAGAAAATGGAAAAATGCAAGAAAAAAAACAAGGAGCTACAAACAAAAAGGAATAAATTTAACGACATGGAGCGCACCAATAGTAAATTAAAAATTCTCCATCTGAACACAGACGGATGGAAAACAAAATCCATACAATACGGAAACTTCTTTCGCACAATAGACCCAGAAATAATAACCATGTCCGAACACAGACTCAAAGATGAATAACTTATGAAAATATATAACTATGAAATCATCAAGAAGAATCCCCCCGGGGAAAGGTATGATGGTACTGCAATCGCCCAAGAACGAGTGGTTGATAAGGCGTACGCTGCTGTGACGGTGCAGATGGATTTCTCCCCACTCACAATAGCAGGAGCTTACCAACCTCCTCTCCGCTCATACATACCTATCCATCCGGTAATGGAAATATTCGGCAAGAATAACCCAACCATAGTACTAGGCGACCTAAACGCAAGATTGCCGGAGTCTGGGCACAGAACCAAAAACAACGCTGGGAAAAATTTAGAACTCCTTTTGGACAGAGACATTCTAAAACGAGTAAAACCAGACTTCACAACTTACATTACCGGAAGAGCAGCAACCAAACCGGACATTGTGCTAACTAGTACTAACATCCCCTATAACATTCACATGAAACCAGTCCCTGTCCCATGTAGTGATCACATTGTTTTTCTGATTACCGTCGACCAGAATCCAATTCAAATCCCAATACAACCAAGGAAATCCTACAACGGGGCAAACTGGGAAGCATACAGTGCAATGCTGGAGGGTTGTGCTCATCTGGAAGTGAAAGGGAAAAACATCGAGGAACTGGAAGGAATATCGGACCCATTAATTAGGAATATCACAGAAGCTGACGAGAGATGTGTGCCAAAAATTTAATACAAAACGCTCCTCTATCTAAAATGGACGGAGGAGATGAAAAAGAAAGCGAGAAATATACAACGAAATTATTCAGAAAAAAGGGAAACTGGCACAAATAGAACAAAAGCTAAAAAGCTAAATCAACTAAAAAGTGAGATGTTATTCCTTATAGAAGAACCACACCGAGACCAATGGAACGAGCTTATAAACAGAATGAAAATACAGAAGAACCCGCAAAATCCTGGAAATTGATTAATTTAATAAAAGGTCGACCTCCTAGAAAAAAATTCAAATTAGAAACGAAGAAGGAGAATAAATAAGAAGCACAGAGGATACAGCAGACATATTTAGGGAACACTGGAAAAAAGTTTATTCCATCAATGAAGAGGACAACCGACTTTACGACGGTGAAACCGAAGAAAGAGTCAATACATTCATACGAATGAACAGAGACAGACTTACTCCAGAAAAAAGAGTGGGCAGTAGCACACAAGACAACAGAGGACAAAGAATACAGATCACCGAAGAGGACTGAAAAATACCATAAGTTCCTTTAAACAGAAGGCCCCAGGGAGCACTGAGCTCACAAAGTACAACTATGAAAAAGCTCCAGGTAACATAATTAAAGCAATAGTCGATCTATTCAATGCATATTTTAACATAGGAGCATATCCAGAGAAGTTTAAAACAGCAAAGATTGTCTTTCTGCTGGAACAAGGGAAATCATCTCACCTGGTTCCAGCTTTAGGCCGACATCTCTATTGAACTTCCTGGGCAAGGTCCTCGAAAAGATACTGAATCAGAGACGTCGCTTTCCTTGAGAAAAACGGAAAATATAACGAACACCAATTCGGATTCCAAAAGGAAAGAGACGTGATTACGGCAATTGCTATACTGACAGAAAAAATCGCACACGCCAAAGCAGGAAAGGGATACGTGGACATAGTCCTCCGCGATGTCGAGAAGGCCTTCGACAAGGTCTGGGTTGAAAGGCTTAAATATAAGCATCTCCAACTCGATCTAGGTATCAGGATGGAGAGGATGTTGGCTGACTATGTCACCAACAGAAAAGCCTTCATCTTCATCGAGTGCCACGTAGGACCATACTTCAATTTACAGACAGAAGTCCCACAAGAGGGGTGCCTGAGCCCCACCCTCTACGCCATCTTACGAGTAACAGCTGATCTCCCGCGCCCAATAATAACACTAGGCTGCTTAAAAATCCAGTATGCGGATGAAATCAGCCAAATAATTCCAATAAGATACACAAACCCAAGATGGCAGGCCAGAACGACGGAAAGAGAAATTAGATATATAAATGATTAGGAAATAAAAGTAAGATAAAAACGAACATTCACAAGTTCAAGTTCATTCCAATATCGACTCAAAAAGGACCAAATCACCATCGATGGCACAAACTACAACTACGCAACGGAGGGAAGTGTGCTGGGGCTACACATTGGATCAAGGGGTCACCACGCTCATACAAAGGCAAGGATAACCAAGGCCAGGAGTAGCCTGAGATTGCTATACTCCTTAAGAAATATGAGCATAAGAAGGAAAAGAACTATACAAGGCCTTTGTAGAATCAGTGTTAGTATACCCCTCTATCCCTTTGCACATTATAACAAAAACCAATAAAAAGAAACTACAGAAGATACAAAATAAACCAACACGCTTAATAACAAATACAAAAATAACAGAAAGAAAAGGCATCATCTACCTAATTAAAATAGCTGAGGTCGTCCCTATAAACCTAACCCTGGAAAACAGGGCAAGGAAAATATGGGAAAAAATGGAAGAAAAACACCCCGAGATGAGTAGAGATATCAGAATACAAGAGGAGAACTATAATCAAAAGAGCTTCCCGAGCAGTAGGCTCCACCTACGACAAGCGGAACAACCACTACATGTATAAACATAAATACAAGGGAAGATTAACACAAGAAAAAACAAGCAAGAAACAAAGACAAAGGCAAGAATGCCTTAAATAAACACAAAAAAATATTAGACATGAAAAAAGTAAGAAAGTAATTATAAGTAACAGATAAATAAATTTATATATATATATATATATATATATATATATATATATATATATATATATATATATATATATATATATATATATATATATAATTATATAGATAAGTGAATTAGAACTAACGTACCAGCAAAAGGTACACACAAGCAAAACTCATAACTTGATGTAATTAGAATTTATAATAACAAAAGAATTAGAACCCACGTACCCCCCAAAGGTACACCAAAGCAAATCTTACAAATAAAGAGCAAAATAGAAGATATCAAAGAGAGAAGATGATCCAGTCTCCTGGCAAATAGATAATCATTACACACTCACATTTCTCCTCCCTCCCTAGTAAAAAAAAAGAATAAGAAAAAACTCTCATGCTATCTACCTATCAGCCCCTGTACTTCTCTCACCTACCGATTTCCCATTTTTCATTCTGGAGTGGAAGTTATTGGTTGGTTCAGCTGGTTTTCATCATGTCTGGTCATGGAAAAGGCAGCTTAAATTGAGAAGACGCTTAACCAGACGATATTGTTTCGCTTGTGTGAACGGAAGCTCTTTGTACACGAGCAGAAGGAGGGTGCCCAAAGGAAGGGGAGCCCACTAACCGGAGGGGCCACATGGGGTCGGCCCCCCCAAGAATGCGAGAAAGTTCCCCTCCGCATTATACGGGGCAGAAGTAAACCTTCTAAAACGGCGGTGATCGAAGCGATCTACAAAAACATAAACATCCTCCTCATCAGGCTTATTGACAACCATGGAAGATGTGGAGCGGCTGGTCTCGAATGATGCAAAGGTTCATCTACAAAAAGTAGGGCTGGAAGTTATGTAGTATTCCCCAGGAAATACTAGTTCAACAGACCATCATTCTACGGCGCTTGGACCCACTCTTCACCGACAACCCATGTGAAGAAATAAGAGCATATCTCTCAGCGAAGCAAAAATGGGCCAACATCATTAGGGAGGAAAAATTCGGAAAAGGCCAGAGCATCGTCAAGAGCATCTTCTCAAGCATCGAAATGGCAAGAAAAGCGAAGAACCTTAAGGGTATCATCCGAGCAAATTGAAACGGAAGAGTATATATGCATCGACTGCTGCTACAAATGCTAAGCAGTTGAAAAGCATCAGACGAAGGATTCCACGGCGACGGAAATTGCATGCTCCGAGTGCATCAAAACTGGGCACGGTTGGAAAGATTGTAAGGAAACCAGAACTGTGGAGGGGACCACAGGGCCTTAGACATGAGGTGCCCCATCCGCAAAGAAGCCATCCGCACCAAAAGGGAGGACATTAAAAAGGAAAAAGAGGGTAAAATCAGGAATACCTACGCAGATGCAGCGGCCCCGAGGGACTTCAATAAGAGTGCAAGTACTCCGAAGTTAATGATGCCAAGTGAGGGAAGAGAAATAATGGCTATGGTCATTATCGCTCATTTGGCAAACGTGGCTAACCCCGGCTCTTTCTCTGATGAACTTAACCGTCTTCTGGAGAAGAACGGGAGCAAGAAAAAGGTTTGGTTCCCCGAAAATCCGGACTCGGCGGGGCTTTTGAACATCGAGTTTATTGACGAGCAACAACAACCCTCAAGCAGCAAGCCTAAGGTGACCCCAACAGAAGAGCCAAAACCGAACCAAACGGAAAAAGAAGAAACTTCGGAAGGAGAGGTAGAAACGAAGAAAAGTGCGAAGAAAAATAAGAAGAAAGGGAGGAAGAAAGAGAAAACGGAAAAGAGCAGCATGGATCAAAATTCCTCGGAGAAGAATGCACGGGGTCCCCCTCACCGATAAGCAGGATATTCTCGAGAAAGGATACTCATTCTATAGTGAGGACGTGGGTCTCAGGGTATTTGGTTCGCCCCTGTGTCCGCCACCGAAAGAGGACCTGGAACTACTCCTTCATGGCATCGCTGAAGGGAAGTTCAAGTGGACCTTCTAGGGACTATTTTCAGGCGAGGAAGTCGCAGCACTGGTGCTGAAGCACACGGTGTACATACCGGCCAAGTGTGTGCACACCATCAATATGACTACCTACAAAAGCATAAAAAATGGGCAAAAGACCTCGTAAATAAAGTGAAGTGATAAATAATAATAATCCCTACAGTGAAAAATAATAATATGTGTAGAAATAAAAGTTTTAGCAGTGAACGTGAAAACAACCAATTTTAAATATATTGTAATTAAATAGGAAAACAATGTAGCTTGAAATTAGTGATTAAAACAATGTGACTTGAAATTGGATTAATACAAACAGCTGAACTAACAATGTATATAAAAATTATTCATCAGCAAAGCATTTAATATTTAAATAATGTACAGAGTAATTAAAATAATTTTCTTGCGAATAATTATAATCTTTTAACTATATGCATGTAAATTCCTTATTCATATACCTTATAACTATAAACTATTAACCCCTATGAGTAAAAAATGTAAATATAATTTTGAAATGTATAGTAATAGTTAAATGGTTTCTATCTTGAAACCTTTATCTTCCTACTTGTGCTAACGACTTTCTCTTCTCTGCTTAATTCTATTTTCCTCACTGTTCGCTATTCGTTTTTACATGTATGTAAAATCACTTTTGTAATTCATCTCTTAATAGACCTTGAAACCTTGAATCAATCATGCTGCTCGAGAAACCGCTGTTCACGATGGTGTATTTTACGCGCGAGATCTCTTTGATGGAAAAGTTCCGACGTGTAGCAGCATTTGTATGCTCGGCGGATGTTTCAAACAATTACACTTATTTTGTACCTTTCATGACATTAATATCCGCTATGGAATCACCCCTGGGGCCGACCTTTGCCAACTACTATATGGTTCAACTTGAAGAGAACTTATTTGACAACAGCAAAAATAAGCCACACACATATTGCCGATACATATACGACATCTACATCAAGGTCCAAAACGAAGAGCATCTGAAGAACACCAAACAGAAATTTGAGGAGAACGCCGTGTTAAAATTCACTAATGTGCTCAACTCCCTTTTCTGGACGTTGAGGTACAAAACATCAATGGAAGCTACGATTATATCACAAAAGTATATAGAAAAGGTACGGACATGGGAAGATGCCTCAACGCGGATAGTGAATGTCCTAAAAGGTAAAAAAAAAAGTGTATTCGGCTCATACATCCGCCGAGCATACAAATGCTGCTCCACGTCGGAACTTTTCCATCAAGAGATTTCCCGCGTAAAACCTACCCTCGTGAACAACGGTTTCCCGAACAGCAGGATTGAAAAACAACTTCAATTCAAAGATACGGATAAAACGAAAAGTAATCAGGAAGCAGTAAATAACATCAAACTGTATTACATAAATCAGATGTCTACGGCCTATTAAATAAATCTAGGCTGAACATCTTAGAAGCCATTTAATAAATGAAGAAAATGAATGATGAATTGATGAAAGTTGGTAGGAGTGTGTAGGGGACAAATAAAGGGTGTGGGGACAGATAGATGAAAATAAACAAGTGGTGAAAAGAGAAAGAAGTGTGTTAGGGTGTAAAGAGATGCTAAGTGCCTAGTGATCAGGCCTATCGCTTTTAAATATTTTCTTGTTATGTGGTTCCTTTGTTGTCTTTGAGTTAGTTTATATTATTATGGCCTTTAAGCCATTTGTCTTCTATAAAGTTAATGATCTTGGATATGATATGCGCATTTGCTGTTGTGGTAATAAATTACTTTAATCTCTTTAGTGTTATGCTTAGTGTCTTTGTTTTTTTTTGTACGAGGGGCGGTCAATAAGTTTTGCAAATCGGTAGGGCAAAACAGAGGAAGGGGGATGGCTGTTTGTGGGGGTGTTAGGACAAGTTATGACAAGTCAGGACCTGCAGCCGCACGTTCCTGCCTCGTCTATTTAACAAGCAGTAGCTGATCGCAGATCGTCAGTCACAAATTTTTCAACAATGGAGAACGTTGAGCACCACGCAGCGATCAAATTTTTGACCAAGGAAGGCAAAAATGTAAAAGATATCCATGAACGAATGGTTGCCGTGTACACCGACACCGCCCCTTCCTATGCAACCATTGCTCGCTGGAATAGGGAGTTCCGCCATGGTCGTGAGTCCCTTGAAGAGGACCCCCGTCCAGGACGCCCATCAGACGTGACCAACGAGGACAAGGAGGCCCGTGTGGAGAGGATGATCCTCGAAAATCGACGCGTGAAAGTCGAAGAAATCGAGCGAGAACTTGGAATATCACATGGATGTGTTATCAACATCATCCACGACAATTTGGCCATGGCCAAGGTCTGTGCCCGTTGGGTCCCTAGAAACCTCACGCCCCATGATCGACTTCAACGTCGTCAAAGTCCACAAGGCCAGAGTTGCACAAGCTGCCCTGCGCGAGTGTGGATTCGAGGAACTCCATCCCCCCTACAGTCCAGATCTGGCCCCTAGCGACTACTTTTTATTCCCCCAGCTCAAGGGTGCATTGCGTGGACGCCGGTTTGGGGACGATGAAGATGTCCAGCTCGCCGTCCAGGAGTGGATTGAACAGCAGTCGGCAGATTTCTGGTTGTCGGGAATTCGAAGCCTCAGGGACAAGTGGCGCAAGTGCATTGAAGTCGAGGTTAGTTACATTGAAATATAATAAAATACTTTTTGTCATATCTCGTTTCCTTATATCCGAATTGCAAAACTTATTGACCGCCCCTTGTATATCTTGTAGTGAGTGTCTTTTGTTTTTTTCTTGGATGTCTTCTTCGGTATTTTGGGGTCTTCATCGGTGAATTCTTGTAGAAATCGGTGAGGTTTCATAATTAGGTATTCTTTTTCTTGGTCAGTTTTCCTGGTTTTGGTAAAAACATTCTTATTTTCATGCGTAGAACGGCGCTTCTGCCCCGCTAGCTCAAAGCCCAGCGGAGCTCGGAAATCTGGCGCGACTTATGCATCTTCTGTTCTGGTTAATCATTTGGACGATATGATCGTTAAATTCTCGATTAACTATTTCCTGCATATTCTTTGTCCGTTCTTCTATGAAAACGTTAATGGGACTTAACCTCGCCTCCCGGTGCAACTTTTCCTGGCGTGTTCTTTCTCGCCTGTGTGTACCTGTAATTAGGTACACATATTTGTTTTGCACCACTTGTAGTTTCCTCTTTTGTGTCTTCGAGACACACGAGAGAGCGGAAGCGGGGTATAGCAGCATCGTTCTTACAAATGCATTGTAGATCTTTTTCTTATTGATTTTACGGAGATTTCTGAACATATATAGAGTTCTGACTACCGCTGTGGCCTTGGTGATTTTTTCTGCGACGTGCTTCCTGTACCGGTTGAAGTAATCTTCATTCCAAGTACATTACACTCCGTGATGTAGGGATAGCGTCTAATCCCCATCCCTTCCCTGACATCGTGTAGTAGTCTCCTGCCTATGGGGACTACTTTGAACTTTTCTTGGTTTGCGCGTATTTTCCACCGGGCCTCGTAGATGTTTATTCTTCCATCTCTGCTGCTGTCATTCGAGCTTGCATAGGTGCATTCCTCCAAGGTCATATTATTATCTGGCTGAAATCAGCGGCGTATTAAATTTTGAGGCAAGTGGGGTTCGCAGGCGCTGGGACATCTGCAGTGTAAATTGAATAGAGAGTGGGGGGCATACCCCCTACCCCCTGCGGGAGACCCGCAGTGAGCGGAAACTTCGGTCCGTCCGTGCAACCTAAACTGACCTACGCCGCCTTCTCCATGACATAGTCACAGAGAGTTCTCTCTAAGTTTTCACTTAGGCCCAACTGTAAGATCTTGAATTGCATTCCCCGTTGCCACACTTTCTCAAACGCCTTTGATATATCCCGACAAACAATGTCCACGTAACTCCTTTCCCTTTTAGCTTGGGCAAGCTTTTCCATGATGATATTTATCGCCATTTTCGCACTTCGCTTACTTCTAAACCTAAATTGGCATGGGTTGTAGAGGGAGTTCTCCTCCAGGTGCGACACCAGTCTTCGATTGAGAATTTTCTCGAAGAGCTTCCCGCCAAATTCTAGAAGTGAAATTGGCCGGCAATTCTCTCTCAAACTCGGGTCCTCCCATGCTTCGGCAAGAAGATAACTTTTGCCGTTTTGTAAGCATCTGGAAAGTATTCCGTGTTCAGACAAGCGTTGAAGATTCTCTTCATTCCTTCGATGGTGTTTGCTGGTGCCTTTTCGAAGTTCAGCTTCGTAAACCCCGATTGTCCTGGGGCTTTTTGACGGAATGAGCGGAGCGCGCCGAGTAGTTCTTCTTCGGTAATCTCGTGTATTTGGTCGTTAAGCTCGTCTATGATTTTTTCCCAATAACTTCGGAATGGCTCTTCAATTCTTTCTTCTTCTGTTTCGATGTTTCCGTCTTCTTTTAGTAGTTCGATCTAATCCTCAGATTCCTCAGATTTCACCTGGTTGTTGCTCCTGGCTACTGCCTCTTTGAAAATCCTCGAGCACTCTGGGTTGTCGGGCATTTTCACTGAAGGTAGTCCGTTCTCCTTCAGTAAGGCATTCAAAACCTCGTTGTAGCAGCTTGACTTGACTGCATTAGAGACGTTAGCGTGTGTGATACAGATTAGTATCTTAGCGCTTAAGTCACTCCAGAGGTTCAGTGGAGTTGCTGATGTTTTTAAAGGCTCACATCTCTTCGCGGTGGCATTGACGTAAGTGATTTCTTTGGCCTTCCTCTGTTCTTCTTCTTTCCACTTTATGATATCTCTTCTTTTAGGGCAGTTTAAGGCCATGGTTCGGTGCTCTCCTTTGCAATTGAGGCACTTCTTTTTAGTGCTTTCGCACTTGTCGAAACGATGGCCTTCTGTGGCGCATTCACTGCACCACAGTTTTTCTTTATCTGGGCAGGTTGAGGTAGCATGGTCTTTTAGTTTGTAGCATGCAAAACACATCTGAATGCCATTGAACTTTTCTTGCTGGATGTTATCGCCTGGTATCCTCATGTTAAATACCAGTATTCCGTTTTGTGTCGATTTCGTGGCTATGTCCGTGGTAGCAAAGTGATCTTAAATACGTGGGTGTGTTCGCGAAATTTAATTATTTCACTAACTTGTACCCAGGGATTGCTCTTGGTGATCTCCTCCTTGAGCTCCTCGGGCGTATGCTCACCCACCCAGCTTTCTACTCTGCGGCAGATCACGCTTCGGTTGGCTGCCACTTGTGGAAGGGTCTTTGCTTCAAGTCCGGTGTTCTTGAGGATCCTCGCCCCCTCTTCCGATAGGAGCTGGTCTACATCCTGCCGAGGTACATCAAATGGCAATTTATATTCAGAAACGAAAATATAGTTGGGAATTTATATAATGCTTATCTGTCCACATTTAGAATACTGTATCCCAAATCCTTGTCCACATATTTAAATAAGTATCAGGTTGGAACGAGAGTAATGCCCGATTTTAGGGTATATATAAAAATTGAAAAACTTATAACTTATGACTATGGAAATATTAATCATAAGCTTAACCTCTATTGCTCCATAGACTCTCATTCCATTTATCAACAAGCTCATACATGCCACACTTGTAAAATATTTAGGTTTGGATGCAAAATATGAATCCAATTCGTTTTCAACCTACGACCATTCAAATGGTTCTGTAATCCCATAAGCAAGTGATAATCCGAAGGAGGACAGTCAGGAGAGTATGGGAGATGAAGCAATATTTTTCAACTGAGCTCCTCAAAGAAATCTTTGGTCATTCGAGCTGTGTGTGGACGAAGTTGATTACAGTAGTGATTTGCATTAATTGTTGTCTATCAGTTCTTAATGGACAATTCCTTCAATATCCCACTAAACATGATCTCTTTTGGATGAAGTCTTCCTCTCGATTGCTGAGAATTTTTTTCTATTCGACTGATCCACAAACGGTGGCGTTTAACGTTATGATAAATGATCCAATTATCATCACCAGTAACGAGCCTGCTCATAAAGGGTGTCGGTTTGTGTCGTGAAAGCAATGGAATAACTCACATCAAGTAACAAGCTGTTGCAGATTCGCCGTGGACAGTTCGTGCGGGACCCATTTTTCAATCACTGGAACCTTTCCAATCCTTTTCAGTTGCTGTAGGACAGTCGTATGGGTTACGCTAAAATTATTATGCGTATTCCTTAGAAGTTGTGGTAAGATTTGTTGTGACAACAGCTTCAAACTCTTCGGAATCACGTTCTTTTGGATGACTTTCATTTTTTTTCCTCTTTTAGACTGAAATCCCCACTTCGGAAACAGGAAAACCACCTCCTACAACTTCTTTCATTTACTGCATCAACCCTATAAGGACCCTAGATAAATTTTGCTGCTGTACTCGCATTGGCATCTTTAAGATACTCAGAGGATAAGCATCTCCAATGTGATCTTTAGATGGGAGGACATAGAGGGTGAATACCAAAGAAGATTATGAACAATATTTTTAAAATCTGAAATAAAAAGGTACACATCACTCATTGTAGCATTCCTAAACGATAACAGGAGGCACTACTCTAATAAACACAATCTAAAACTTTATTCTAGAAAATCGGACATCGCTTTCGTTCCAACTTGATATATTGAAAAGCTTGAAACGGTGCGGGTCCGACCAACCAAACTAATAACCCTCTCTAAGAAACTATAATTACGAAACCAGATTAAAACATCTAAATCTGTTGGCCTGGCAACTAGAAGAACCCGAGACCAGTCCATAAATCCTTTAAGATTTTGACAAAGATTGACAACGTAGAAGTTCAAACCTGGTTTAAGATAAACGTTTGACAATGAGGCCAGGAAGAACGGGATGAGGCGAGTACCGATGTATTTTTGGACAAATCCATGCGGTAATTATTTTCTATGATAAAATTGTTAACCTTTGGAATCAACTGCTAGAATAAGTAATATGCAGTAATTATGTAGTAAAGTTAAAGAAAAGGTTAGGTAAGATTATAAATCTCATATAGTAAGATTTTAAATGTTTCTATTTATAAATAAAAGTAGGGGAAATCCTCTTAATATTATATGGATTAAGACGGTGCAGGGATGGAACATCTTAGGTTAAGGAAGACTGTTTGCAGGAGGCCCTGAGTTCATATATCTTTCATACATTTTCACTTCCCCCAACTTCACACTTTCTTTACAGATCTCCCCGTACAAACTTTCATGGCAGAGACGCCCTCGTTGGTATTACGCTTTAAATTCGACGGAAAATCTCACTCGATCTCTTTCACACTACAGTCTCGCACCACTACATTGAAGTTGATATCAAAATACACTCGTGTCGAATTCTATCACACTCAATCAACACTCAGACCCTTACCATTCAACACGTGGTCTGATAACTTGTGCTATCTTCCTCCTCCTCCTTACTTTGCATTCACTTTCAGCTTCATCCATTTACAGGAAATCCACCACACTCCGCGATACTGAAATGAATTCAACCATTCCAATTTCACACCTTTTATTGGTATATGCTTCAATGCTCAAGTGACTGTATAATCCTTACCTTTTCCGCATTTACTTTCATATCTCTTCTTTCTCACACATTTCTATACGTTTTATTCGCTGATTTCCCTACAGATTCAGGCATCAACGCTCATCGACATATACCATGGCTTTCATTATTCAATGTCTACACTCCTTCACAACCACACTCTTGGAGAGCACGGACATTTCTACATCCACTGCTACACACATCTCGTCTTACTACAAACACCACGTTTTACAGTAACCAACCGCCACTAGGGTTTTTTTACGTACAGCATTGGCAACTATGATGCAACAGACTGCGGGATTTCGTGTTATCCCAGCCGGATCGCTTCGAAGTGGATTTGGGCATTTATATGTTCCACACATTTTTTCTTACCCCAACTTCACCACTTTATTCAAAGAACTCCGTTCAACCTTTCTGTCGGAGATCCTGTCGTTGTTTTTTGCTTCTTGATTTTGAGTAACAAGAAAGCAGCAACCAGACATCAATATCTCAAAAAGACTAAAAGCAAAAATACCTTTCACACTTACTTTCGAACACCATCTCTACTCATCTTCAATTTTCAGGTACTCTCACAACCTCACCTGACTCTCAATCTAAGCCTAATTGCTCCATTCCATTTTGCATCACTACTTCCCACCAAACTTTAGCACTTCACCAGCGTTCATCCACAGCAACCTCTTTCCCATTCCACTTAATTTCTTCCAGCTAATGAGTTTTGCCACCCAAGTAACTGCGTCTTACCACGTCAACATAACCAATCATTTTCACATCTTCTTTAATCTTACCTAACATTCATACTATATAGATGTTCAAATTAATCTTTCCATTTAACGTTAATTACTTTTATTCATAAGCACTTACACTGCTGCTATTATTTTTTTATTTCTTTCAAAATAAATTACGATTTTCACTCTCACAGGCAATTCAAGTGAGACCTCGCTAGCATCGTGAATAAGCGCCGTTTCCACTCAGTACCGGGTTCATATCCCAGCTACACCCCCACATTCCATCCCACACGAATTACAAAATCGCTCCTCTACTAGCTCTTCCTTACTTTTCTTGACCAAGGGTTCCATGCTCACTCGATGGTGGCTAAGTACTAACGATCTTCCTGTCCCCACCCCCTGCATTTCCTCTTTAACATTGTGAACAACCCGCAAAACTTGATTATTTCGTTACAATTTAGCTTTTTATTTGAGCCAATCAGAAGGTAGGTTTCGAAATTTGAATCATGAGAGGCCGCTCATTGGCTAAAAATTTGGGACCACACAGACAGATAAGAGTTTTTTTTCCTCTCTCTCTCTCACACGTTCTCTTTCTCTCTCTCTCTTTATCTCTCTGTCTCTCTTACACACACACACACACACACACACACACACACACACACACTACGTTTGATACATAAACTAAATTTTCAATAAACTTGGAATTTTGTTCGTATCTGTATGTTACCAGAAACGCATTAATATACTTGATTTATGCACATAACTCCTGATGGATCTGGCCTGGAATAATATCAAGGACTGAATCTTCGTATTACTAAGAAACAATTTATTATACATCATTCGCAAGCTAATTTTATAGCATTAATTTTACATTTCGCGGAAAATTAGCTAATTTTTGTTAATAGAGAAATAAAATGAAAGAAATCTATAATCGTTATTCACGTCATAATATGACGTCATATTACATCGCATTCATCTAAAAGAAATGTGATAAATTTACCCGATCCTTAAAGTACCTCCACCCATTTTTATGGTTAGATTAGATAGCTTTGGTTTGGAGGGTTTAGAGAAGGCGATGCAATCCGACCTCATATTATGACGTCATGAGTATAACTTTCCTTATATTATAAAACAGATTTCAGATAATTCGCGTGACATACAAATATTTGATATAAAATTACCTTTCGAATGATGTAGCACTCATTGTTTTTAGTCAGTCGGTTGGTCAGATGTTAACCATTTTACTTTTCAATGAGTTTTTGAAAGTTTTGAAGGTCAGATGATATGTTTTTTAATTGATAATACGTTTGTTAATTATTATTTTTTAATTATTGAAATAATTGAGAGCACGCAACTTAGGTCTCTTGGCCTTGTTTGTTTAGTAATACAAAGACTGTCGTCCTTCATATTTACCCTGGTCTGTACAAACAAACATGGATTAACAAATAAATTACGTGTATGTTTGTGTATTTATGTATCTACATGTAAGCTTGCGCATTCACACACGCAACCACGAAATATTTTTTTTTAAGAAATAAGACAATGGCTTTTATCGAAGATACAACATGCCTGGTAATACCAGGCATGTCCATTGGGCTCTTCGCGCACTGCTTCGAGTCCTGTTCGCAGTTCGTTATTTTTCTTTGCTAATATTCATCAATTATTTATTGAAACTCATTCTATGTTTTTTGTTCTTTTTAACTTTAAAATATGGCGTTTTGAAACTATCTTTTTTACAGTTTTGGTTTAATGGTTAAGTATAGTTTGAGCGTTCATATGCTTATTATTGTTACCACTAACACTCGCAAAGAGTTAGTTCGTATATTCGCGTTTCTGTGCTCTATTAAGCGAGCTTTTGTTATATTTAAAGAACATACAAGGGAGCTTTTTTATATTTAGGGGACACAAAGCTAAAATGGCTGGTGACGTCACCAGCCAAAGAGATCGACTGGCCATTGTGACTCCATAATAATATTCTACGAAGCTGCCTCGCTTGGACTTGGTTCAGCAAATTTATAAAGAAAAAAATTTCTATCCTTTAAAATAATAAATTTTAGCTGCTACTTTACTTTTCATTTTCGCTAAATCAGGTTCAATCGGTCCATTACATTTATTTTTAGGTTATGGTTAGGTTAGGTTAGGTTATATAACCAAAAAGTACCAAAATCGGGAGTTTTGTCTTTCTAAGAAAAACGCGGTTTTAAGCTATTCGTTGACACTCGTGGATCACATGGCTTTCTCACAGGCAGCCACCCTCGTGACGTCACCAGCCATTTTTAGTTTGTGTCCCCTAAACAAAAAGCGCCCATACAAGATTTGAAGTAGCAATCTTATATATTGATTAAAACTCCCCTATAAGAATATAAAATAATAATAAAAGAAGAGTAATAATAATTAATTAATTTGATAGGTTATTTAGACTTTAAATTTGTTATACAAAAGGAATAGAACTTAGGCTACTGCGAATAACTCTTGCTCGTACGCTAAGTTATCTTTAGTCTTTCTCACTTATTATGGTTAGTATTCACTGATAGTAACTAATTACCGACAAATTAAAAATTAAAAATGTGATTCCAACTACTTTCAAGAATAAAAGCTAAGTCGCTAGAAATCACATTCTTCTATTTCCTGCAGGTAAATAAAAACATTTTCTTTGTAGTCTTTGAAAACAAAGAACTTTGCTTTCGTTTGAAGGCAACGGATAAAGGAGACTCGCCCTAGAAGCCTTCTTTGAGAAGGCGTTGAAAATAAATAAATCATCTTGGGTCCCTCTAAAATAACGATGGTGGAGTGGAGGGCGTGTATTAATGGAAATACAGTGTGAAGTTGTGAAAACGCAAAAGAAAAAGAATGAAACAAAGTATTAGCAACGAAAAAATGGTTGAAATGAAAAAGAAATACAAAATAAGCAAAAAGGGTAGAAACGAAAAGATATAGTTCAAAAAGAAAAGGATGAGTAAAACAAAATAATGAGTAAAAAAGTACACAAAGAAACGATTGAATAAAAAGTAAAAACAAAACAAAACAGGGAATAATATTTCGTGTAAACGAAAAAAGATAGAATAAAAAGGAAAGAATGAATAACACTAAAAGAATGGATACAAATAATAAGATGAAATTAAAAATATGAATGGGTGAAACGAAAATAATTAATAAAAATGAAAGAATAATAATGATTTCAAGGCTACAGCCCTTCACAGTGATCTTTTGACGACTAAGGCAATGCTTATGAGATGAATGGATATTCAAGGCACGCTTGAGGTAACCGAAGGAGGGAGTGGGGCGTCTAACATCGGGCAGATCATTCCACATTCTAGAACCAATTATAAAGAAAGCCAAATCACCCATGCGGCACAGACGATTGAAAAGTAGAAGCAATAAAGAGGGAGAACTGATCCGGCGGGATCTCAAGGGCCAGGATAGGTTCAGTGAGGAAGACAGGTAAGAGTGTGTGTGTGTGAGGGGGGGGGGGATTTAAAAACTTGTAGATAAAAAGGGGGACTTTGAAAGGGTGAGGGGCGGAATTGGATGGGAAGCCAGTCCAGTTCCCGAAGCGGGGTTGAGTGTACGACAGAAACGTCCCCGGCGCAGAAAAACAACAAGAGCTGCAAAGCTTTGAACAAGATGAGGGAAGGGGTGTCGAAGAGGGCGAGCGTGGACCCCAGCGAGCAGGGAGTTAGGTAAAGGAGGTGCGGAGTAACGAAAGCGTGGGTTGCGATCTCGAAACTTTGGGGGGTAAAGTGGGAGCAGATACGGCTAAGATTACGGAAGGGGCTAAGAGAAGACGTGCAGGCATGAGCTACATAAGTTTTGGAGAAAATAGTTGACTATAAAAAGGTAGCGCCCAGATGGTTCACAGTGACGGAAAAGAGAACCGGGAAGCCACCAAGTTTAAGAAGAGGATCACTAATTTTACAGCGATCCACATCTGATGGAATACCCACTAGGAGAACATCAGCCTTGGCATGATTAAGTTTCATCAACTTGTGCTAGAACCTGTCAGTAGTGATATCCCTGGTTAGATGATTTCTAAGAGTCTAAGCAAATAAGGTTGTGTGCGTGGGGGGGGGGCATAGATTTGCCAGTCATAAGCATAACATTAAAATAATTGACCAAAGCGACACAAAAATGCCCCGGGTAAAATGAATGATACGAAAAAGAGGTGGACCAAGACCCAAAACTTGCGGAACACCAAAATGCGAACAGAGTGAGTCAGAGATGATAGGTACGAGCGAAACTAGTGAAGGACGGTTTCATAAATCCTCAATAATTAACGAAGAGGATGAAGAACAAGAGTATGATCATAAAATGCTGCTTAGATATCGAGAAGTACCAGAATGGAAGGCTTTTCCAGCGACAACCGCAGGACGAAGGCGATCAGTTACATTTAGGAGAGAAGATTCAGTGTTGTGACCTGCCTTGGAGCCGCACTGGGATATCTCGTCAGTGTTGGAGAAGGACATGTGATCAAGAGCCTACGTTGATAGCAGGCCTTTAAGGAATTTAGAAAGGAGCGGGAGTTGGAGAAGATGGACAGGAGTTTACCGGGTCGTTGTTTGTCCAGGCAGGATTTCTGTAAAATTGGACGAACAGCAGCAGCCTCTTTGACATCGGATGGCACCACACCAGATGAGTGGGAGGCGCTAAAAGCAGCAAGGAGGTGAGCGAGAAGCACAAGGCGCAACTAATGATATGCTTGTAGGAAACGAGTCAAGAGGAGAAGGGGGTCTTTTATTTTAAAAGAGGACGCGCAAGAGAGAGAGAGAGAAAGACATACAGAAAGAGAGAGAAGCAGAGAGACAGACAGATACAGAGAGAGAGATAGATAGAGAGAGAGAGAGAGAGAGAGAGAGAGAAGGAGAGAGAGAGATAGTACATAGTTGGGGGTGATGGGGTAGTAGGAGTAGGTAGCAAGTAAAGAGGTTCAGGGGCGGAGAAGAACAAGTAAAAACGAAAAAAAATGACTAGACAAAAGAGAGTATAAACGAATAGAAAAAGTAAAAAGGAAGGGAAATAATAAGACGAAAAGAATTATTTAAAAAGAAAGGAATAGGTATAAATAAAAATAATAAAACGAAAAAGAATTAATAAAACGAAACGAATAAGGGTAAATTAAATAAAAACGAAAAAAATGAGTAAAACGAAAAAATTAAAAACGCAAAAAGTAGAGACGAATGGAAAGGGAAAATGAAATGAAATAGTAAAACAAAAGTAAAAACGAAAAGTTTTAGTAAAAAAGAACCGAGATATTAACCGTCTACAAAGATACTAAGGAACATTTAATAAGAGGAGACAAAAAGAACAAAAAAAGATCCCTAATAAACTTAAACAAATTTATTAGGAGCCAAGTTTCGGAAGAAGCGTCTCTCACCACTTCCGAAATTATTATTATTATTATTATTAGTAGTAGTAGTATTAATAGTAGTAGTATTTAAAAAAAAGAGAAAACCAGCGAGTTGATCACCCCAAGAACATTTGTGAGGCCAGGTTGGTAAAGAAGTATGGTGAAGTTAGGGAAGATGAAAATAACCGGAAGGGGCATACACAACCCGAGTACCCTCGAGGTGGTACATTCGACTCTCCCCAACCTTCAAAATTAGTGCAGACCCTCTTGGGGACCTCAAGAGTGACCGACAGGCAAAGCGTCCATCCAGATGTCAGCTACAACATTGGCGTCTCTGCAACACCTGGCCATACAATGAGAGGTTGGGAAGAAATACATTGAAACCTCACGAACGGAGTTCGTAAGTAAGGATTCGAGATTGCGAACTATAGAAAGCCCCTTTCCGCCCCAATAAAATAGAAAGCGAGGCTAAAGAAATCGCAAGAAAAAAAAATCCCGCCCGAAATCAAATTTACCTAATTATGTTTTCAATTACCCACTTCCTTTCGCAGCTCATCTCCACATTTATTTCATTATCGGTTTAATGAGCCGGGGATTAACGGGGAGGCGTCGACTCGGTATTAAAGGTCTCCTTGTAACTGGGGTTGATTCTGAAGGAGCGGTAACTATAACAACGCCTGGGACGTCCCATGGCTACGGACGGAGCTCAGCATCGAGCTTCGATCAAGCTACTTGGAAATCACATGTTTATGGCCACGATTTGGGCATTTTCTGTATCACAACTGTTAATTAACTTGAAAAAAAATGACTATCGTATTATCTCGTCATGAACGATAAGCATACTCAGTCAGTGTGTGTGTATATATATATATATATATATATATATATATATATATATATATATATATATATATATATATATATATATATATATATATATATATAATGAAAAAACTCACAAAGTGGCACGTGAGGAAAGCAATGATATGAAAATTAACCCACAGGAAAATGAAAAGATGAATCCAAGCACTTTCGAACTATATTTGCAAGTTTATTTTCAAGGAATAGCATGAAAATGGAGAAGACAACCTTATGTAGGGTACAAATCTTGAAAAGTGGCCGTTTAGGGACTCAAAACAATTGAGCAGCTATGTGCCTACTCGATTGCTAGTCCAAAAGGTACCCTCTTTGAATGGACCGTAAGGTCTCCTAGGGTACTTTCTTTCCTTGTAACTCCTTGTAAAAAGATACGAAGGCAACGCCCATCACATAGTACAAAACAATGGAAAAAAAACACAACTGATCAACTCGAACTGGGAGACCACATATAGGATAGCTCATCCACCAGTCTCCCCCAAAAAATGGTTCCAAAGAAAACAGGCGTTTAGTTCCTCTATAATGTATATTTACTGTATTTTTGACATTGATATATTGACAGCTCAGCAAACAATGACTTACTGATTTTTTGAAAGAATGCAGATTACTGTAATTTTTATAATGTAAAACATATGGTGATACTGTACAATGTGACAGTAACATGTATTGTTAGTGTAAAATATAGAGTAACTTACTGATTTCTCTGACAGTAAATTATTCTAATATTTACAACAAATATTTGCAAGGTAGGTAAGGAGTGACACGTCCAACCAGAAGCCTGTAGCTGTTTACTGACCTTGAACACGAAGGTGCTGGCAACGTTCAGGAAAGTAGCAACCTTCGAATCCCTGTAGTTGGCGATTAAAGCGACACGGGCGGCGTGCAATTAGTTCATTTCTGTCTCAGATTAAAAGATGCCACGTTTGTGTGGAAATATATCCAATGAAGAAACATTTTAAACTGGATTTTTTTTTTATCAACCTTAGAATGAATATGCATCATTTATTATATCACCGAAATTATAAAAAAAATAATCTAGTGAATAATTAAAAAAGCTTAGAGCAAGGAAGTGAATCTTTTCTACTATCTGATATGAAATTATATTCCATTATTCTTGAGGAATTCACCAAATAGCCTCTAACGCAAAATTCAAAACTCCAACCCTTCCAATCGTTGTCCTTACATATTTATAATGAAATTCTGCACAAAATTGGAATTTATTCAAGGTAAATTCGATCAGTTTAATATATCCGCCATCTTGTACAGCTCTCAGATGACCTTGGGACTGAACCGATGGCCACATTGAAACCCTCATAATAGGGTCTACATCAATGCTGAAGCTGAGATCTGTAGGATTACTTGCTTTCTTTGTCTCAACGTCCGCATGTGGATTTCCGGGCATTGCAAAAAGAAAATGAAAATACAAAAGAATAGGCAAAGGAAAATAGTTAAAAAAAGCAGAAAAGATCATTGGAAGATTTACAAAATTATTTCAGAAACTTTATGATTACGATGTGTACCAACCACCAGATAAATTTTCATTAGATGAACCTAAAGTTCCACCAGGAAATAAATACGAAGTTTTGCACGCACTTAAGAGGATGAAAAATGGTAATTTATCTGAGTAAGTTGATGTTAAAATTGTAGGAGATCTTGAAGATCCACTTGCTAATCTGTTTATATAATATTCAAAGGAAATGTAGATTCTAACTATATGGCCCATTTAAAAAAAGGCAACGGGGAAGAATTAAAAAACTATAAGTACTTCCGAAGTTATAACCAACGGACTCACAAACATCGGCTCCGATCAACCACTGGAAGAGGTGTGTTTCATAAGTAACTATAGTACATATAAGTACATATAAGTACATAGAGTACATATAAGTAACTATAGTATCTGCTGACTATTCAATAACTATTGCAGCGAACAGAAAATATGTTAGGTTGATGGGTGGGGGGTGGTTACCGTACTACTAGTGGAAAAATTCATTAAAAGTTAGAAATGACATTAAAGAAAAATAAAAAAATGGGCAGGAAAAAAATATCTTAGATGTAGGTCTTTCTTTGATGATGATGATGATAATGTACTCAATATCAGAAGAAGGTTTGGATATTGGGAGATGGAAGAGGGGTGAAAATTTACGAGAGGTACGGATATTTTGTCCTAGTAGGGAGGGCATAGCTTTCCTTTATTTATTTTTACGTTTGCTTTTGGTTTTATTGTTTGATTAAATGTTTTTCTCCTATGATTTTGTATCCTCATGTGCTTTAGCGTTCTTCTTTTTGTTTGTGTTAATGATTTGGTGTACTTATTTTTAGTATGCATTTTGTGCATTCTAACCTTTATTAGATATTTTGTCCAACAATTTACCTTGTGTTTATAGTTTAGTGTAATGTTGTTTGTATTCATTTGATTCTTCTATGTTATACTTGTTGTATTTGATTACTGTGTTTCATCTATGTATATATTGGTGAAATGCCTTCTTGTGAGCATAGTTTGGTGCTCAGGAACTGACGTCAGCGTAAGACTTTTGCCCGTAGTCTTGCAGGTATGTTAAACCTGCCGCCTGTTCCCTGTAGCTCAGGAATGACACCATTTGCTACAGTGAACCAGACCTTTCTTCCCAGTTTCTGGGTGGCGACATTGATGGGTTCCAATCCTTTCCTCCCGTGTAGATTTCTTTGCTGAAGGTGATCACGCCTTCTGACTTTATTAATAAGTAGAGATGCAGTGTTCTGGACACGTTGAAATCTTCTAATTGAGGATTTGCTGGCCGCTTGGAGTTACCACTGTGGGATAGATGAGCCTAGCCCGGACATACACCAGATATATTTTCCCGATGTTGGCCGAGCTAAGATCTCTAAACCAGTATAGCTTGGAGATTTCTCTCCTTGCCAGGTTCCGCCTCTCCGTGTGGTGTCTTGAATATCCATGGTCAGATATCTTTAGGCCCAGGACGGTGCCTTTGGCGGAGTAGCCGTATCTCCTCCCATCGATGATGATGGGCCATGTCAACTTGCGGCTCAGCGGGACGATTTGGAATTTGTCCCTATTGGTCCTGATCTTCCATCGTCTCTCGTACTGGTTGATGTTATTGATTTCCGCTATCTTGCGAGCTGCCTGTGCCCTTGATTTCCTCTCCGAGTATGGGACGATTTGCGTGATGTTATCTGCGAATTGCAGATACATTGTGTCCCTGCGCACCGGAGTTAGGAGGTCGATCGTGAAGACCAGGGACAGCAATGGGCTCAGGCAGATTCCATGGAGAACGCCCGCCTTGATTTTCAATTCAGGTCCTATGTAGCCTTCAATCATGAGAAATACTCTTTTGTCTATGACAAAGTCATAGAGGATCCTTTCCAGGATTGGGTCTAGCTGGAGGTTCAGGATCTTGTAATGAAGTTCTTCCAGCCAGACTTTATCGAATGCCTTTTGCACGTCCCTCAGCACAATGTCTACATAGCACGCGTTTGCATGCAATATGCTACTTTCTCTGTTAGGAGCTTCAGGGCCGTGTTTGTGCCCCTTTTTCTACGGAACACGTGTTGTTGGAGGTTGTGCGCTCCTAACTCGCTCAGTTGAGCTTGTAGTCTGTCTGCTATAATCTTTTCAAAGATCTTTCCCTGCATCTCAAGAAGAGAGATCGGGCGATAGTTAGCCACCTGGTCTGGGAGCTTGTTTCCCTTCGGGATGAAGATGATTTTGACCATCTTGCACCCGTCAGAGAAGTAGCCTATATTAAGCGCAGCGTTCATTGTGTTCGTCAAACCCTAAATAATTTGCTTTGGGGCATTTACGAGGTTGTTTTTCGTAATTCCAGAGCAGCCTGGTGCCCTCTGCTTGAAGGACCTTATGGTGTTCAAGGTCTCTTCGACAGTTATCGGGCGTCCGGGGCTAACCACCTCTCTTTTTTGAGATACTTGTGGGTGTGGATGACTTCTATGTATCAATATGCCGAGGTCATCAAGCAATTGGTCTTCGAATTTCTGGTCGAAGTCGTCGTTCTCCTCAGAGGATATAACGAAAATATCTGGCCAGTGCGTTCTAAATTTTCTCTCGAGAGACTCTGGGTCCTCAATGATGTCGTCTACATCCTTTATTTGAGTTCTGGGTCTGTCAGGCAAACCCCAAAGTCTTCGGATGTTGTTCTAAAATCTTACAGGATTGCCCTCCCTGTCCAGCCTTCCAATGATATCATTCCAGATTGCTCTTTGCTTTTCAATTAGTATGTTCTTTAGTTCGTCTCCTAGTTGTCTCATTCTGGCCATCCTTTTCCGATTGGTGCCTGTCCTGCCGATCTCTTCATAAATTTCTCTATGTTCCCGGGAGATTTCTCTCATCTCATTCGTCCACCGATTGTCGGAGCATTTTATATGAGATTCTGGGGACGCATCCCTCGTCGGCTTGTATAAGGAGATTGGTGATCTTATTTATCTCCTCATCAATCTCTTCGAGATTAGCGTCTCCCAGGTCAGCTGGTTGGTATGCACTGAGTATCTCTCTATATAGCTCCCAGTTAGCTTTATCATAACTTTTCATAAGTGGGACGGGCGTGAGTAGTGGAGCAAGCGAGATTGTGGTGAAATCGGGATGTGATCGCTCGGTATCACTGGTCCGGGCTCATTGCTAATATTGAAGGGGAAGTTTTTGCTCGTTAACACCACGTCTGGTTAGGTTGCCGAACGATGTGTTAAGAAGGTCGAAAAATCCGGCCCCACCCTCTTGAGTCTGTCTCTTTCGAGTAGCAATTCCAGGTTTCTTTCCCTTTGGTCAGTGCTTCCGTAGCCTGACGCTCTGCATCTGGCATTTAGATCACCACCAAGCAATTTTAGTTTCCCGCGCCCGAAAAGAGTACAAAAGTTGGTAATCAGCAGGCCTTTGCTGATTGATAGGCATCCGCCACGGTCAGGTTTCCCACCAGGGTTAGTATTTCAACAGCCACAAATGACTCTTCTAGGTTTGGAAGTGTTCTGTATCTAATGTTTTTCGGATCGCGATGGCTGCGCCGACGTAACGATCCTGTGTGTGGCTTTTATTTATAACGGTGTAAGTTGGTATCCTTATTGTGTTTGTATTCGTGTTAACACTGTGTTCAGTGATGAGGATCAGGTCGGGATCCACTTTACGGAATATGTTTCCGTATGGAATGTGTTTGCCCTCCCATCCATTGACGTAATTGTAAATATTTTTAATGTGTTATTTGTGTTTTCCATTTTTGTGTTGTCTAGTGCTTGTGTCTTTTATGTGTGTGTGTCCTCTTCTACTGCTTTTTATTACGTCCCTTTTTTCCGTTTTTGAATTTGGAAAATTCTGCTTAGCTTATGGCGAGGCAGGGGTCCCTATGTATTTTTATTTTTGCCGTTATGAGCGCTTTGTCAATTAACGCTTCCTGGGCTGGCGAATCGTACGTCCATTTCAATAAGCCTTCTTTGATTCCTTCGATGATCTCCCCGATGTTGGGATCCTCTGGGAAGGGAGTTTCAGCCTTCATGTAAAATCCGATTTCGATCTCTTCTCTATCGAACATTTTGGTTTAACGAGAACTCTTCTATTTACCTTTGCTCTTTGCTCTCCCATGGGTCTTAGGAGGCTGGGAGCACTCTTGTTCTTCTTCAGATGAGGAAGCAGAGCCGGAAAGGTTACCCTCAGCCTGTTTGATCCTTCTGCTCTTTTTTTACTCTTTTCCTGTAGCCTTATGGCCTCAATTCAGGGGGCCCTGTTTGCGGACCTTTGAGGAGCTGGGGTGAGTTTCGGGATCGTATTCTTTTCTGTCTTTTCTTCATGTATTGGGAAGACAGTCGCTGGTGCCTCTTCCTCAGGCTGGAACTGCAACTGCACGACTTTCCCTGATGGGGGTTTACCAGAAACCACATTTCTGCTAAGCCATTATTCTTGAGCATAGTACTTAGCTCTTTAGCGAAGCAGCCTGGGTTCGTCAGATTCCTCACGTGGGTATAGAGTATGCATGTGAGGATTTTCGTCGAGTTTTCGTTGCCGATCTTCAGATAGGTTTTCTGTGTGACATTCTCGACATTTCCAGCGGGGGCGGCTTTTGCCGCTTGGGCGTAGGAGGTGTTCGGCCTCCTGATTCCTTCTGCTTTTTTATTTTTAGGATATCTTTCTTTCAGGGGCAGGACATTGCCATTGCCCTGTGTTTTTACCCACAGTTTGGGCATTTCTCTTCTGCTGCTGGGCATTCGCGCTAGCCGTGTCCTTTTTTGGCAGTATCTGGAATAGGTCGATTCCTGCTCCTTGCACTCCTTCGTGGTGTGGCGCTCGAGTCTAAAGCATCTAAAGTAAATCGCCTTTGTCGCCATCTGCATATCTGAGAAGATTACTTGCCTTTGGGAGAAGAGGCCCCCCCTCCCTCTCTCTAAACCGCCGCCCGGATGAAAAGGGAATTTACCTTTGAGATGAATGATACGATGGATGAGATGAATCGGGGGGAGGGGGGGCGGGGTCATCTCGGGAGTGTGATTGTATGGTGGGTTTATTGACAACGCCCCCCCCCGGGGGTATTTTAATCGCGACCGCATCCAAAACATACCATATAGACGGTTGCATGTGCTTCTATGGTCCTGGAAGGGCCCCGTGCTAGGATAAGCAGCGGAGGTAACAGTTCGTCCCTTGCCCGGAATAGTTTCTGACATTGTTATCGACTGTGGGCTACTCCTCTAACCAGCTTCGTCAATTACCCCCAATTGTGGCCGTACAATTGCTCGGCAAATTTGGGAAGAAACATGAATGGCAATTCCCTCTCACATCTGACGGCAATTCACGTAAGGGGGCGGGGCCGACGACTTAAGCTGTCATCTGCCTAAGCGGGGTCGCTAAAAAGAAAGATGAAGATTAGGAGTAATGATGAATGGTGATATGAGTACAACGTATATCTCTCTTTCGTAATAGTGGTTTCTATGAAGAGAAACCAATTCTCGGAGGCGTCTTTGGAACTTCCTCAAAACGTTACCTCCTTTACCGAATTTGTGAGGTAAATTGCAGGAGTACTTCTACCAAGAATGCCACGCAATCAGCTTTCTTTGAAATGCAGACCAATATTGTTAAAAGTATTTAATTTACACCCATAAGGGATTTTTCAAAATGTGATCTTGTGTATAGAACGATCCCTATCGAGGATAGTTGGTACAGTATCATTTTCATCTCAAAAAAATATATATTTAACTTAAAGTAAAGTTATTTTGTATTTTAAAGTAAAACAAAATAACATACAAATTTATTCAAAATAAAATGGCTCATTTTCATTACCTTATGAGGTACAAATGGTAAGAGATAATGAAAAAATTGCCAATTATAGTCTACTAAATGATGTTAAATAGTTATGAATACTAATAGTTACTTCCTAAATTTATTTAATGACTGATAAGAACATTTCACAATAGAAAAAGTAGTAAAATATAAATATGTTATATAAAATCTTTCCTACATGACCCGACGGCACTTCTCCACATTATTTCCACGAACCACATGGCCCCAACACAAGCTGTGCGGCGGAATTTTAATTGTATATTACTGAATTATTGTATATTTTATTATTAAAAAAAAACATACCACCGAAGTAGTGATACACTATAATAGTCATTCAAAAAATCGAAAATACTACCTAAATTCAAGAACGGTATGTCGTCGACAAACGGATCCTGCCATCTTTGATGGCCATATTTTCTTCTTCTAAATTGAAAAGAAGACTTTTCTATTCTTAATAAATCCGGATTTATGGCATCTGTACGGAAAGTCCCCGTGTACGATACATCTCCACATCACTCTACCTCTCTGTGCAGTCAGGTAACGCCGTAGTTTAGGCTGCACTGAGTTTTGTTTTATAATAATAGTGTTTGGGAAGCGAAGTTCAATCTCTTCACAACAAGCCAGTCTCGCAGGAGATCTGAAAAATGAGCTTTTCAATGACAAATATAACAAACAATAGTTTTGTAGATCAATTCGAATTTAGTCTCAAATTTTAGAGCAGGTACAAAAATGTGTCTAACAAGGACAGTTTGTGGCTCCAGATGGTTGCATGAAAAAGGAAATAAACAGAACAACAAAACTTGGTTGGAGAGGGGTAGGATAACTCGACTGCATATTCAGAAGCGAGATGGGTGTATGCATAAAACGCAAAGTATTGAACCAATGCCCCTTTACCAGTTCCATCATAGAGAAAAATCCTAACTAGGCATCTTTATACATAAAGGGACTCAGAAGACTCTGCAGAGCAACCAGAATCTCAACTTTGTTGCTCATGGGAATGCTATTTATTAGTTTAGACCCGAAAGCTTAGCCAGTAAGAGATTGTAGCTCATTTGTGCGTTCGAGGCTATCGCAAGGTTAAGATTAGGCTAAAGTTAGGTTAGATTAGTCTAGGTTAGGGCAGAAACTACAAAAATAGACATATGAAACTTTAATTAGCATCTTCATGTTACCGTTGGCGCTATAATAAGCGTAAATGCAATTTCAGTGTTAGATTACAAAAATACACTCGGTTAGAAGAATCAAAATGATCTTTTGAGAAAATCGTTTATTTCATTTTCGAATGGTGCCAAGGGGTGACAACTACTGTTTTTTTTTGTGTTAAAAAGGTTAAAGTGTCAACAAAATCCATAACTGATTGAAAAAGAAATCTGTGAGAAGTTTGCACAAGTTCCTTGTTCAAAAACCTAACCTTACCTTCAGCTGTATTCACATTACGAGCCTCGCGATAGCCTCGAACGCCTAATTCGCTGCCGGGCCTCTTCCGAAAAAGATCCAAACTTTTAATGCCAAAACAGTCTCCAATAGACAAGGGTTAATTTAAAATTAAAACGAATAAAAATTATTGTTACAGTTTTATCGCTAATTATTGATTATTGTTCTGCCGTTCCCGCTGTGAATAAAATATATAAACTACTCTCGACGAAGCTTGAGAATTATTACCCAGCAGAAACCACTTGATTTACCTATAATTATTAGTTCGAGTAGTTTTGATAGCCACGCATTCGACCACATTCAACTTATAGCTGGTTCACAACATGTGCGGGTTTGTGTGTGTGTGTGTAACTCTCTTTTTAAGCATTGGCTCAAGAAAGGTATTTTACCTGGTTTGTGGTTTATTTCTAAAATCAAAGTTGTGATTAAGGTGTTTGATGGGGTCATCTAGACAGAGTGGAGAAGAGGAATGCATCTAATTAGCATAGTTTATGACTCTTGATGGGAGCATGGAAAAGAAATTAGTAGAATAATAAGATTAAGTGGGGGAGCCGTAGCAAATGGATCCTGCAGGTCATTTTTCTATTAGACCTTTTGAGAGATGTTGGAAACGAATTCTAGAGGTTGTTTTTCCATTGGACTTTATTGAGGGCGTTAGGAAATGTGTTCGAAAGGTTGAGTTTCTATTATATTTGTTAAAGGACGGTAGGAAAAGACTTCTAATGATTGTTTTTCTAGACAAGACGATTTTGATTATATGAAAATATTCCTACTCAGGTTACCCAGTCAAGATATCCCCCCCTCCCCAGTTTAATGCAATGGAAGATATTCCACTCTTTTTTTTAATTGAAGCAGTTTATTAATAAGTATGCGCAGTTAAGGGCATATTTTATTTAATAACAAAGTAAATCATACAATAAAATATATAAAAATAATATAGCAATGGTAATAAATATTTTAAAGTGGATGATACTGTAATCTCATAATTTAATAGATTTTCAAACGTATTATTTTGGTAGAAATTTCGTCCCCATAAATCATTGATGGAAACCTTTGAAGGAATCGTGTGTACGCACTAATATTACTTTATTTTAATATTATTTATTCGAATAAGAATCTATGGTTTGGGTAGTCACACCTTAACTTCGAACCACAAAATGAAGCGAATGGTTTAAGCCACTATGTTAAATTCTCCGAGGCTGTTGAATGATCCCATATTTTAAATTAAGTCACTAACCTGACCTAATTTTGTCACTACTTTTGGAATATTTGTTCCCTTGCTTTAACAATCTATTTTTCTGAAGCTATTGTATATGCGCTAAAGAATATGTGACCAATTATATCAGAGTTGCAGTATTAAAAATGTTCTTTGCCTTAGGGTACTTGGAATTTCAACAGGTTAAAAGTGTAATAAGCCTGGGATGGTTAAAATGGCCGTGGCCAACTATCCCCAGTGCGGCTGGCGATAGTTAGCAATTTTAAATTTCTTCTGAATATAGTAGGTTTAGGTTAATTTGGTTAGGTCCGAATAAGGTTAGGTTGGCTTAGGTTAGGTTAGGTAGCTTAGGTTGGGTGAGGTTAGATTGGGTTAGGTCAGATTGGTTTGAGTTAGGTTAGGTTGTGTGAGGTTAAATTTGGTTAAATTAAGTTGGGTTAGGTCAGGTGAAGTTAAGTTGGGTTGGGTTGGGTTTGATTAGTTTGAATTAGGTTAGGTTGGGTGAGGCTAAATTTGGTTAAATTAAGTTTGGTTAGATCGGTTGAGGTGAGGTTGGGTTAAGTTAGGTTGGTTTGGGCTAATTTAAATTATATTAAGTTGTGTTGGGTGAGGTTAGGTTAGATTGTTTGAGCTAAGTTGGTTTAATTTTGGTTGGGTTAAATTAACTTGCGTTAGGTTAGTTTAGGTGTGGTTATGTTGTGTTGGGTTAGTTTATGTTTGGGTTTTTTTACGTCCGGTTCTGTTTGGTTGGGCTAGGTTCTGCAGGGTAGGGTTAGGTTGGGTTAGGTTCGGAGAGGTTAGGTATTTTGATCATGCATTTGTTAGTTAAAGTTCGTTAGGTGTTTTATTACTACAAATTGTTCGGCCATTTTGTTTCCGTCTTTTTTCCCCTCATATTCCTTTTATAACAATTACTGATGACTTTCTATTTTTCACACGCAATTGAAGCGAATTTCACGTTGAATGGTGACTTTTGGCTGTTCACATTCACTCTTTCGGATATTCTGTTGCAGATTTTGCTTTGAATAATACCAATGTATGTATGTTCTTATATTTATTCGTACATATTTTAGCATTTTTATTTATATCATTTTTCCTATATTTTGTTCTGGTTGTTTTTAGATGTGTTTGTATATTTTGTTGCAAATTCAGTTTTAGAATATTTTGTTCGTATATTTTGTCATTATATTTTGTTAGTGTATTTTGTTCTGGTAATTTGTTCGTAGATTTGTTCGGTATTTTGATGTGGATTTTAAGTGTATTTTGTTTGTGTCGTTTGTCCTGATAAGTTGTTGGTATATTTGGTTCGAGTATTTTGACTATTGTTAATTATTTTCTATTCATTTATTTTATTCCATTCCCTCAACAAAATCATGGCGACGATAGTGGTCGCGATTTCTTGTCTTCTTTAAGGTAATTATAGATTTGAGATAAAATTGTGAAGAACTCTACAGTTCTGGGCAAAGGTTTTGAGACATATATATATTTTTTATTCGTTTTTAAAATTTACGATAAAGGAAATTCATTTGAATAATTAAGTTATTGCAGGTTTATTTAAAAAAAATCAGCATTCCTTCGTTGAATCCAAAGTCACGCTCTGGTCTTGTTCCTGTTGGAGGTGAGCTTCAATTCCTAGAGCTTTTGTTATTCAATCAAAGGGATCAAAATATGACAGATATGGGTTAAATGAAGGATGTGTAATTATTATCTATTTCGTAATATTTAGGGGGCTAAAAATAAGTGTTTGAATCTTTTTCAATTCCAGAAATGGTTCTCTGCTCCAAAGTGGCCTAATATATTGCATCAAGGTTCACCATCTTTAGGATCATTACTGACTTTGAAAAGACTGGTTAAATTCCTGCGAAGAAGACTTCTGGACGCCTAAGAGCTTCAAATAAACGCTAAGTCGCCTCCTGGTAAGTTCCCAGTTCAATGATCGGGTTGCCTCCCCGTGCCAAGCCTGCTCACGACTGGAAAGAAGCAGGTGTGAGCGTTTCAGCGCGCACAATGAGACGGAAAATTTTTGACAAAAGCTTCAAGTCGAGAAGTGTTACGAAGCAAAAGCAATTACAAAGTTCTTGGCTGAAAATAACATCGAAATTTTGGAACTTTGGCCCGGGAATTTGCCAGATTTAAACAAACGCGGTTGACAAACAGAAGCCATTCAATTGGGAGCAGTTGCGTTTGCTTATCGACCAAAAATGGAGGAATATCAGACAAGATATCATCATAAATTTGGTCTCCAGCATGCCAAAACTAATTGAAGCAGTCCCAAAGAACAAGTTACATCATTGTAAATATTGATTAAGTGCATTAATTGACTATATTTATTAATAAAATGTGTTTAGGCTCTATTTTTTAGATTTAACCTTCAAATTATAACACAAACAGTAAAACAAAGTTTAACGTTTGATTAGCTCTATTATTTTTATTATATGAAAAAATATATTAGTCTCAAAACTTTTGGCCACGACAGTAGGCACAAATGGGGATAATTAAGCCCACTCCATCGGGTAATTTGTGTAAAATTACAAACAAATCCCATCTGAATAGGTAATTAAAAGCATTAACCCAAGTTTCGCTTAATATCATCAATTTCACTAAAAAAAATCACTTTCCTTGCCCAAGCAAACAGGCTAGTGTAAAGTGCCCATCTGCCTTTTAGTCGCGTGCGAGTCAGGTCGCGAGCCGAGCGACTCTACATGTCGGTTCCCGTTTTTCTTTTTTTCTTTTTTTGTAATAACATCATAACTATTCGGCTGATTCTAACGAAATTTGTAAACCTTATGTTGTTTTACATTCTCTTTCGAATGATATAATTGCCAAAGTCTTCCCAAGGTTAGCCCTGGAATTATTTTGTTTTGGCAATAATATCATAACTATTCGTCCGATACTCTGCTAGACTAGACTAGTCTATAATATGCTATAATCTGCTAGGCAAGCCTAGAATAGGCTATACTATGCTATGCTATGCTAACCTATTCTTAGATATAATGTACAAGGATAAGATATACTATGCTAATTTAGGATATGAAAAGCTATGCTAGGATAGCATATAGTATGTTAGGCTAGACAATACTAAGCTATGCTTGACTAGGGTATAATAGGATAGTATAGGCTATAATTGTCTAGGATAGTTAATGCTAGGCTGGGTTATACAATGCTAGGCTATGCTAAGCTATGCTAAACTATACTTGGCTAGATAGGGCTATGCTATGCTATGCTAGGGTAGGCTAAAGTATAATAGGCTAGGGAGGGCTATGCTCTGCTATGCTAGGCTATGCTAGGTAATACTATGTTAGGCTATGATAGGCTAGCTAACCTAGGTTATAATAGGCTAAGCTATGCAAGGTTATTCTAGTATAGGGTATGGTATGCTATACTAGTCTAGGATATACTAGGCTAAGCTATAATATGATATGCTTGGCTATATTATGTTAGATGTGGTCATAAATCAGAATAATTGAGGGCACGCGACCTTTTGGTCAGCAGACCTTGCTCTTTTGACGGACACTCCTTAAGGAATGGTTATTACTACAAGTGAAAAGGCAATTATTGAAAGATGCTTCTTGGAGAAAGAATGGAGAGGATGTACAAGAATTTTAATGGAATTCCAAGGCATTAAAGCTAATGTTTCTTCTGTGAATAAATTAATTAAAAAAAAACGAGATCTGGATCAATTAAAATGAAAGTGGGTAGTGATCGTCCTAAGTCAGTGACAACAGCAGAAAATGTTAACTGTTACTAGCGTGAGCCTACCACAAGAAGATCGACCTGGTTCACACAGCTCTCAGAGAACGATTGCCGTCACATCAAATATGAGTTGAATGTTCCGTTAGGATGTATAGAAAGATTAACGGGATTTAATCATTTAAAAGAATGAGTGTCTTGAAACGTTAAAACACAGTAAGAGTCAAACGGAAATTTCGATGTAGGAATTTGGTGGCTAAATTGTCCTCTAATGACGTTAAAAACAATAATCTTTATAGATGAAAAAGATTTTACGATTGAGATTTTTAGGAAGTCACGGAGCGCTTTTGTTTATGACTGACTGAAGAAAATTATTCATCCATCCAGACGTTATCAAGTCGATTTTCGAAGAAAAAAAATTGGCCGTTTCCCTGGAATGATAAAGAGATAATTTCCTAATTCTGCAAAATGGAAAAATGAATTCAGAAGTTTATTTAAACTTTTTAAAATTCTTTGAATAGTTGTCGGTATATTTATCCAGGGGGTGATTTTATATTGCAACAAGACGGCACCGCATCTCATACAAATGAGTTTACGCAGAATTATGTGAAGAAGAATGCGATCATCTTTATTAGCAAAGATGAATAGCCACCTCAATCCCTAGATTTCAATCCCATATACTACTGAACAATTATAAAAAAGATGAATTAAAAGAAAATAATACTCGAGTATTGGGATAAAATTAGAAAGTGTATCAATGGAAGAAAAGCTTGCGAGCAAAACGGGAGGAGGGAACACATAACGATCTCTAAGCGCTGTCTAAAAAAAAAAAATGTCATCAGTTTTTTCACTACACTTTTTATTAATAGAATTATTACTAGAATTCTGCTCTCATGGGACGTGAGAACAGAAACCTCACAATAGTACAAACCTCTTAGCGCCCCGACACCAGACTCTCCGCCCCACCTGAGATGTTGACGTTTGCTAATTGTACCTTGGAGGAAAGGCAGCATCTGACGTGGTCTGATGAGTTACAATTCCAGTTGTTTCAGGCTGATGATTGGTTTCGAGTGTGTCGCAGACCCAACAAGGCACTGTGTAGGCTGATGGTGGTTCCATACTGAGGTATGTTCACGTGGTAGGGTTGGGTCCGTTGGTTCGCCTAAACACGGCATTGACCCCGGTGACCGATATGCTGTACTGCTTGCTGACCATTTTAAGATAGCTCCTTGTGTCCCAGCAAGGAGGGATATTCCAGCAGAATAGTGGACCGTGTCATAGGACCTAAGGTGCCCAGAATTGGTTAGACGAATCACCGGTGGGGCCGGACGTGGTGGCCAGGTCTATTCGCACCCAAGATCCGGCTGGTACCTACAAGTACTAGGAACTGTGGTCAGCTTCCAAGACGGCATGGGTCAACCTATCTCCAGAGGTCTTAAGTTGCTGCAGTTCAACGGGTTAGAGGGGGTCTTACACAGTACTAATCGTCTACGATATGAATTTTGGCATTCTAGTGTACATATTTATTAAAACTAAGAGGCGAAAACCGACGATGGCATTTTGGCCTGAAAGTTGTAAAGAAAGAGGTGAATTAGGGTGAAATAACTCCCTTTCCGGGTTTGGGGTAGGGAGGGCACCCAACTCTCCAGATGTCAACTGTAACTTGACCATACTACATCCCGTTTCATAGCTCCCAAAATTCTAGTTGGTGGTCCTACGTTAATTAAAACAGTGTGGACATTAATTCTGCTGAGCTCCCTATTCCTTCCCTCAGACTTACTATCTAGATAGAATCGGGGCTCTGTTTTAGGTCTCTCCAAGTAGCTCTCTAGAAACTACTTGATACTAACACTAATAGGGCAAAAAAATAGTCGGTCATCATCCTAACAAACCTCAACAAAGAAACCACTAAGGACTTTGGTACATATCTATCAAGGGCTATTGTTTGGGTGGGAGCTTCCGTTTCTCAATTAACGTGAAATGGGTCATTAGACTCTTAAAGGAAAGTTAGACAAGGGACGAAGTTGTTTCCCTAACTGATTTCTATTTGAGAAAGATACTAGGGCGATGAACTAAGTAACCTGACAAAGGCCGAACGTCTTAAGCATGTTTTACATACATGGGAGGAAATGAACTTGTATTCGTTGAAAGCAAGACGATTGAGAGGAGTAATCTAATTTTTCAAAAATGCCGAAGGATTTGGACAGGGTTGAAAATGAAGACTCAAGTCCATTGGACAACATCAACACAACTAGGAGAAATGGAGGGAAGCTTCGTTCGCTAAGATTTGATACAAATAAATAGAACGGTTCACAAAGATGTTTGCGAGAGGATATAATACAAGGGCTCACAGACATGTTTTTTTACGAGTTGAATAGATACAAAGGGTTCATGCACATGTTTGTATAGGTTAGTGGAATAAATACAAGGACTCACAAACCCACATGAGTGTGTGAGGGGAATAAGTACAGGACTTCACAAACATGTTTGTGCGAGACGAATAGACACAACGGTTCAGAAAAATGTTTAAATGAAATAAATACATGGGTTCACGGACATGTTTGTGGACGAGTTGAATAGATACAAGGGTTCACGCACAGGTTTGTATAGGTTAGAGCAGGATCGCCAACCTTTTTCACAGTGGACCAGATAACTGAGAGGATAACGAGCGCGGGCCGTATAACCATTTTGTTCAATACAATATATTGAATACACAAAAATTAAGACAACAAACATATTTATTTACCAATACATAAAATACAAAATACACAAAAAATAAAGACAACAAACATATTTATTTACCAATACATAAAATACAAAATACACAAAAAATAAAGACAACAAACATATTTATTTACCAATACATAAAATACAAAATACACAAAAAATAAAGACAACAAACATATTTATTTACCAATACATAAAATACAAAATACACAAAAAATAAAGGCAACAAACATATTTATTTACCACAAAGTTACCAAATAAGGCGTCGTTAGCAATACTATAGTATTATCACCCCAGGGGCGCACATATCTGAGTCTCACAAACTAAGCAGCAAAAGAGGTTTGTGAAACTGGCGTTTAGCTTTTAAGATATCATCAATATTTGCCCTGTAATTGCTGCATCCACACTGCTGCGGGCAGCCGGATCAACTGACCTCGCGGGCCGCATCTGGCCCGCGGGCCATAGTTTGGAGACCCCTGGGTTAGAGGAATAAATATAAGGATTCAGAAACACCCCTGTGTGTGTAAGTGAAATAAATACAGGACTTCACAAACATATTTGTGTGAATCGAATAGACGCAATGGTTCATAAAAATGTTTGTATACGAGTTAAAAAGATATGAGTTTAAAATGTTTGTGTAAATTGCTGTGAGTATGTGTGTATGTTTATGTATATAAGTGAAATAAATATACAGCTTAAAAATAACGTGCGCGTGTATTTGAGTAAGATCGATACAAAGATTCAAAAAGGGTTTTTTTTAGTAGAATAATATATTTATTCTACTAAAAAAAACGTTTTTGAATCTTTGTATTGATCTTACTCAAATACACGCGCACGGTTTTTTTACTCTGTATATTTATTTCACTTATATACATAGCATTTAAATACACGTTTTTTTGGTATGTGAGTGCAAGTTTGTGTGTCAATGAGCTAAGCACAAGTATTCCTAATTATGTTTGTACATTCCCTTCCCATTGTGTGTTCAGTTGGTAGACAAACACCTGAAGATGGCTTCACTACTTAAAGGTGTCTTCACAAACAAATGAACATGCCATCTTTACGTAATGGCATCTGCTCACAAACACATGGGAATGCCATCATCACGAAACGCCCCAGATGCTAACATCAAATGATGGCTTATGGTCACTCAAAAATCGTGAAAAACCTCACGAAAATCACATGAGACTAACCTATAATGCACATCACCCGCAGGAAAAAGAAAACTGTTTGTGCTTTTGTCGAGAAGAAGGGACTTGGAATCGCATTTTCTTCTATCTCCATTAACCTTTATATTTGTAAAGGGCGAATCAAGATACCCAACTTGTTTTGTTTGAGACTTGCTTTTGTTCTTGGATATTTTGATTTATTTTGAAGTGCCGTTTTTGCAACAAAGTTTTTTTACGAAAACTTATTCCAAAGAGGATGTTTTATTTGAACATTATTTATAATTGATATATTTTATCCTGATATTATTTAAATAAATCAAGGTAGATATTAATTACCTTAGAAGGTAATTATAGGATATTACCTGAAGACGGATCGCAACACGTGATACTCGTATGTATGCATTCTGCCCAGACTGCATTTAGCCCAAGGTATATATATATATATATATATATATATATATATATATATATATATATATATATATATATATATATATATATATATATATATATATATATATATATATATTTTGATTTTATCAATTATATTTTGGAACGTTCCAACTGGCGAATGCAGTTTTTTTTTGGAGATTAAAGATCAGTTGAGGAAGATCCATTTTATTTTTTACAACTAATTTGAGTTTTGGCCAAGAGCTTTGCCCTTTCTTAAGGCATCTTCAGACGCAAGTCTTCGTTATTGTTGAGGCTGCGTTGATTTTGTGTTTTTTTCCCGTTTCTTTTGCCTCCTTTACCGGTGAGGTAGCTCATTGCTGGTCGTGAGCAGCGAAGAATGAAATTAGTTTCTGATTTTAATTTTGATGAGCTATGTGGTGAAATGTGTGGTAGGTGTGATAGGGGTGAAGAAGTTTATTAGTTTTTGTTACCCTGGTTGCCAGGGCATCGCCTTCGTTTTACTACCATATTTTTCCTCTTTTGTTGTCTTTTTTTATTTTTTTGCCTCTAGTATTCCCACTGTTGGCATTTTAGACCGGTCTGAATCTTCCTTTTAAATATATATATTTATTTAATTTTACTTATTCCTCCATCGTAGCTTTCTAGCCTTTCAAGTTTGTCTTTTGTTAACTTAATTAGCCTAATATTATTTTTGTGGGCATTTTGCCTCTTTTGTTTTCATTTTCGTCTATTATTATTTTTATTTTGTTTCTCTTTCTTTTTGTTGGTGCTTCACCTCTTTTGTTCATTTTTTTATCTTATTCGTACATTAGTTTGTACTTTTTTATTTTGTTTTCTTTTGATTGGCTCTTCGCCTCTTTTATTTATTTTTATTTTATTTTAAATTAGTTTGTTTGGTTTGGTTTAGTTTTCTTGTTTTGTTAATGTTGTTTTTTCCCATTGATGGGCTCTTCGTCTCTTTTGTTTAGTTTTATTTTAAAAAGAGGTATTTCGCCTCTTTTTATTGTCTGTCTTTTTATTTATTTATTTTATATGGTCTTATTCGTCCTCTTCTTTGTTCGGGTTTCATTTTGGTTGTTCTTCTGTCTTTATGTTCGTATTTCTCGATCTTGGTTTTTATATATTGGGTTTATTGCTTCTTCCGCGCAGTTTCTTCCGCTTGGGAATAATGGTGTCCTTGCAACTTTGTGTCGCTTCTGCTGTGGGATTGCAATGTTGAGTTTGTCGAGTGTGGGTATAAAAGTTTGCTCTATCTTCCCACAAGTCTTTCTCCCTAGCCTTTGAGCTTCCGTATTAATTGGCTTAAGCCCTGCTCTTGCGTGCAGGTCTATTTGCCTAATGCGGTCGGTCGCTTCTTCTAGCTCCAGCTATTTGCAGGGTGGCTTTATTTTGTACTCTCTGCATCGCCCTGAGAGAAGTACAACTTGCCATCTGCTTTATCACTGCCGGGTACACCAGGACGGACTGTTCCAAGGTAGTGTATAACTTTTTCTGTTTTGGAGCGTTAAGGTTCCGGAACCTGTATAGTTTCCGAAGTTGCCTTTTGGCTAGGGAGACTCTGGTGTTGATGTGGGTATTGTACCCAGACTAGGTGAACCATAAACCCAGGACAGTACCTTCTTCCGAGTAAGGGTATAGGTCGTCGTTCACAATGACATCATCTATTTTCCGGCGGTTGGTTTTTATTTTCCAGTTCATTTCATATCTATTTATGTTGTTTATTTCGGCAGATGCATCCCTTGCTTGAGCTACGGCGTTCCCACGTGAGCTGGGGACGATTTGTGTTCAAACGTCTGGGAGACGTTTGAACGTGAGTGTGGAGGAATTCCACGTGGAATTTCATTTTTAGCACGGAAGTTCCATGTGCTGGAGAAGATTCTGTTAGGCTTAAATCGGTAAGCCTACGCCTCCCCCCTCCCCACTCCCTCAAGCGGAAGCCTCGAACCGCGTCCACCTGGGTCCACCTATACACGGGTAAGAATAGCCTCGGCAAGACGTATATATTGCTCGTTTCCCATGAGACAGACACATAGTTAAGAAGTCTCGCCCGGACCCAAGAAGATTCATCTAGTTCCAAGTCAGGTGCTAACAACAAAGCAAAGCGACAGCTGAACTATTTGTGTATTGGAATTAGCCCAGGCCAGTGAGGTAATTTCATTTAACGATCGCTACCGAGCGATTTTTCCGACTTCTCTCATCAACTCCTGTCGAAGCCCTCCTCGTTCACCCCTTGTTTTTGGGTAACCGAAATACTCGCCCGGACCCAAGAAGATTTCCCTAGTTCTAAGTCAGGTGCTAACAACAAAGCAAAGAGACAGCTGAACTATTTGTGTATTGGAATTAGCCCCAGCCAGTGAGGTAATTCCATTTAACGATCGCTACCGAGTGATTTTTCCGACTTCTCTCATCAACTCCTGTCGAAGCCCTCCTCGTTCACCCCTCGTTTTCTGGTAACCGAAATACTCTCCCCTGGACCGGACGTTACCGCCTCTCCCCCCCTTTTTTGAGAACCGTCATCACTTTGAGTTCCCGCTCCGAAGTTTTGAGCGGCCTCGCCTCACGTGCAGAAGACATCCGTGAAGCCTTACCCCCTTCGTCTCACCCGGAATCTTCTGTAAGCCAACTCCTCTCCCCCTTCAGTAACCCATTTGCGTTAATTCCCCCCATTTGAATAGTCTCCTCCCGTAACACATTAATTTTAACTTCATAGTCTGATTCATAACTACAATTCCCCTCTCGTTTACCAGTGTAATTTTGCCCATTTATACTCTGATGTAATTTTGCCCATCATTTCTCTCATTAATTTTATGTAAATAAAATTATATTTTTGTACATTTCTCTTCAAATAACCTTGAGCTTTGCCATTGCCTATATTATACCTGACCTCGTTGCACTCTTATCTAGTTGTTTCGCCCGTTGAAACTCGTGGCGTTCCGTCCCTTTTGTCGGTTCGCCTTTAAGTTATTGGTCCCTCCCCCATAGATATAATATGGTATTGATGTAATTTAATGTCATACCACGACAGTGAGGTTAACTTTAACAGCTATTGCAGCACCATCGAACCTTTCCTCTGAGTGATTCTTCATGAGCTCTCTGTAACCCGGTATTTTTAGTTGACCCCTAGTGGTGTCAATACCGTGCTCCGTTATCAGTATTATGTCGGGGTCAAGCACACGGAATATGTTTTCATATACCGTGGCTTTTCCCACCGATCCATTAACGTTGAGTGTCAGAATCCTCAATCTATTGTTTACGTTCTCCATGCTGGTCTTTCTCTACTGGTGTTTCTGGGTGAAATTTATTTTTCTTCCATTCCTCTTTTTTTAAAATTCTGTGTTGGAGACTTGCTCACACGTATCCTCGTATAGAGTAACGTTATGGCGTAGTAGGGCCTCCTCAATCACTTCAACCTCGATCGATGCGTCGTACTCCCATTTATATATTTTCTTATTTACTCCGTTTAGAATTTTTGTTTCGCCCATATTTTCAGGGAAGGGGAATTTCTCTGACGCATAAAGGTGAGATTAATCCTGTCCGCGTCGAGCGGTTTTTTGTTTTTCTTATTTTTAGGGTCTTCTGAGGCGGAAGAGTCCGAGGAGTCAGTGGATTCCGTTGATGCCGGTTTCACCGTTTCGTTTCCCTTCGTGGATTTACTATTAGGTCGAACCTGTGTGGGTTTTCCTGCAGCAGCTTTAAGTTCCTGGGTTTCATTCGCTATTAATTCCTTGTTGGTGTCCATATCATTTGCACTTTTATGAACCATTTGCAGCTGGCGGACGCCTCTTGATGGAGGGTCATCTGGGAACCACATTTTGCTCATTCCATTTTTGGCCAGCATTTGGTTAAGCTCATTTACGAACCAACCAGGTTGGGTTATATTCCTGACGTGGGCATAGAGGATGCAGGTCAGGATTTTTGTGGAATCTTCGTTCTCTATCTTCAAATATGTTTTCTTTGTTTCTGTTTCTTTGTACGCGGGTTTAGCTACTTGTGAGTGAGTAGTGTTAGATCTGTGTACCTCTTCCTGCTTCTTGTAATTTTTCTTTCTGTTTATTATTTCTTTTTTAACCGGGCATGCCATAGCCATTGATCTGTGGACTTGCTCGCAGTTGGTGCACCTCTCATAGTTGTTACGGCAGTCCTTCCAGTGGTGTCTCTTCTCGCTGCACTTGGAACACGTTTCCCTGGGCTCTTTGCAGTCTTTGGTAGCGTGCTGCTCCATTTTATAGCAGCGAAAGCAAAACTGGACTGGAAAGAATGTTTCTCTCTCTATCTGGTCTCCACTCACCTTGGCGTTGAACATAAGCAAGCCTTGTTCTTTCGCCTTTCGGGCCATCGAGGTTTCTGCGAAGATAACTTTAAATACATGGGTGTAGTCGCTATTGTCCCGCCTGTTCTTAAATTTGATGATATCTGCTACATTTGCCAATTTTTTGTCTACGCTCGATTTCTTCTTTAATTTCTTCTCTATTATATTGCCCGATCCAAGGATTGAGTCTCCTGCAATCGACACTGCAATGGGCTTGTATTTGTGGAGGGAGAGCAGGCTGTAGTCCAATGGTTCTTAGTATTTCCAGAGCTTCTTCTTTCGTAATAGCTTCTACGTCCTATTCTCTTTCGCAGATCGCGACATACCCAGATGGGACGTCTAGGAGCATTACAAGAGCGATGTTTAGTTTACCGAACAATAGCTCAAATACCTATTCCTTGTTGGGCTTGTGCTGCTCGTTAATCACCCGCAGGGAGATTCTTGTGGTATTCTCTTTGGCAATTTTGCACTCAGTGAGGCCCCACAGGGCTTTTCTGATTTTGCCTCTTCTGCTTTTCTTTTGGTGTTTAGGCGATGGTTGAATATCTTGAGTCTTCTTCTTTGAGGCTGTGATTTCTCGTTGAATGGGTTGAATCAGTGACTAACCCCCTCCAAGTAGCAGCGCAGCGTTAGTAAATACAGTTTGCTGAAAAGTGTGATTATATGGTGGATATTTTGTTTGTTAGTGTGGAATCAACCAACGCTAACCGGGGGTGCCGTCCCTCGTAGCTTTGGGTATCAGAACTGCATCCTGGCATACCATAGAGACGGGTGTGCTTCCTCTATGGTCCTGGTTAGGCCCCCGGGTTTTCCCCCCAGAGGTTGCAAGTCTGCCCCTTGTCCGGGTGCCTCGGACGCCGAGTTCCACAGTGGGCTACTCCTCAAACCTGCTTTCCTTGGCGCCCCCAATCATGTCAATCACAGAGAACGACACATTTGGGAAGAGACTAAATGAATGGCAATCCAGTTCACGTCCGCCTAGCTGCCCCTCAGAGGGGGTTTAGGCAGATATGTGTCCCCTATTTACAGTTCCAAATGTATTTTTCTCTCTCTACATTCCCCGTAGGGAAAGTGAAAAAAAATCCACGTTTGTGAATCGCTTCCCTCTCTTCTACCTCTTTTATCGGGTATGAACTTTCTTCTGAGTTAACGTTGTATATTCAATGAAATTTGAGCAATCATAAAATTGAATTTTGAATTTGATGTAATAAGAATGAAAATGTGTGGTAGGTATATAAATGTAAAAAAAGAAGTTGAGATTTGCCCTGGTGTAGAGGGCATCTCTCAGGTTTTTTTCTCGTCATTTGGTTTTCTTTTCCTCCCATTTGGTCGCGTTGCGACTTTGTCATTTTGGTTTGTTTATTCATCTTCTCTTTTTTTACATATTTATATATCTATTTCTCACAGATACACACACACACACACACACACATATATATATATATATATACTTTTTTCTTTTAATTAATTGATTAAATAAATAAATATATCTCTTTCCTCCGTCGCGATATTCAAACCTTTCAAGTCTTTCGTTTGCTAATATATATATATATATATATATATATATATATATATATATATATATATATATATATATATATATACTTTTCTTTGTTTTTTAATAATAATTTATATTTCTACTTTTGCTGGTGTTTCGGATTTACTTTCTCTTTTATTCATTTTGTTTCAGTTGTGGGCACTTCGCCTCTTTTTCTTCTTATTTGTTATTTTAATTAGCTAGTTGTATTAGTTGGTTTTAGTAGTCTTGATTAAGTAAATAGTCCAATTAGGTTTTCTCGGGAGCAGTTTCTTCCACTCGGGAATAGAGCTTGCCTGATGTCGCGTCCCCTAACTGCTCTCGGAATATCTAAGTCGAGGTTCATGTTCTGGAACAATTTCTTCTTCGATTTTGTCCCAGGTCTTACTCGCTAGCCTTTGGAGCTCCCTATTCCATGGATTCAGACCTGCTCTTGCGTGCATATCTGTTTGTCAAATATGGTCCATCATTCGTGCTCCAGCTATAAGCAGGGCTGCTTTGTTCTGCACTCTCTGCATTTGTCTAAGAGAGGTGAAACTTGCAACCTGCATGACCACTGCCGGGTATACTAAGGTCGAGCGCACCATAGCAGTGTATAGCTTCTTAAGATTTTTGAAGTTGTGTTTTTGAATCTATACACTTTTCCGAGCTGTATTTTGGCTAGGGAGATTCTGTTGTTTATGTGCGCTTTGTATCCTTTTGAGGTTAAACGCAGACCTAGGACTTTGCCTTCGTTTCCGTAAGGGTACACTTCACCGTTCATTAAGACATCAACACGTTTTTGGTGGTTTACTGGAAGAATCTGGAACTTTCGACGGTTTGTCTTGATTTTCCACTTCTTTTCATATCGACTGGTGTCGATTTCGATGGCTGTCTGCCTTGCTTGAAATCTAGCATGTTTGTAGTAACTGGGGATGATCTGTGTGACATTATCTGCAACTGCAGGTAGATCACATCCTTCCCTACTGGATCAGGTAAGTCCACTGTGTACACAAGGTACAACAGCGGACTCACAGCCAACTTGTGGAACACCCGCTTCAAGTTCGAACTCAGGTCCTCTGTAGCCCTGGGTCGAAATTTGGACTTTTCTATGCATGGTGTAGTCACAGAGGACCCTTTCCAGGATTGGATTTAGCTGAAGGCCTAAGATATTCTATTATAGACCTCTTACCCAAACCTTATCGAAGGCCTTTTGTACACCTCTCATTACCACGTCTACGTATTTCCTCTCAGCTTTACAGCGGACGAGCTTTTCGGTGACAAGGGCAAGGGCTGTGTCAGTCCCCCTTCTTTTTCGGAACCCGTGTTGCTGAGGGCTGTGAGCTCCCTGCTCGGTTAGCTGGTCTTGTAACCTGTTGGCTAGAATCTTTTCGTAGACTTTGCCTATAATCTCCCGGAGGGATATTGGCCTCTAGTTCACCAGTTGATCGGGATTCCTCCCTTTAGGTATATAGATGATTTTTACCGTCGGGGAAGTAGCCCGTATTCAGGGAAGCATTATAGATGTTCGTGATTTCCTGAATGATCTGCCGGGGATAATGTACCAAGTTGTTTTTAGTGATGCCCGTCCAGCCTGGTGCCTTTTGTTTAAAGGCTTTTATGACTGCCATGACCTCTTCAGGTGTAATTGGTCGGCCATGTTCTGCCAAAACCCAACCTTCATTGACATAGGCATGTGGGTACGTGCGATGCACAATTTGATTATCTTCAATCAGTTGGACTTCGAATTCCTGGTCGAATTCCGCATTGTCTTCTGGTGTAATCGTGAAGACATCTTTCCAGAACGTGCGTAATCTCTCTTTCAAAACCGCCGGGTCTTCCAAGTAGTCATTGCCCTCCTTAATGCGGGTATTTTCTCTACTTGGAAGACCTTTTAACTTGTTCAAAAATCGCCAGAACTCATCAGGTCTCACCTCTCTGTCTACTTGTTCAATCAGGCTGTCCCAGATCTCAGCCTGTTGCTGATTAATAATCTGCTTCAGTTCTTTGCTCAGACGTCGTAACAGCGAGCTTCTTTCCCGATTTGTACCTTCTCTACTGATTTCTTCATACACCTCCCTGTGCACTCTAGCGATCTCTCTCATTTCCTTGGTCCATCTGAGTTATGGGAGAGTTTTGTACCTCTTCATCGGAGCACTCTCGCGATCCGCCTCGATGATGTGGGCAGTTATCTTATCCAGCTCCTCGTCGATCTTCTTTGAAATTGCTCCGTCTAGGTCCGCTGGTTCACATCTAGCAAGGATTTCTTTGTAGCATTCCCAGTTGGCCGAAGCGTAGCTTTTGCGAAGATGGATTCAAAGCTGGATTGGCGCGAGTGAAATGGTCGTCAAGATCGCTATGTGGCCGCTGGGAACTGTTGTGCCTGGCTCACTATGGTAGTTAAAGGGGAAGCCATCGCTTGTCATGATTATGTCGGGCTTTGTTGCTGCCCGAGAGGTGATATAGGTCGGAAAATCAGGACCTATCCTTTGGTTGTTTTCCCTTTGCATAATCATTTTCAAGTTATAGCCTCTTTCATTCGTTTGACCATAGCCAGTCGTTCGGCATCTGGCATTGAGGTCACCCTCAAGGAACAGCATTCTGCCGTGGCCAAACAGGGTGTAGAAACGTGTGAAAGGAAGGTACTTTCATCGAGGTGGTTGGTATGCCACCACGATTATGGGCTTGCCTACTAGAGTGTGCAGCTCTACCACCACGAAGGACTCGTCCAGTTCCGGAAAGTGTCTGAACGAGAGATTCCTTCTGACGGCAACGGCAGCACCGTCGTACCTCCCCTGAGAATGTTTTTTCGAGACTACTCTGTAGCCTGGTATCTTTAATTGCCTGGTGGCTGTATTGATACCATGCTCCATGATTAGTATGATGTCGGGATCAAGCACGCGGAATATGTTTCCGTATGCCGCGACTTTTTTCTCCAATCCATTCACTTTGAGGGTCAAGATCTTTAACCTGTTGTTCTGATTTCCCATTCTTTGTTCTGGCTTAGGTGGATGTCTTAGTGTTTACAATTGTTGATTTGCGCTTCTCGTTCCCTTTCTTCTTATACTATGTTGGGGACAGTTCCACAAATATTTCTCGGTGGAAGGTGATGATTTGGTTATACAGTGTCTCCTCAACCGTATAATCGTCGCAATGAGCGTCGAAGTCACATTTGTAGAACTTCTTTTTTATCCCCACACAGATTTTATTCATCTCCCAGTCCTTCAGGAAGGGAAACTGCTCCATGGCGTAGATGTTGAGGTTAATTCTGTCTGCATCGATTTTCTTCTTATTTTTTTGTTTCCCTTCTTTGGATTTTACTTCACAGGCGGAGCCCTCTGAGTCCAAGGTGTCCGTGGTATCGGAGGACTCAGTTTCTTCTTCCACATTTTGGGTATTTGTCTGGGCTGCCTTAGCGGCCGTCTCTCTCTGTTTTTTGGCCTCGATCCTTGGATCTGGCCATCTGTCTTCACTGTTACTTTTCTTTTGTGTCTCCTGGCTTTTACCCGACATTTGTTTGGAAACCATTTGCACTTGAAGTACGTCTCCTGATGGTGGATTATCCGGAAACCACATCTCGCTCATTCCGTCTTTAGCGAGCATCTGGTTCAACCGTTTGCAAATGTTCCCGGGGTTGTCAGGTTTCCGACATGTGCATACAGGATGCATGTCAGGATTTTGGTAGAATTTTCATTCTCTAGCCTTAAATAGATTCTCTTGGCCTCCATATCCGTAAGGACTGCCTTTGCTGCTTGTGCATATGTGGTATTCTGTCTTCTAGTCTGTTCTTCTTTCTTTTGTTGAACATTCTTCTTGATTAGGTCCTTTTTTAGAGGGCAGGCGAGAGCCATGGAACGGTGTCCTTGACCTCAGTTGGCGCACTCTTCCCTCGGACTACTGCAATTCTTCCAATGGTGCCCCGCCTCACCTCACCTTGAACAGATCTCCTGTGTTCCAGGGCAATCCTTTGTCGCGTGGCTTTCCATTTTGTAGCAGCAGAAGCAGAATTGTATGGGAGTAAAACTTCCCTTTCTATCTGCTCCCCGCTTATTTTGGCATTGAATAGCAGTAGTCCATTTTCTTTGGCCTTTTGGGCCATCGTTGTGTCCGCAAAAATAATCTTGAAGACGTATCTCTGTTACCTTGGCCCATGGTTGATTTTTCATTATTTGCTCCTTTATTTGCTCCCTGGAGTGTTGCCCAATCCAAGGATCTAGTCTCCTGCATACGACGCTCCTGTGCGTCTGTATCTGCGGCGGGATTGCCGGTTGGAGGCCTATTTCACGGAGTGTCTCCACTGCCTCTTCCTTTGTTATTCACTCCAAGTCTTTTTATTTTTCGCAGATCGCCACATAACCTGTGGGGACCTCGAGAAAACGAAGCATTGCAATCTTCAGTTTCCCGAAGACCAGTCCGAAGACCTTCTTTCGGCTGGGCCTGCTGCTTCCACTGATGGTGCGCAGCGGGATTCGAGTGGTTCCGTTGGGCTCTATTTTTCCCTCAGGGGTATGCTCCCTTGGGCTGATTTTCCCCTTGTCTTATATCCGATGAATTAACTTCTTGGAAAATAATTCAATGGTTTCTTTCTTATTGTAGATTTCTTGACTTTTTGTAGAGTTTTTTATGGGGGCAACACCCCCATCTCCATTGCAAGAGAGCTTCAATGAACATGAACTGCGGGATGGGATGGATGAATGGTGATTGGTGAACCCAAAGAGGCCCCTTAGAAGGATGATATATGGCGGACTTTTGTTGGGTGGTGGTTAAATCAACTACCACCACCCGGGGGTGCCACCCCTTCCGGAGTTTGGTTATCGATTCTGCTTCCAACTTACACAGGGGCAGTTGCAAGTCCTCCTGTGGTATTGGCCGGAAACCACCCTTAAAGATTAGAGCAAACTCTTCCCCAAAGCTTTCAGCATCACTTCGTAACCGCGTGGTCTCCTCTGTAGAGTTCCACAGTGGGCTAATCCTCAAACCTGATTTCCTTTACGTCTCTAATTATGTCTGCCAAAGTGGACCGACATAGTTGGAGCGAGACTAGATAAATGGCAATTCAGTTCACTTCAGCCCATCTGCCCCGGGAGGGGGGGCTGCAGGGCGGACTTAGCCAGACATGGGTCGGCTATTGGTGGCTCCGTACAATATAAATCTTGTTCTTGAAGTCCCCGAGGGGAAAAAGTAAAAATCGATGGCGTTTTCTCCTCCTTTGCCGGCTGTGAACTTTTCGGTTAGCTTAATTTTCTTGAAGATTTCTTCCAAATCTTATCCATGAAATTGATTTTCATTCTTTGCTACTTTTATATTTCAAAGTCGGAGTACCATTTTCCTTTAGCAGAAAAGGTGAAGTACTCGCTCGGAGCTGGTCCGTTGGGTGTTGAGTTTGGGGCCCATCTCTTTAATGAGAAGACCCCCACACTTAACACCCAACGCACCAGTTCCAAGCGAGTACTTCATCTTTTCTGCTAAAAGAACATGGTACTCCGACTTTGACCTATAAAAGTATCAAAGAACGAAAATCAATTCCATTCGAATCTTACCTCGCAATTGAGGTCAAATAGAATTAGCCAATATAATAATCGCTACGGGATACCAACCACCGCGACGACCGGGACTCCCAATAAATAACTTTGTGAGAATATCTAACAATAAACTTCCGACTTTGTTTTGGGGAGACCTGAACACAATATGCAGGTACACAGGATATAGGAACAGAAACCAAACAGGAAAAGACCTACAAGCTCGAATAGACAGACGGATAATAAGAAGACTAGGACCAGAGTACCCAACGCTAATTAAAGACAGAACAGCGACAACTCCAGACATTTGCCTGGCAAACAATAACATTCCTTTTAACTACCACATGGAACCTGTAGATGTTATCTGCAGCAACCACACATCAACACTACTCACCGTGAATCAGCAACCAATACAAATACCCGCTAAAAAATGGAAGGCATACCATAGAGCAGACTGGAAAAAATACAAACCAGAATTGAATGACTACGCACCAAACAGACTAAATGAAGCTACTTTAGGAGAAATCGATGGCGAGCTGGAAAGGATAAGGACGCGCATACAAACAGCTGATGAGAATGCAATACCCAGAAACACATACAAAATAGTTAAATACTTTATGTGGGCAGACGAAATGAAAACTAAGAATGCAAATATACAAGCGATAAACAAGGACATAATAATAAACGAAACGTCAAGGGGAAAATATCGCAATCTGAGAACGAAGAAGAGAGAACTAATAAGTGCAATAACGGACAAACAAAGAGAATACTGGGACATAGCCGTTCAAAATATTGACAACGATCTATTGCCCCGAGAATTTTGGAAAAAGATAAAAAGAATGGGAAATACTAAAGGTAACGAAAAAATAAAGATTAAGGACAGAAACGGGAAATTAATCGAAGATGAGCGCGAGATTGAAAAATTGTTCAGGGAACATCGGCGAAGACGAAAACGAAAACTACGATATAGACTTCGAAAACCAAATAATTAACGAACTAAATGAACGAATTGAGAGGACTTTCCCATATCACTACGTAGAAGAGGAACGGTATGCGAACGATGAATTTAACGCCAAAATCACAATCGAGGAATTAAAGAATACCATCTCACCAGAAATAAAACTATATAGAAGCACCGGATAATATACTCGAAGGAATAAGGAACGTGTTTAACGCCTGTAGAAACACGGGATACTTCCCCGATGAATTAAAGATAGCCAAAATGATATTCATACCGAAGCCGGGAAAACCACCTTCGGAGGTCGAAAAATTCCAACCTATATTTCTTCACGACATCATCGGGAAGGTGTTTGAAAAAATCCTGAACACAAGATTAAATGAATATCTCGCAGAAAACAATCTCTGGAACAATCAACAATTCGGCTTCAGAAAGATCATGAATACGGAAATGGCCCTCAGCGTAATTACAGAAAAAATAAGCAAAGTGAAAGGAGAGAAATGTAGTATTGGCATTGTATGCCGGGACGTATCGAAAGCATTCGATAAAGTCTGGCTAAGAGATATACAACATAAAATTCTAAATCTGGAAATGAAGAACTATTTGGAAAGAATTTTATGCGACTACGTTATGGAAAGATATGCATACATAGACACGAGGAATTACCAAGGTGAAAGATTCAAGCTTAATGCGGGCCTCGCTCAGGAAGGGTGTTTAAGTCCTTCGCTATACTCAGTGTATACCTCGGACATTTTACCCACCCACCCCCAGGAACGAGGGCTGTGTGAACATACAATACACAGATGATTTCACTCAATTAATTCCCTGTGTTTATAGAAACCCTCAGATGCAGGCCAGAGTTACGGCAACATAAATAGAAAATCTAAACGAGTATGAACGCAAATGGATAATTAAAACGAATAAAGATAAATTTAAAATTTTACCTATGTATTGCAGAAAACTATCCGACGTTTACTTAGATGGAGAGCGATACAGGTATAATGATGAAAGCAAGATATTAGGCCTAACTATTACCAAAAATGGTTACAAGAAATACGTGAAAGAATAAACAAAGCACGTGTCATGCTAATTTTACTCTACAGATTAAGAAATCTAAACATGAAAAGTAAGAAAAATATCTACCAGGCCATGATAAAGCCTACCTTGATATATCCAACAATTGCCATGTATACGGTTTCAAGAAGCAATCTAATAAGAATGCAACGTATACAGAATAAGGCAGTATACATAATTACGAACACGCGACGATTAGAGAGGAAAAAACAAAGAGACTTACACATCGAAGCGAAAATAAAACCATTAAACAAAATAATTGAAAAAAGATTTTTTAAAATCATAGAAAAAAAACACAAGAAGAAATAGGAGAGGAACTAAATAATCAAATAGCACGAGGGGCAGGATGAAGACAACATATGCTGTTTCCTAGTACTAAAAACAAAGTGGACCAGAAGGAAGAGGAGGAGATTTCCGTGTAAACCAAATAAGGAAACCCGATTGTGACAAAAATTTCCCGAATAATGACACACTCACCGGATTGGACTTGATACCCACAAGGAATGACAAAACTAACCAAAAAACGCAAATGAACGAAAAAGGAAAAACAAATGAATAAAGAAGATAATTAAACAAATAAATAACCAAGCAGTATGAGCCCACTCAACAGATACAGATACGAGAATTATGCTACAAATATCATAGAAACTCGAGTTATTAACATAGCAGGAAAACAAATAACGCTAACAACGGTTTGAACGCCTATCTCATACGCACATAATATAATAACAAAACAACCACATAACTCTAAATTAGTTTATAGTGCAGAGATTAGCGTGACCTCTACGCAACTTGCACCTTTCAGCAAACCTCCAACTTCCTTCCACTTCAACCATCTTCTTCCTTTACCGCTATCCAAAGAGGGGCCAAACACTAACACCAGGACAGGTACAGCGAATCGTAACAATTAAAAGCTAAGAAAACATAAAAACACCGGGGTCCGGGTCCCACGTTAAGCATGTCTACCGGCCAACTTGGTCAACTTTCAAGCCTTTGATTTTATTTCAGACTGTCTTCGCTGCTCACGACCAGCAATGAGCTACTACACCGGCAAAGGAGGCAAAACCAAGGAAACACAAAATCAACGCAACCTCAACAATAACGAAGACTTGCGTCTGAAGATGCCTTAAGAAAGGTGAAAGCTCACGGCCAAAACTCAAATTAGTTGTAAAAAATAAAATGGTTCTTCCTCAACTGATCTTTAATCTCCAACCAGATACCAAAAAAATAACTGCATTCGCCAGTTGGAACGTTCCAAAATAAAATTGATAAAATCAAAAAACGACCTAGTCTTTAACAAAACATGTATAGATGAGAAGCTGCTCCCAACACACACATATATATATATATATATATATATATATATATATATATATATATATATATATATATATATATATATATATATATATATATATATATATATATATATATATATATATATATATATATATATATATATATATATATATATATATATATATATATATATATACATACATTTAACACAGATACAAACACAACTATAGTCCCGAAAAATATTTCACTAAATAAAACATTAAGAGTTTGTTTCTTCTCCTTTCAGTCGATGTTTCCTAGCCTGTTATGTCTTTCATGGCAGTGAAACTCCAGACCACAAATAGTTGTTTCTAGGGCGTCTAAGTTACGTAAGTTTTTGATTTTTAAAGCATTTTTTATACTTAACTTTAAAAATTCTATATATTATTTTATGTAATTTTCAAGATACAAACAATTCTCAATTCTATGGAAGTTTTATTTGTTTTATTTGTACCTCTAATGACCTACGTTTCATAGATAAATTTGAGGGGTGGGTCTAAGATTCGCTTCTGCCTAAGGTCGAATTTTAAGTGACATCTACCTGGCAGGAGTTAAATAAGTTCCCAATAAAATATTTTGATTACAAATTTTTCCAATAAAATATCTCTCTGGTAAATAATTTCCAAATAAAATCTCTCTTAAAAGGAAGATTCATTACTGCATTACAGCGAAAGCAGGATGAAGCATACACAATATTCTTTTCTGATCTAATTTATCTTTGAATGCCTTTTCAAACATTAGTAATATTTTCTAATCAAGTATGTAAAGTTCGTATTTAATTAACCGCCTTGTTTGTGTCCGGAAAATGATTAATATACGCACGATTTCGATAAAGACTGAAATGTTGCAAGCAACTGCTTGATTGCAGATGTGTGTAGATCGTCCAAAAGGAGTTATCGCTCTACTCATTTGTGCAAGGGATCGTCTGTTTTAATTAAGCACAGATTCGATCAATTGGATAAGGCAAACGTGTTCAAAGGATGATTTTAATCTACGTCGAAGCTATTTATTGGAGATTAAACGAGGTAGTTTTATGTTCGTAATTATGGTCTTTGAGGGAATAAGAGAGGAGAGGTAGTTGGCATAAATGATAACAGTAATAATTAGAAGGGGGTCAATGACAAGTTGTGCAAGTGGAGAGTCTTCAAGCTTAATTATCAAGTTGGTAGGACCTATTTAAACGGTCGGTGTGTAATAAATAAAACTCGAAGTCGAGAATTCATTAGCACGATCAAATCGATGGAGTAAAAACAACGGGCTGAAAAGATCTATGACTGATATAATGAGCAATGGTCTGAAATAGTGTATCAAAGCATTAGAGTAAGTGTAAATAATGCTTGTTCGAGACACATTTTTAATTAAATAAACCAATTATTAAATCGACCGATCATTTACTTAATAAATCCATTAATTAGGTATCCCAGTTTGTTAAGTCTTTTCTCCATTAATCTGATCCAGGCAAAGAATTGAAGCGAGGACCGTTCGTATGGACGTCGCCTCATTCAACCTTCTTGGGTGAGGAAGCTGGGTAGAGGTGAGGATTGGGTCGCTCGCTCTAGCGATTACCAATCCCATGAATGAGCATTGTTTTGTTGTGCAAAATGTGAAGAGAGCGTGTGCGATCAGCATATGGGTGGAGGAGAGGTTTATAACGTGTTACGAAAGAGATTTGACCTGGTTCCACTTGAATGTATGGGCTAGTAGTGGATCAGGAGTGAAAATTATGAGGGGGAAAAAGAGGGGTATAAGTATGTGAGTTTAAGAATGAAATAGTTAAACTGAATTTTGCATAAATCGTGTGTGATTATTGTTTAAGTACCTGGTGAAGATTAAAGTGTTAATAAAGGGTAGTGGTGTAGGAAGGAGCTTCAAAATGTATTTAGTAAGGTTTGATTAGGTAAGGTAAGGTGGTAACTGGGTTTAGGTTAATGTTTATAAGACATATAAAAGTGTGTGCTGGGAATGAAAGAAAATAGGTATTTGGTAATTTGAGTGTACCTGTAATGAAGAGAAATGGCAAAAGTGTTGTGAAGCTTTGTCACAAATATCATATATTCCTACTTTCAGTACAGAGATAGAGATAAACAAGGCATTGAAGGTTGAGTTTATGAGTAAGAATCTTCGAGACTGATTTGGTTTGAGTATGAAAATGTATGATAGGAACAGTAGGTGGTGGGGAGTGGTCCGACTGGTTTTATCTTGCCGTAGTGAGCATGAATTGAGAGAGTGCTGAGTGAGAGATTAAAAGAGCATGGAGTACAAAGTTACATGAACAAGAAATGGTTGAACAATTATCACATAGTAAATGGGGAGTAAGAGGTATAAAAGAAATCTCAGAAAAAATATGGTAATATTTAAAATAATGGAAAAATAACGAAAGAGGAAATGCAAACAATAAGTAGCAACACGAAATAGATTACAAAAGATTGATGATAAGAACTCTAGAGTAAATCTCGTCTAGTATAAATAATAATAATATTAATGATAATAGTATAGTAACAATTTACAGGGACCTTACACTACCCTTGCAAATTATCAGCTTCACCTTCATAATTCTCGAGTTCACACATTCATTGCCAACCACTGCATAATGCCATTCTTCACTCAAAAGCAGAGCCACATCCTTTTTACACCTACCACTATAATATGTACATACTCGATTGCAATCCATTCTTTTTCACATTACTCTTCTGTGTAATAATAATAATATATTTATATACTTTTTGGTTACAGTTTTACAACCGATTTTAAGAAGTCCATCTCGTTGAGTCCTACAGTTTTACCTCGGGTCCAAACCATAGGTCTTACAGTAGACCAAAAGTGTTGGTGTGCACTGCAAATGTACGTTTTGCTATGCACAATTACATATTTTTATCTGTACATATTGTGCAGACCTATTATTTATTATTATTATTATTATTATTATCACTTGCAACTCTTGCCACGCAAGTCGATGGTTAATCGCACCTGATGTCCCTTAACTTCGCATAACACTGAATTTTAAGTAAAACAAATAACAGAAGAGAATTCAAAATTAAACTACAAGATTTACTGCAATAAATTTTTAATGTTTATTGATTAGATAAATCTTGCGAACTAGAAGATGGTCTCTGGTTATAAATAAAGTCCTCTGAGTTGAAGTTTAGGGTTCCCTCAGGGAGTCTTGATTCAGCTCTTTCGTTGGTGTTTTTTTTTATTTCTGTCAATTATGCTACAATTCCTCTTCTTTGGGGTTCTGTCACAGAGCCCCATTTTCTAATATATTTTCAGCATTTTTCCGATTTGGTCGATTGGGAATATTGCCATAAGTCATTGCAGGATGGGAATGCGGTTTTTTTCTGTATTTAAGCTCCTATCCACTTTAGCTAAAGCTGATTTACCACCGCAACAGATCTCTCAACCATAACACATACGCCACCATGTTTAACGGTTGATATGCTCTGTTTACACCTTCGCTTGATTGGATATACAGATTCCGACTCACCTGGTGCCTCAAACCTTAGCTAATTCGGGCTCATCCCAAAGAATTATGGTGTTGCAAATAACCAGAGACTTGTTGATTATCTCTTCTAGTGCCTCAAGAGGAGTCTATTGTGCCGACTCTATCTAGATTTAACACATACACCTCACCTTACTTCACCACTTCCTTTACTGTTTTCCAAAACTTGTCAGTTAGTTTTCACAGATAAATAAATCGATCATATCATATGCACGTGCGTGCAATTGTTGTTGTTCGTTATGATGGTTTAAAACTAATAAGCGAAAACTAGCGAGGGCATCTCATTGAAGAGGTTTGCCACCTTAATCGTCCCACTGAGCTAATTTCTTCATTTTAGCTCCTGCGAGGTTCTCTTCTAGGTGTCTCTACGTATAAAAGTGTCCAGCTTATGATTTCCTTCGTCCAAATTCGCTCGTTTGTTTTGACAATGTCTTCTGTCTATTTCCATTTCAGAACTTTTATTCTTTATATTATAGCGGTCAGCCGTATTTGTGTTCTACTCCGTGTATGTTTTTTTATGATTCCTTCCGGTAATTCTAAACATATATTGTTCTATGTTTCCTTAAGTTGTCCCAAGTTTCTGTATGTTTCTTATGTTAAGTATTCAAGTTTCATTTCCACAAGGATGCGTCATAGAGACATCGCAACTGAACATGGAATAAAGCTTTCCTGGCGCTCTCCCGTTGTCTTAATTCGGTTCTTCTCCTGATTTATTTTTCTTGCCCTCACCGGGGGGCACAAGCTACCCTAGGTATACATAGCGACTTATACCCCCGAGGGCAGCCAACAGGTGGGTACTATTGAATAAAAGAATCTTAAGTATACATAGTTAATCTTTTACCTGCTCCGAAATTTGATCGTAAATTCTATTTGATGTCTTCTGTAAAACTTTTGTTCATCGCTTTTGCCTTTAAGAAGTTTTTCAGTTCAACTGTGAGATTAGCTGTGGATAATTATGCTGTCATTAAAGAAGATATTACTATTTCATCAGCAAAAAGGCCTGTCTTCAATATTTCTCATTAATTCTGCTTCCCTCTTGTTCAAATTCCAAAGTCTTGAAATCTCCTCAGCATTGCTGTAAAGCCTTTGGGAGATATGCCTCCTCCCCTGTCTCACTCCTATTTATATTTTTATTTTATTACCTAGCGAGTGCAGCCTAAATGACGATGTTGCACTACTATTTATGTAGGAGAGTATGTCAATGTAGGTTTTATTATTTTTTTTTGTTTCTGTAGTGGTCTTAGAATTGACCACTACAATTAAATACGGAATATGTCGAGACATATTACGTATTTAATTGTTCTCTGCAATAATTGTTGAATAATTTGCAGATGGTAATAGGTACTATAGTTACTTTGGAAACCTGCCTTGTTGTCTAATGTTAGTCTGTTGATTGTATCCTTTTAAAGTAATCTATATATTTGGCGATATGGGACAGATTAGCATATGCGAGGGGCGGTCAATAAGATTTGCGAATCGGTAGGGCAAAACAGAGAAAGGGGGATGGCTGTTTGTGGGGGTGTTAGGAAAAGTTATGACAAGTCAGGACCGGCAGCCGCACGCTCCTGCCTCGTCTATTTAACAAGCAGTAGCTGATCGCAGATCGTCATTCACAAATTTTTCAACAATGGAGAAGGTTGAGCATCACGCAGTGATCAAATTTTTGACCAAGGAAGGCAAGAATGCAAAAGAGAACCATGAACGCATGGTTGCAGTGCACACCGACACCGCCCCTTCCTATGCAACCATTGCTCGCTGGAATAGGGAGTTCCGCCATGGTCGTGAGTCTCTTGAAGATGACCCTCGTCCAGGACGCCCGCCATACGTGACCAACAAGGACAATGTGGCCCGTGTGGAGAGGAGGATCCTCGAAAATCGACGGGTGAAGGTCGAAGAAATCGAGCGAGAACTTTGAATTTCACATGGAAGTGTTATCCACAACATCCATGACAATTTGGCCATGACCAAGGTCTCTGTCCGTTGGGTCCATAGAAACCTCACGAAACCTCACGCCCCATGATCGACTTCAACTCAACGTCGTCAAAGTCCACAAGGCCAGAGTTTCACAAGTTGCCCTGCCGAGTGCGGATTCAAGGAGCTCAATCATCCCCCCTACAGCTCAGATCTGGCCCCTAGCGACTACTTTTTATTCCGCCAGCTCAAGGCTGCACTGCGTGGACGCCGGTTTGGGGACGATGAAGATGTCCAGCTCACCGTCCAGGAGTGGATCGAACAACAGTCGGGAGATTTCTGGTTGTCGGGAATTCGAAGCCTCAGGGACAAGTGGCGCAAGTGCATTGAAGTCGAGGGTAGTTATATTGAAAAATAATAAAACATTTTTCCTCATATCTCGTTTCCTTATATCCGAATTGCATAACTTATTGACCGCCCCTCGTAGTTACTTCTCTAAGCCTCCTTTGTCACCCTTTTTAAAAGAAGTATAACAGAATTTTACTTTCCTTTAAGCATTTTGTATACAGACTAACTAGCCAGTGGGTCACCAAAATATTCACCACCATTTTTTATTACGTCGATTGTCATCACATCCTATCCAAGTGATCTACTATTTTTCTTTGTCTTAAGTGCATCTGAAATTTCGTTCATCTTTTCTCGAGGGACTTCATCATTTATTGAGAAAATATCATCTGGTGTAAAGAAGCCATTCCTATCATATAATAAGGTCATCTGGAAAGTTTGTACTGCATTAAAAATAATATTTTTTAATAAGTTTTAATTAGTAAATGAAAAATGCTCTGTTTTACAAGTTCTAATCTGTTCGTTCATGTCAAAATTCCATATTAGAACATTTCGACTCTTACCTTTTCAGAAGCCTTAAAACTTCATTATCTGGGAAAAACTTGAATAATATTGACGTGAAGCAACATTTATGTAATTACTTTATTCAACAACAACACCAAAGGTTTCTACGGCGAAGAAATATATAAATTAGTATCACGAATAAATTAGTATCACGATAAGGAAATGTATAAAATAATTGTCTCTATAATTGATTAAATTTACTTTTTAAATTATTTTTACAAAGCGTCACGGATTTTGCCTATGAACTAATAAGTTCCTGATAAAAGTGTTCGACTCTTTCAATGATCTTTTCAATATCAGTGATTTTGGTTCCCAGTTTGCCCTTCAGTGTTTTCATTTGCTGTCTGACAATTGTTAGGTGTTGTTTCAACTGTTTTAGCGATTTGCTTTTTTCAATAGTTTTTTCTCACTAGGTTTGTATTATAATTCCTATTCGGTATTTTTTTTAAATAAACTTGAGTTGTCTATATTCAGTCTTTTCTCATATTTCTTCATCTTTCAATGATCTTTTCAATATCAGTGATTTTAGTTCCCAGTTTGCCCTTCAGTGTTTTCATTTGCTGTCTGACAATTGTTAGGTGTTGTTTTAACTGTTTTAGCGATTTGCTTTTTTCAATAGTTTTTTCTCACTAGGTTTGTATTATAATTCCTATTCGGTATTTTTTTTTAAATAAACTTGAGTTGTGTATATTCAGTCTTTTCTCATATTTCTTCATCTTTCAATGATCTTTTCAATATCAGTGATTTTAGTTCCCAGTTTGCCCTTCAGTGTTTTCATTTGCTGTCTGACAATTGTTAGGTGTTGTTTTAACTGTTTTAGCGATTTGCTTTTTTTAATAGTTTTTTCTCACTAGGTTTGTATTATAATTCCTATTCGGTAATTTTTTTTAAATAAACTTGAGTTGTCTATATTCAGTCTTTTCTCATATTTCTTCATCTTTCAATGATCTTTTTTTAATATCAGTGATTTTAGTTCCCAGTTTGCCCTTCAGTGTTTTCATTTGCTGTCTGACAATTGTTAGGTGTTGTTTCAACTGTTTTAGCGATTTGCTTTTTTCAATAGTTTTTTCTCACTAAATTTGTATTATAATTCCTATTCGGTATTTTTTTAAAATAAACTTGAGTTGTCTATATTCAGTCTTTTCTCATATTTCTTCATCTTTCAATGATCATTTCAATATCAGTGATTTTAGTTCCCAGTTTGCCCTTCAGTGTTTTCATTTGCTGTCTGACAATTGTTAGGTGTTGTTTCAACTGTTTTAGCGATTTGCTTTTTTCCATAGTTTTTTCTCACTAGGTTTGTATTATAATTCCTATTCGGTATTTTTTTTTAAATAAACTTGAGTTGTGTATATTCAGTCTTTTCTCATATTTCTTCATCTTTCAATGATCTTTTCAATATCAGTGATTTTAGTTCCCAGTTTGCCCTTCAGTATTTTCATTTCTGTCTGACAATTGTTAGGTGTTGTTTTAACTGTTTTAGCGATTTGCTTTTTTCAATAGTTTTTTCTCACTAGGTTTGTATTATAATTCCTCTTCTGTAATTTTTAAAAATAAACTTGAGTTGTGTATATTCAGTCTTTTCTCTAGTTCCTTCATCTCTCAATTTTCGATCTTTGCATAAAAGGATTATCTATTAAAGTTGCACATTGGAAAATAGTGTCTGAAATATTATTGGTGTAGATTTCTAATGAAGAATCTGTCACCTGATCATTTAGTTCATTAAACTTGTTTTCTAGTGGAATTCGCAAAATATTTTCGCATTAAAAATTGAATTCTTGATGATTATTTTCGAGAGGAAAGGCGTGCTGCTTTTATTGTGTAATGCATCGTTTTTTATTCTAACGTTTCGTCAAAGGCTATTTTACATGTTTAAAGAAAATAGAAAAAATAGATACCCACTCGTATTATATAAGTAGGAGAGAAAGGTATAGTGGGAGGGGGGTGGGGAGGCCTAAAATATAAACCTAAGTAAATAATTTTGAAATTATTAAATTATGTGATGTATAATTTGTGCATTAACTCCCCACCGGAGGGAAGGGAGCAGATGTCATTAGTCCATGAGGAGTTTACATGACCTCCAACTCCCATTCTCCAGAAAAATACAAACTATTCCCTCATTAAAACACTCATTTACCTGACATGCAAAGATCGTTTAAAGTGGAACTTATTTGACGAAACAATGCAAAGATTAGAAAGGAACTTAATTAACAAGGACTTCCTACAACATTTATATCGGAAAAACTATTTGTAAAGTTATTAATACGCTATACAAAAAGAATAAAGAAATGAAAATGAGAAAAAACTTCAGAAAACATAATTTTTTCATAACTATATTTTAACTTGGGAAAATCTCGAGATATTTCCTATGATTTTTTTTTATTGAGAATGAACATGTTTGTTACTTTAATTATTCGTATTTTTAAAGAAAAGGAAACTTTTTTGAAACTAAATAAGATTATCGAATGAGTTGGATTTTTTTAAAAACAAAATTAATTACAAAGGGTGAAGTTTAGAAAAAAAAGTCTCCTGGAGTTCCTCAGTCGTCTATGGGAGCGTTACATATACAACTAGGCAACCAACCATTTCTCTATAAAGAGAAATTTCAAGAAGCCTATTTTGTATAAGCTAACGTTAAACTTTAACAGAAAACGCGGAATGTGAGTTTTTAAGTGGATCTTCACCCTTTCTAATAGTATTGATAAATGAACAATAACGTTCTAGTCAACAATGCAGTTAGGTAAGGGTAATAATAAGAAATTCCTTAATCCGCTAGAGAAGTCTCCTAGAGTTCCTCAACCCTCTTCAGGAGCGTTACATATACGACAAAGTAACCATCCCTTTCTCTAAAGAGAGAAATTTCAAGATGTCTTTTGTATAAGCTAATGTTTAACTTCAACAGAAAACGAACAAGGTAAATTTATCCGCAGATCTTCGCCCCTTTCCAACTTTTTGCTAAATGAACAATAACGTTCTACTCAATGTGGTTAGGACTTTTCTAGCAGATTAAGGAATTCTTATTATTAGCCTTACCTAACCGCTAACCAAATGTATATATATATACATATATATATATATATATATATATATATATATATATATATATATATATATATATATATATATATATATATATATATGAGGAATTAAACCACATTCTCCGAAAACAAGTTAATTCATAACAGTTTCGGTGTATCTCACACCCTTTTTCAACTTACACTGATAGAAAATATAAGAGAAGTGCATACAAACATAATAACACAGGGTCAGGTCGTGAAAGATCCCCTCTTTTTTCCCCCAATCTCCTACTTGTTGCTAATCTGGGGGGGTAGGTTAGGCCTAAACATATTGAAGGGCTGACATTTTACTATTTTGTTTATTTGCTTTCTTATATATATATATATATATATATATATATATATATATATATATATATACATATATATATATATATATATATATACGAGGGGCGGTCAATACGTTTTGCGAATCGGTAGAGCAAAACAGAGGAAGGGGGATGGCTGTCTGTTTGTGGGGGTGTTAGGACAAGTTATGACAAGTCAAGACCTGCAGCCGCACGCTCCTGCCTCGTCTATTTAAGAAGTGCAAAAGAGATCCATGAACGCATGGTTGCAGTGTACACCGACACCGCCCGTTTCTATGCAACCATTGCTCGCTGGAATAGGGAGTTCCACCATGGTCGTGAGTCTCTTGAAGATGATCCCCGCCCAGGACGCCCATCAGACGTGACCAACGAAGACAATGTGGCCCGTGTGGAGAGGATGATCCTCGAAAATCGACGGGTGAAGGTCGAAGAAATCGAGCGAGAACTTGGAATATCACATGGAAGTGTTATCAACATCATCCACGACAATTTGGCCATGGCCAAGGTCTCTGCCCGTTGGGTCCCTAAAAACCTCACGCTCCATGATCGAATTGACGTCGTCAAAGTCCACAAGGCCAGAGTTGCACAAGCTGCCCTGCGCGAGTGCGGATTCGAGGAGCTCAACCATCTCCCCTACAGTCCAGATCTGCCGCTAGCGACTACTTTTTATTCCGCCAGCTCAAGGCTGCACTGCGTGGCCGCTGGTTTGGGGACGATGAAGATGTCCAGCTCGCCGTCCAGGAGTGGAGTGATCAGCAGTCGGGAGATTTCTGGTTGTCGGGAATTCGAAGCCTCAGGGACAAGTGGCGCAAGTGCATTGAAGTGGAGGGTAGTTATATTGAAAAATAATAAAGCACTTTTCCTCATATCTCGTTTCCTTATATCCGAATTGCAAAATATATATATATATATATATATATATATATATATATATATATATATATATATATATATATATATATATATATATATATATATATATATATATATATATATATATATATATATATATATATATATATATATATATATATATATATATATATATATATATATATATTATATATATATATATATATATATATATATATATATATATATATATATATATATATATATATATATATATATATATATATATATTCGTCACATTCTTATTCCTCCAACCTCACCACTTTCACTTCTTACCTGTAAGTAATACTACCGCTTGGTCCTAATAATAATGCCTCAATCAAAAATTCAATTCTTTTACATAAAAATAAAAAGGGAAAAACTCCCGCGACCTACTTTCTAAAGGGAAATGCAACAACAGACATTTTTGCTTCTTTGTTATGAAACTTGAAAGGAAACCAAGGTTTTTCTTTATCCCTCGGCCTTTTTCAATTTCCCCTCTTTAGAAAACTTTATTTCACGAGTGGCAAGTGGCATTCCCATCTTTTTGGCACTCTAGTGCAAGTGTCAAAATATCTGCCATCGAAATAATGTTCATCAGATTCATTTTTCTCTAATATCCTTGGACCCGGACAGGCCTAAGTTGCCTCCTTCATTTAAAGGTCATTTGGCGATAAGCTGTGACGCCCCCTCCTGGGGGGAGAACGCGAGTTACTATAGGGTTTAGGAGCACCATCCAACATCGAAGGATCGATCTTGCATTGCAATGACGAGTGGGGCCGGATTATGAGGAAAGTGTCGCTTGCATTGCACACGGTTAGGAAATGCAGGAAATGGGCTCGCATTTATTCGTGTTTTGTTGACGTCTTTTCAATTTAGGTTAAGGGTTTTCGACGGCGCTCAGCATCGATTTGTGATCAACATGGTAGAAGATTATTATTATTATCATCATCATTAGCCGAATTTATAGTTTTGACACATACAGAAAACTACGACGTAATCGATATAACGGAAAGTTGATGGATACTACGCAGAGGGACTTAATTGGGGAATTTAGAATAGATGGGTACAAAATGTGTGATAGAAACCGAATGTGAATTAATTGGATGGAATGATGCTTTACTTGAAAGAAGAATGGAGCTAAACGATGGTAGATGTAGATAGCGAGGATGGAGAAGCTGATGTAGTGATCGCAGAGTTCGAGTCTACCATATATAAAATTAATATCACAATCGTTTATAGACCCCTACCCAAATTAAAAGCAAAGAAAAACACCTCTTTGAAGGCCTCCCTTCTATTAATAAAAGAAACACAACGATTACACAAGGCAACAAATTTTAACGTTTTGTTTGTTACAGACATGTGAATAAAGGTGCATACACACTGCGCTGATGACACGTGTTAACACGCCATATGACGTGTTAACACAAAGCAACAGATTGCATCATATAACACAGCAACGTTTTCATTTATCTGATGCATGTTACGTCAGAAAGATTTGATTTTTTGTGGAGTGAGCACGTTCTTTCTTTTTTATCCTCTAATTTTGTGTTGCAGATATTGAAAATGAATCATAATATGTTAAATGAACTCGATGAAGAAGAGGAGCAGTTAGTAGCAATAGCTATAGCACTTGTTACTTCTGGAAAAAAACTCAAACAAATGTTATAAACGCCAAAAGGCAAAGTTTAGGTGAGTTTCATCACCTATTTCCTCAACTACTGTCAGAGGAAGATCGTTTTGTTATGTACTTTAGGATGACAAAAGAAGAGTTCTACAACCTTTTACACATTATAAAACCAGCAATTACAAAATCCAACACTCAACTAAGGAAATGTATACCAGCAGAAGAGAGACTTGCTGTATGCTTGAGGTGAGTAAAACTTGCACAATGATGTCTTAATTTTATTTTTAGCTAATTAGGTACATGAACCACATAAATATGTAAGATATTACATAGAAAAATATGGTGTGGCCATTCCTGTAGGACATGTAGAATGTTCCATTTCGGGTAAAGGGGTAGAAGGTGCTGTACTCGAGGTAGAATAGCAATTGGGGTTTGATTCACCAAAGGATGTAATGGAGGATGTGGGAGAGGGTGATGGGATTGGTACTACGGGTGGATGAAAGGAGCCAGATGCAGTGTTTTGATAAAGGTTTTGCTGCTTCATCTCCCGAATCTGGGCCTTGAACACCATATTGCATATTTCCATCTTTATTCTGGCTTGTTCAATGGCACTAAGTTTTTTAACAGAGCTGACAATACTTGAAAAGAACATTTCCGTTTCGTCTCTATCCGTTTTGTGGCCTTCTGAAAGTTGAAGAGTTTGGGCCCGCATACGGCTGTTATTCTTCATGATGTTTACTATTTCACTCATGGATGAATCCACCGTCTGCCTTTTCCTATACTTTGGTTTGGGAGTTGATGTACGATCTTCAATTGTAGTTTCTTGATTACCATTGTCATCGGCACCCTTCTCTGATGCTGCATTTTTGTCTACTTGGCTTCTGTTTAAGTCCTCTTCAGTAGTTTCATTGATGACCGCATTAGACGCATCATCAACACTTGGACAAAGTGGTTCCACATTGCCATGGGTACTGAAACAATAGAAAAATAAAAAAAACAATTAATAAAAGTATGTAAAAGCACAAATTGTTTTCAACTTTGGGGCTTTCCTCCAACCACTGCAGCAAAGGACATTAAAAGAATGATTAAATTTCACGTGAAATTAGTGTGTTTAAATGATTTATCATCCATACCTTCGTGGTTCCAATGTTGGGATCAAAAATGACATTTGGTCTTCATATTTCCACTTAGGAACATTCTTAGCTGCTTGACCAGATTTTGTGTTCCTTCTCTTTCTGGCATTTGTATAAGCATTCCGAAGTTTTGTCCATGTGTCTTTGCATGCGTCAGCTGCAAAAGATAACTTTATGATTAATAACGAAATTAAAAATATTCATATTTTATTATTATGATAATTATTGTTATAAGAAAGGAAGCTTCATTTTTTTATTTTATCTTTTTCAGGTATTTGGCGACAGGAAATTCATACAGATCACTTGGATTCTCCTTTCGAATGGGCTTCAGTACGGCTGGACAAATAGTGAAAGAATGTTGCCAAGCTATTTGGGAATCACTTAAATCTATTCATATTCCAGAGCCAGAACAAATAAAGTGGAAAGAAATTGCGAAAGATTTTGAAGAGATATGGGAATTTCCACATTGCTTAGGAGCAATGGATGGTAAACACATTCAAATGCGATGCCCTTACAATGGGGGATCCTCTTACCACAACTATAAAGGAAATCATTCCATTGTCTTGCTGGCGTTGGTAGATGCCAATTATAAATTTATTATGATTGATGTAGGAGCTTTTGGAAGGAATAGTGATGGTGGAACATTTGAAAGGTCTAATTTTGGTAAAAAATGTGCCAAAAATCTGCTTAATTTTCCTAAAGCTGAAAAACTTGACGCTTCTGGTGATCCATGTGACTTTGTCATGGTAGCAGATGAAGCGTTTCCTCTTAAAACGTACATTATGCGACCTATCGCTAAAAATTCAATCAATGGAGATGAAGAAAAGATTTTTAATTATAGGTTGTCGAGAGCAAGGCGAGTTGTGGAAAACGCCTTTGGCATTCTTGCTGGGCGGTGGAGGGTTTTCCTGAAACCGCTTGAAGTTCAACCAGAAACAGTTGATTTTAATTGTACTGGCTTCCTGCTGCCTTCACAACATGCTTCGTGTTTCCAGGAATACGAATTGCGAAGAAGGTATTCAGGCATCCGAGACAGATATTCAGGCATTAGGAGATCTACAATCAGTCAGAAGAAATCATGTGCGAGAAGCTGCTGCAGTACGAGAAAGTTTCAAGAAGCATTTTGTCACACAAGAAGGAGCTTTAAAATGCCCATGGCAGTGGGACGCTATTCGTAAAGGCAGGAATACACATTAACCAGAAAGGAATTCAACGGTGAATTATTGTGACCTTTAAAAATAGAAAATTCTCAACAAACAAGCGAGCAAATGAAATTAGTATACTACTGCTTAAAAATCTATTTGAAACTGCTACCGAACTGTATTCTTTATATATTGTATTCAATAAATAAAATAAATATAATGTTAATTTACCTGAAATACCAATTCGTTCGCTGATTTCCTCCCAAGCTTCTCTTCTGGCCTTCAGGTCCCTATAATCCTTGTTTTGTGGATTAAATAAGTGATCGTATCCTCTAACATATTCTATTAACTGTTCCTCCATAAGGAAAACACTTTTACTTTATTGTATCAATTTGTCACCATACAATAGTACCCGTTGAATAAAATCGAAACACTAGAATAATTTCAAAATATACAATAATATCGAAACACTATATAATACTTCAAAACATACAATAATATTAAAACACTATACAATAATATGTGCCTACTACACCTATCTGACGCAGATTTCCTTCTGACGAATATCTGGGAGTTTTGATTTTCATCTGATGCGTGTTAACACGTGATATGTCGCGTAACACGTCAGCTGACGTGTTACGCGACATATCAGACCAGTGTGAACTTCATTATGAGAACGCATGTTCCAGATTTTTTGCTAACACGTGTTAACACGTCATATGGCGTGTTAACACGTGTCATCAGCGCAGTGTGTATGCACCTTAAGTGTTTCTAATTAGTTCGAGAGCACTGAATCCGAATTTGAAAACCAAAATTCTCTATCACGTCTAGATTTTGTGTAATGACCCCCCTCCCTCCATCTTTCGCTATTTGTTCCGATTAATAAACACAAAAAATCTTTTTATTTTGTATTTTTTTAATTTTTAAGCAAAAATATTTTAAAAGTGGGGGACCTTCCTTTTTTATTCTGGCTTAGGACAGACATTGTACATTACTGGCGAAGTTACCCCCCCCTCCCTCCCAGGTTATGAAAATTTTATTGTATTGATTAAGTTTGTTCTACACTTAAAGTTTAAAGAAACTTTGCTGTATCCTTCTCGTTTTTATTTTGTGAGACATCAAAGTTTGTTTTTGTAAAGACCAGCAATAATCCCCCATCATATTTGGATTAAATTTTCCTTGGTACCTCGTCTCCATAACCAAAATAAATTTGTTGATGAAAACGTTCACCATGTTCATCACTAACAGCTCCCAGATTTTCAGGAAAAAAAATCAAGATGTGAATACAGAAAATGCATTTTAATTGACATTCTACACCCCATCTTTTCATAGGTTTCCAGCATATTGTTTACTATTTCTCACTAATTTGGAGATTTAAAATTGCCGAGAAAGTTTTCAGTGACTTCCACAAAGGATGTCCATGCTTTGCGTTCCTTTTCATTGAGACACAAAGTGAAGGAATCATCAGAAACAACTCTGCGAATTTGTGGTCCCTTGAAAACTCCAGCTTCTATTTTTGCATCAGTTAATGATCCTTTAATTTGTTTTTCAAATATTGAAAGCTTTCACTTCTTTGATCCATACCCTTTACAAAATTTTCCATTAACCCTAATTTAATGTGAAGAGGTGGAAGATGAACCTTTTTTGGATACACTAGAGCATCATGCTTAACATTATGTTTGCCAGCAATGTGTTCTTCTCTGGCTAGCCATTCTCGCTTTTTATAGTGATTTGAGGGCTCACACCATATCATGGGAACAGCAAATAGCATTGCTTTCCTCTTCCTATTTAACCAAGCTATGAACATTATGCTACACTGCGTGCAGCAAATATGAGGGACCCAATCTTTATCCTTGTCCCCTACTTTGCATCCATAATAGTATATGTAGGCTTGCTTCATCGTTACTGCTGTTTCTATTTTTCTCCCTTGTGCCACTGGTGTGAATTGCCCACAAACATAACAAAATATGTTGGGGATGTTTACACATCCACGTCTAGAACTTGAAGCTATGACAAGATTTCAAATACACAATGTGAGATCCTTATAATAAGGTTCTTATCAGAGCAATATTTTGATAAACCTGTTATCTACTTTACCAGTTACCAGTTATAAGTAGCAGAAAAGTTATCATAAATAAGTAAGTATTAATCTGAAAATCTGAAAAAATCTGAAAAAAAACCAGTAATTAAAATTCAATGATATTTGAACTACTATATAGTCTACTTTATATATATTAAAAATGTTAATATATATTATATATATATATATATATATATATATATATATATATATATATATATATATATATATATATATATATATATATATATATATATTAATTATATATAGTAAATATATTAAAAATTGCATATTGGTACAATATTGAGCAAAAGTGTGAAATGGCTTGAAAAGGAAAATTCAAATTACACAAACACCAGACGTGATATGCAAATTCTAAAGACAAATTTAATCACCTATTTTTTGCTCTGTAACAAAACTCGTGTTACACAGTGTAATAATATGCGGAGACTTTAATTTCCCGAACGTCGACTTTATAGCAAATACATCGGTCGGATAGCGAGGGGAAGAGGCTGATGAACTTTATCCATGAAAATAAACGAACAAAATATTGTGCAATGTTCAGAGAGAACAATTCTAAAGATACAACTTTGATAGCTAAATTTAACTTTTCATAGGAGATTTTGAGTTAAATAAAACTTTTAGAAATGGGGTTTAAATTTACAATTAAAAGACTGGGATGATTTTAAAATATTTAAATTAATTAGCGAGTGTATAATCGCTGTTTTATGATGATATCTTCTAACTGAGTTATGTTTCATTCCAATCCAACAGCGTTATTTTGCATTTATTAGTTTTTTTATTAATTTGTATTTATTAAGGTAAAGTATCTTCTAACTCCCCCCTTTATTAATGGATTAAACAATTCTTTGGCATCTTATGAAAAATTTAAGCCTAAATATATTTATTTGAAAAAAGGCTTTAATTTCTTTCATTAATATACCAGGCAATGGCTTCGCCACTAAGATTTAAATTTAAAATCTAAAAAAAAGCAGCCATGGTTAAATTTTTTTAAATTTTCGTAACTTGGCCAATTATAATAATTTTAAAAAGGAACTCGAACCTAAATTTCCCCCCTTTCAAAATATCACGTTGCTAAAATATAGTTTATAGAAGATAGTTAAAAATAAATTTTCTAAACTTCACCATTTATAATTCTTTAGGTTTTAAAAAATTCACAAAATTTCGATACTTATATTTATTTCTGAACTTCACCATTTTGGTTTTTATTATAAAAGAATTATTAGAAATAACTTTGATAAAAAAAACATAAGTCATAACCAAACTAAGATGAAATTATTATTCAAATACTCAAAAAAAATCCCCTTCTTAAATTATATTAATATATTATTTTTATTAAGGTTAATTAACTTTTGGCCCAACGTTAGGATGTAATATCACTTTATCCTTCAACCCTTTGATGGCTGCTAGTTTTCTAATATAGTTTATATCAGATCATCAAAGTATTGTCAGAAATCTGGTATTATTATATTAGAATTATCTTTCGCTATTTTAAAAGTAAAGTAACGCATACAATGGCCTAAATGGTGACAGGCAAGAGCACAAGCCAGAAAGGTCGCGCAGGGAAGGTAAGTTTGGGGTCTTGGTAGGATTATGTTAGTGTCATCTACTTTACGCTGCTACCAGTTAATCGAACAATTGCTACCAGACATCTATTGTTAACAGTTGGAGGTGTTTAAAAGGGGCTTTGAAGGGAACAAGGGCTCTGATCAAGACCCTCGTCCATCTGTTTACCACCTATTTCTAAGTTTATAGAGCCATTTTGATGGACTTTTCAAGAATCTGGTCCATCTGCTTACCACCTATTCTAGAGTATAAAGTACCATCTTAATGACTAATCCGTACAACACATCAATGTGAGGGGCTACTACCCTCTCTACCCCCCCCCCCTCATATAAAGAGTTCCATAGAAATTGTATTAAGAAGCTCGTGAATCGGTGAGGTGAAAGGAGGTCAATGACAAAGATTGAAATTGTGTTAATTATTGAAAGTATGTTAATGTTTTGAATTGTGTTAATGATGAGGGTGTGAATTGTGTTAATGATTGGAATTGTATTAAAGATGGGAATTGTGTTAATGATTTAAATATGTGGTAATGATTTGAATTGTGTTAAAGATAGGAATAGTGTTAAATATTTGAATTGTGTTAATGATTCGAATTGTGTTGACGTTAATGGTGGGAATTGTGTTAATGAATGAAATTGTGGTAATGATGGGGATTGTTTTGATGATAAGAATATGGTTAATGAGTTAAATTGTATTAATGATGGGAATTGTGTTAATTACCGGATTGTGTTAATGATTTGAATTGTGTTAATGATTGAAATTGTGTTAATAATTTGAATTGTGTTAACGTTAACGGTGGAAATTGTGTTAATGATTGGAATTGTGGTAATGATGAGAATTGTGGTAATGGTGAGAATTGTGGTAATGGTTGGAATTGTGTTAATGATGTGAATTGTGTTAATGATTTTAATTGTGTTAATGATGGTGATTGCGTTCATGATTTCAATTGTATTGATTGGAATTGTGTAAAAGATGGAATAGTGTTAATGATGGGAATTGTGTTAATGAGTTGAATTTATTTAATGATTGGAATTCTGCTAATGATGATAATTGTGTTAACGATGGGAACTGTGTTAATGATTGAATTGTATTAATGATGTGAATTGTGTTAATGATTTTAATTGTGTTAATAGGTGTGGGAATTGGGTTAATGATTGAAATTGTGGTAATGATGAGAATTGTGGTAATGGTGAGAATTGTGGTAATGGTTGGAATTGTGTTAATGATGTGAATTGTGTTAATGATTTTAATTGTGTTAATGATGGTGATTGCGTTCATGATTTCAATTGTATTGATTGGAATTGTGTAAAAGATGGAATAGTGTTAATGATGGGAATTGTGTTAATGAGTTGAATTTATTTAATGATTGGAATTCTGCTAATGATGATAATTGTGTTAACGATGGGAACTGTGTTAATGATTGAATTGTGTTAATGATGTGAATTGTGTTGATGATTTTAATTGTGTTAATAGGTGTGGGAATTGAGTTAATGATTGAAATTGGGTTAATGATGGGAATTGTATTCATGGTAGGAATTGTTTTAACGACGAATTGTGTGAATTATGAGAATCGTCTTAATAAATAAGTGAATTTCATGTTTTATTCTTTATTTTTATCTATTTTGCAACTCTTTAACTTCCATTGAAACATTGTGTTAAGAAGACCTCCATTCTAGTGGCTGAAGATGTTATGGCAGAACTACGGAAGAATTTCGTCCAATCTAACATTCATTGAGTCAGAGGAAAAAGCTGCCCCAAATATTACTCTCTGCACCAGATTTTTTTTTTAATTTAAAAATAAGTAAATTGGATATCAACGAAGGCATCTACCAGTGTTTTGAAGACATAAACTGGACGAGTTAATGGAAGTGGAGATGTGAGAAAGGTCGCTCGAGTAGTACATAACACCATCCAAATCCCTGCACAAAGATGATTCAAGTAGCCTTATAAGCAAAGCATTGTGGTTTAGACTCGGAGGAAGGAAGATGGAGTAATCCAACAGGATAATAACATGAATTAAAAATAAATGCAATAAATATTAAATAAAATTATTTTACTCGTTGAAACGTGATGGGGATTCGAACCCGTACTCTCAAATGTTTATTCTTCTTAGAACGTTTGACAGTTCTTGTTCGAATCCTCAAACACTTTCCTGATTACGATGTTCGTCTTCGATTCCTAACCTTTTTTTTTATTTTGATTTATATCTAGTTTTACTTAATTTCCCTCCCCCTCCCCCCCGCCCCCTCTGATCGTCTCTTTTGCTTTCATGGACTGGCTTCGAGGGATCTTGTCGTAATCCTTGATCCATGGTCCCGTAAATCCTTTCAGAGTCCTCGCCACCCATAAAGCTATTCCATGCCATCCTCCGGCGCGTGTCGTAAAATGCGACTATGCCCGGATATGGGCCGCTTTCTTGGGAAGCCGCGCACCCAAATTTTTTCATACAAGTGGAATACTTAATGACTGTAATGGGCTAGGGGGTCGGGACTACACCCATCATTCCGGTAGTGCGTTGATGCGTGCCGACCCTGTTTTAGGAAAAGCAGTTGATGATTTTAATCTCCTTTTCCTTTATCCTTGCCCCTTATACTTTATACGTTGAGTAAAAAAGTCCTCGTTGGTTACACTTTTTTTTATTAATAATTTTGATTACACAAATTAAAATTAAAATTTACTATAAAAGTTTTTTAGGATTACGAATTATTATTAAAAATACACTACCTGAGAGTTTAATATAGAACCATATCCAGCAATCTCCTTTTTAGGATACTCAGGATATATCCTCCCATACATTTTCACATCAACTAACCTCACCAGTTTCTTTACAAACCTCTTAGTTGTTTTTATAAATAATTAAAATAAACAAATTTCAACTTGAAAAAAAATTAAAGTCAACTTATGACCGAAATGACATCCTCCACACATATATTTGCACATGGACTCACACACTTAACTTGTTTATACTCACGTCCACAGAAGCTTACGCACATACACAGAACTTACATCTTTACACACAGAAACGCGAGGAAAGGAGGGATGCCGTATATTGAAAATCGATTTTTATAAAGTCGACGAGAGTTAATAGGTTTCTTATTGGAAATGAAATATTTACATTTCATTGGGAGATGCGTCGGTTTGGGAGTGTGTTTGTTTAATAATACATCAAAAAACGATGTTTTTGTTTAATAATACATCAAAAAACGATGTTTTTGTTTAATAGTACATCAAAAACCGATGGGGACTTCGGCTTTTAAATAGGATATTGAAGAACGTCCTCCAATCCCCAGTTTGCAGCGATGGTGTAACTGCTATGATAGGCTTCCTTTTGTTTTGTTTTTTAACTCTTGATTTTCCATTTATTTTAGTTGGTATCACTTCGACCGGGGTTGGGTTCTTACGTTGGGATCCTCTTTTGCTCTACATACGAACTTAATATGATGGGAGAGGGTGATTGAAGGTGGATAACTATTCTTCTATTAATTATATATCACATCAGCAGGTATTGCAGTCTGAGGAGAATCAAAATTTGTGTTTTCTTTACATCTTGACCAGTGTCTACACCACCCTTTTCTTCAGCAGATATCCACCTTTGTGACATTTGGTGGATCAGAGAATATAGAGCACTGAGAGCACTGAGAGCACTACTGAGGTATTAGGTTACCAAGAAATTTTTGTCGTTTTTGAGTCGCGTACACGCGACTCTATAAGTTACTATGTCGCTCCGTCGGTTGGATGGTAACTATTTTACTTTTCAATCAGTTTTTGAACGTTTTGAAGATCGTAAGGCCAGATGATAAGTTTGTTAATTGATAATACAGTTTGATATTTTTCTCAGAATTATTGAAATAATTGAGAGCACGCGACTTAGGTCTGTTCACCGTGTGTCTAGAAAGGAAGAGAAAAACGTATAAAATTATCATTTTAAGCCTAAATGATGTTGTGGGTGCGTGGCATAAGGAACTTGGCTGTTTGGTATGCAAGATAAGCATTGATGTCACTCTCCACCTTTAACTAGACCTTTTTCCATTGAGATGGTGGTGATGCCGTGGTTGAAATGAAGGATAATCAGATGGATCCAGGACGTGGAGGAAGAGAGACAACTTCCAACCTAGGTCGTGTCCTTGGTCACACGACCCACGTGTGGAGGTCAAGAAGAATTAATATCAACCACCACCATCAGATCTTTTCCTGTGGGTAATCTACATTATTATCATTACTGGTAGTGTAATAATCATGAAGGTCATCATCATTACCGTTATTGTCATCGTAATCATCTTCACCACTATTATTAATATCATATTTATCGTAAACATCGTAATTGGCATCTTCGCCATTATCGTAATAATCGTCAAAACCTTCCTCCTCTTCACTATCATCATCATCATCATCATCATCATCATCATCATTTTCATCGTAATCATTATCACCATAATCATTTTCATCATACTCACCATCATCATTTTCATCGTCAGCATTATTATCATCAGTCCGTTTCATTTCTATTTGCCCTTACAAAGGGACTCGCCCTCGTTGGGAGAGATTGATGACACCTCGTGTGAATCACCGTCCCTCTCGACACATTTTCCCCAAGTAGTCTCTTCTTTTAACTGCTCTGGTTATGTTCTTTCGGCATAATTTTGCTTCACATTTTATACGAACCTTATTGTACACTCTGCCACAAAGCCCTGCAGGGAGGTACCATCTGCAGACTGATACACCTGCTACCTGGAGGAGCGGCACGGCGTCCAGGGCCCGATGGGCCGTATGGAAGACCTAGCCCACTGATTTGACAGGGCTTGGGAAAGCCGGGGGGCTTCCCTATCTCACTATCCACTCTCTCTTTTTCTAAGAGGATCCCATCTTGCCGCGTCAGAATAGGCTTTACAAGAGACCAAGCTTGAGAGATCCTTGACGTTCGTGAGCGATTAATGGGAAGATCATTTTGCCTGAATAATCCCTTCCTAGCTCCTAAAGGGATGATTCCCTCTTGCGTCGTCCTTTGTGCGTAAGGCTGCATTGGCTATTGGAGTGGGATGTAATGCCATGTTGGCATTACATCTTTATGGTTGTAATCTTTCATTTTTTGTGTGCGTGATTTACAAGAGAAAAATAAATAGAAGCAAAGAAAAAATGTGAAACCTCGCCACCTTGGGTGTGAGTGGGTGAAGCTCCTGGCAGCTTATCTCTCAATGGGTATAAGGGTTTATACTTTACCACTTTTTGAGCTGCCCACAAGCAGCTTTACCTGTGCGATACTTTCTCAGGGACCTCTCCTAACTTCTAGTAAAGAGGAGACTTCCTCCTCTCCTTTTATATCTCCGGCTAAGGAAACTTCTCCCTAACCATTTCTTAATCGTCGTCTCTCGGCGCCTCTCTATTCGGATTTTCGGTGCCCCCGTCCCCTTGCTTTCTCAAAGGCTGCCGAAGCGACAGAAGAACCATCGCGGCCGAATAAACTGCTCGCGAAGGGTAAAGCAAATAGTCTCCCGAATCCTCCTACGGAGAACTATGGGGAGAGAAGCCCTTGGGGCACAGTCATTCCTTCTCGACCCGTGACTTAATGACTTGTTGGGGGAACAGCGGCCCGTCTCCTAGATACTTCGCTTGGGATGCCTGCCAGCTGGGTTCCCTGGTTGAATCTAGCCCATCCGACCTTGGAGCCCCTTCCTGAGAGGAAAAAAGATGATGCACCTCACGCTCTCCTCCCATAAGAAGAAAAAGAACAGAAAACTTAGAGGACTGGGGGTTCTTCGTCCTACCGGGTGAGAGTTCGGAGAAGGACAGGTTTTCTGTCGATTAGGCAGGTGATCAGAACAAGGATGGCTTGTCTGGACCAGGAGTACCCTTGGTCGAGGATGGGGTAAGGGATCAAAATTTTTAATAAAAAGCAGAATAACGAGCTGCGTGGAGTCTCGGTGACGTCGAGGTCCAACGTCGAGAAGCTGCCCAGCGTCTTCTACACGCCGGTTTCAAGCGTTTCTTGGTTATTCACTCTACTGATGGAAGCATTCTGTCAATAAGATGCATGTTCCATCAGAGCCAGACATTATTTATGATTCTTGGCCGGGAACCAAAGGTTGCCCGTTTCTCTAACAGGACCTTTTTGATGGATGTGGGTTCTACTTCTCCCGGGTGCCACATTGGTAGAGCTGGCATAAATTTGGGCTTGCGCCCCGCCTCGGATAAAACCAAGATCCTTTGCCTTCCATACCACCCCTTCGCAAAGAGAAAAGCGGTTACGCGCCTCCATTCAGTCGTTAGCGACAGATGAAGCAAATCCCCGGAAGGTAGTAACAACGGAGCTTCGGCTTACTCACCCCTGTGCGATGCTGGATGGGACTGGTTAAAAAGTTTGATCCTTCCCAAGGACGAATAATACAGACCTCAAAGTCATCTCGTTAGCTAAAGCTTTCGGTGAAGGAGGAGGGAAAGGATCGTGTACCTAGCTAATCCTCCTTCAGTCAGCCTTCGAAGGCAGAAACGACTTTAGCACTTTCCACTGCTAGGGGCCCCCCGAAGTTCTCTCTCCATGAAAGCTACGGTCATTGCCATGAGATGCTTTACATCAAGGAGGGTACCTGCATCCCATTCTAACTAGGCCTGGAGAGAATATTCTTTCAATGGATTTGCTGTGGACTTTGTATATAATTGTGGTGAGCTGCGGAGGGAGAATCGTCTCCGTCCGTTTCCTTTGGATGTTTGATATCAGGAATCAGGAGACCATGTTATGCGCCTATCTCCCCCCTTCCCTGGGGTATAAGAGTTTTGCAATTATACCACCAAGGGAAGATGACCAGACGGGTGGATAGCAATTTACACCTGATATAATTTCTCTTTCCTCTCTTTTGTTATAAAAACTCCTTTAAGGCAGTGGCAGTGCAGCCTCACCTGGATCTGAGGTATACTATCGCTTCAATGTATATTCCACCGACAGTTGACCTTGATTTGTCAGCTTCGGGCGCGTCGTCGCACGGATTGCTGAGGCCCTTTCTGCCCCTCGCCGTGGATTTGACTGGTATATACCCCTCTGAGGGGACTACACGATCGAGGTCCAGGTTCTAGCTGACCTGATCAAAGAGCTAAAGATCGGTGTCATAAATGCAGGTGAATTCCCTTATAACTGTCCGAGAGCAGCTTCATTATCTTGCCTCGACCTTTTACTGTGCTCTATGAACGTACAGTCTGATTTTTGGTGTGAGGTGGTCGATAGCATCCATGGTACTGGTCATTTTCCCATGCAAATGTACTATACAGGGCCGCTGCCGCGTGAGAAGCCACCTCGATGGTGCTTGGAGCGGACGCGATGAACCACATACAAAGAATCAACTGATTTATCTATCTCCTTCATTGCTCGAACCTCGGCCGTTTTGAACACTGTCCGCATCTCTGTTGGTGGGCTTAGTGTGAGACGGCCCTTAGAGAGAAATGATAAACCTATGGGTGCTACAGCGCCACCCAAATGATTTCACCGTGTGTGAATTTCGCTAAGCTAGGGTTCAGTTCCATTACATTTGAAGCACACTCGCCGTTCTTTCTGGCTGGTATGTGTTTTTACTCACACGGGAAGACGCCTCATACGTAGGTCTGGAAGCCTGTCAATAGGATTCAGTGCAAGTTCTCATAGGTCTCCTCTTCCCTCCTCCAGGAGGATGGCACCGCGATCTCGGAGCCGCGTCTGGGCAAATCTCCGGACCCGCGAGGGCTTTATCTGCATTCTCGAGCCGGATCCTGCTCTAAAACATTCAAAACACGTTGTGGGTTGGACTTCACCTACAGAAGCAGTAAGCCTTTCTTTTTGCGCAAATACCACCTCTGGTCCGGACGATATCCCTTACGCCATGCTTCGACAGTAAGTTGAGCGAGGCTTGGCCTTTCTGCTATCTTTGTTCAACAAGATCTGGACGGAAAGAATCCTCCCATATCCTTGACAAATGGCTAGCATGCTTGCTATTTGCAACCTGGGAAGAGATCACTTTACCCTGGCCAGTTTCCACCAAATTTTCTATCTTTCTGCCTTCGAAAGTTGATAGCGAAATTGGTTAATGTTAGGTTAGCTTAATTTTAGACGGCTCAGGTTACTTGTCTCATGAACAGTGTGGCTTTCGCAAGTTCCACTCCAAGTTAGATGCTGTGCCCCTTTGATCTGGAGAAGGCCTAAGATACCGCAAGACGATACTTTATAATGGATACCCTCCACACTATGGGAGCCGATCTCGTCCATTGCCGATATTGACGGTGCCTATGACGCAGTGAAAAACCAATCATATCCTAAGTCATTTGAATTCATGGCAAGAAATTCCGTCGAGAACTTGACGTAGCTCTCTGCGGTAACGCTTGTTCTGCTCAAGACGCTACCCTGGAGGGGACTACTTTTGATCGTCTGCTCCGCATCTTCTACAGCACCGGGAGGACTGCGTTCGAATTACTTGGAGCACACGTCGTGTCCCCCAGGGGCCGTGCCAGTGCACACTGATGGCTCCAAATTAAAAATTTTGATCGGTTGCATATCTTCTTTCGCTTGATTGAATCCGGCGGCCTTCTTCCGGTCACTGCCTCCATCTTCCTGGCCAATCTAGTTGGCCAATCTAGTTCAGACCAGAAATCACGCGGCATGGTCGGTTCGAGACCGGATGGTGATTTTTAGGAACTCAAATAGCGCACTGAGTGCCATTGTCGTATTGGAATCTCCGCACCTCTTTGTTCGTAGGATCTGTGACGCTACGGCTGTTGCAGGCAGGAAAGATGTTAGGATTATCTTCTGTTGGGTCCGTGGACATGTAGTGATAGCGGGAAATGAATGTTTTGTGGAAGTCACTAAACAGGAGGCAAGGACTGGGCGAGTGAACCAGCGTCTTGCTCTTTCCCACTCCGACTACATGACAGGAATCAGGTCAGTCCTTCGGGTTGCCTGGCAAAGAAGATGGGAGACAACCGATAGACGCCTCTAAGTTCTACAGTAAAACGATTAAAAAAATTAAGAGGTAGATGCCCTTTTTGGTTTTCGCTTGCTATATTTTTTAAAATAAATTAATTGAATTTTTATTACCGTCGTTATTTATTATGTTTTTATTGTTTCATTATTATTATTAATTCCGCCACCCAGCTCTTATGATTGGTGGAGTCCTTTAATCTGATGACGAAATCAAAATAAAAATTAGTACGGCAATTAATGGTGAGTCCGTGAACACTAGGAACCGGTCTTCGTTGGGAGAGAAGGTGCAGGAAGATCTGTAGTACTGTGTTTAGCCATCGACCAGCGAGCAGGTAACCCTTCGTGGCTGAAGGGAGAGCCACCCTTTCTGCGTGAGGAGAGGTTGGATAAGAAACCCCTTCCTCGGGTTTCTTAGACGGAAGAGTGATGTATTGGATGTGATAAAGGAATGGAATACAGCGGTATTTTCATTGGTTATGTGTGTGATGATGTATGTAAATGGACGTGCCTGCTTCCATGTCGACGCCCGTCACGATTGGTTCCTTCTGTCGTCTCCACTCTCGCTCAGGATCGAACCCAGTACTCAAGCGTAGGTATGCATGGCTTTATTCCCTATAGGATAAAAGAGCCAATATACGAAGCAGTGAGGGTATTAGCGTACTCACCAACGCTGTCCAATAAACATCAATCTAACGGCGCTCCACAAGAACGCCAGATGTTGCCGTTTGGGTCAACTTTGCCCATCCATTCCAATATTCTGAAAGCATATGCAAATTTTCCCAAAGCAAAAAAATAGTATTTTCTAAATATTATTTTGCCCCCCAAATTCCCCAAACTTGCATGAAAGAATGCCATAAACTCTCCCAACCACAAGTCAATCCCGGTTCTGCCCCGGACGTGTGGTCTTAAGTCCACTTGACACATGTGGGCTCGATTTGGCTGCAAAAACTGCCATAACTTGGGACCAGGTTTGGAAGCCAGACTTTCAATTCAACAATATTATGAGTTCAATGTGAGACGCTTTCTTTACCTAAATTATAGCTGTCACTATTCAGATCTTACCAATCAAGTTTATATCTAAATTGGGATATTTAGTTTCCCAATTTAGATCTATAAGACCTCTAACTTTGATTACAAAATAATTCAAGACTGATACCACTCACTAAAAGATTTTTATACCATTAATTATAATTAACTATGAATGTAAAGTCACTTGCGTTTGTGAGCAGCAACTTTTATTTTCCAATGGCACTCACTAACGAGTGCCATTGCTGGATTCTACCAGACATGTTTCATTTATGCCGGTTTCTATCATACAAGTTTGTATATAAACCTGCCGGTTCTTATGCTAAACACTCTTCAACCAGGTAACTTTGTGATATACCTGTTTTTATTCTGCATCATTTTGACCTACCGAGTCTACTCTTTAAGCGAGTGACCTGTCGGTTTATACCATATAGGCCTCTAAACTGCTGGTTTTTTTACCAAACAGGTTTCTAGGTTGTTAATTCTAATTTCTATCTTATAGCTGTCTTTAAGATGGCCTACAGGATTCTATCTTGCTGATTTCTGGCGCAAACATTTATAGTCTGTCGTTTTCTACCTTACAAGTATCTGACCTGCACTTTTAACCTGGCGGTTTCTACCTAACAAACGCCTGACCTGCTGTTTTTTTGGTTACCATAAAGCATCTGGTTTGTCAGTTATCTACTATACACGCTTCTAATCTGCCGATTTGTACGTAACAAGTGCCTCACCTACCGATTTTTACCTTACAAACGCCTGACTCGCAGATTTTACCTTACTACAGGTTTTTAATTTAAAAACGTCTGGCCTGTAGAATTTTACCTTACAAACGCCCGACCTGCTGTTTTTTTGGTTACCATAAGGCATCTGGTCTGTCAGTTATCTACTATACACGCTTCTAATCTGCCGATTTGTACGTAACAAGTGCCTCACCTACCGATTTTTACCTTACAAACGCCTGACTCGCAGATTTTACCTTACTACAGGTTTTTAATTTAAATACGTCTGGCCTGTAGAATTTTACCTTACAAACGCCCGACCTGCCGGTTTTAACCTTACGAACTTCTACAAGCTTCTGACCTTCCAACTCTTGCTTTGCTGACATCTCCCCTTCCAGTTTCTGCCTTCACGAAAACGGCTGTGCCGACCTTAATCCTGCCGGCTTGTGGCCTGCCAGTCAGGACCCGCATTCCACCCGGATTTATGTTTCCCGTCTGCCATCATTGCCGTAAATCCCGTTCTTTGTTGATAATTTAATCGCGGACGGATTTATTTGGCGGGTAATTACTGATAAATGGTTCCGGGAGGTGTCGCAAAGCGACTGTATACATCTCAACTCAGTGGTGTGCCCGAGGGATATCCAAGGACTTTGAGAGACGGAAGGGAAGTGCAGAGTTGTACTTGTGAGTATCTGTCTTCAGTGTTGACTAGTTTTGTTCTTTTTTTTTGAATGTCTGGTTCCTTGTGGTGGCCTACATTGTTAATGGAAATGCCTTCGATGGTTACCAGTATTTTTTTCTTGGTGTTTAAAGTTGAGGTTTGGTATTAAGGTCTTTCGGTGTCTTCCTGTAATTTTTGCCGTTGTACCTCCCTCGTCGTTCAGTGAGTGGAACGCCCTCGTTGGTCACATCTTTTTAAAGTAAATAAAATAATTTGGACAGGTTTAAAATTGGGGTTGAAATACGCTTGAACCTATTTACAGGTAACCACAAAAAAACAGGCCACAACTTTCGATAGGCTTCATTTCTTAAGATTTTGTTGAATTAAGAAATGAAGCCTATCGAAAGTTGGGGCCCGGTTTGGGGGGCGAGGGGAACCCTTTATGAGGTTATGAATAGTCCTAGTCAGTGAAAGAGTGAAAGTGGCAAAGGTTTGTCTATGGCATGGGGTTTACCACGGTTTACCAGTCTAATCCTGCTCTCAGCGCCGTCCCCATCCGGTGACTAACCATATCCAATGCGTTTTAACCTCATTCAGACTTGGAAATGAGTTTTCTATTCAGTTACCACTACCAATAATGTGGAGTACACACTATGATTGTGATACCCCTGTTTTTTAATGATGATCGAGTATGAAAATGGATTTTTCATAATCCAACGAGGGCATCCTAACAGGAATTACCACTGTGGCAATGCTTTCCCGTGCGGGTGGTGATGAATGGTGGTAGTAATGGGAATTTAAGCTTTCAACACCCACCAGCTTCCCGCAAAGTGGGGTTGGCGAGGTTCAACGACCATAACCCCCACCCCAACCCCCTTTATGTCCTATTAAACACAAAGGCACCCAACACTTCTTCCATCCCACATTTCTTCGTGTGCTGTAGCATTTCGGCTATTCAGGGTTTATCAGAAGGCCCCTAACACACACCCTCACAAAACTACCTCCATGCACACCTTTAATACACGATATCTTCCACTTCCTCCTCACTCCACCTTTTTCTCTCTCGAACACACAATCGCACATAATCAAGCCACTTTTTACGGGGTCTTCCAACTCTTCTCGCACTCTGACACTCACACTCGTATATTCTCATTACAAGTCTATTCCCTTTCACATTCCACACTCAAACCTTAAGTACTTTCCTACCATTTAAAACCTTGCGGTCGCAATCTGCTTCATCTGTACCACCATCACTTACAATGCACCATAGATACTTGTGCACGGATGACACCACGGACTCTGGTATCACAATTCATCGCATTCTCACCTTAAATTACCATTAAACCCCCTCTCCCACACATCTTGTCAAAAGGCTACAAATCAGCATTTCCGAATTTCTCTCACTCTCAGCCACTAACACCACATCACCAGCATATACCAACAATAGATAGAACCCATCATCATCACTCTCACACCCCTTTTCCTGTTTTCTGATACATACTCTTCCTCTCAAACCAGTTAATCCTGTTATCTTTTACCCTGCGCACTCCTTTCTTCAACATAAATACTCTTCACACCATCCAATAATTTACCACACACTCCACACATTCTCAGCACCCGCCATAATGGTTCTCTATCTACACGATTATAAGCTTTCTCAAGATCCATGAACCCAACATACACTTTACACCTTTTTTACCTGTTTTTTTATTCACCTGGCTATCTCATTGCAAACACATCATCCACACACACCCTACCCAATCTACCCTGCCCCCTAAAGATAGATACAAATATTCAAAATAATTTAGTAAGTAACAATAAAGTTAGAAAGACCATTCGTCACTCGTTACATACTTAGTAACGTCATCCGTAATCAAACATTTCTCGTTTGTTCCCTCATCACCCCAGATTTCTCACTTTGTCTATCCTTACCCTTTAACTGGGCTCTTTAAGGTCTTCTTACATAGTTAAGACACAACACATGTCACAGAACTACCCCCATTTATCTTTCGTCGCTGCCTCTTCATATGTGCGCCACACAGGAAGGACAAGCAACTCTCGTCGTCGTATCTTCGTGGAAATTCGAATAACCAATTAATTTGCCAATTAAAAGCAATCCCAATTCAGTTTACCCGTTTTTGCGTTAAGATTCGTCTAAATTGGAACTAATTAAAGGATCAATTACATATTTAAGTGCTCTTAATTATATATATATATATATATATATATATATATATATATATATATATATATATATATATATATATATAGAGAGAGAGAGAGAGAGAGAGAGAGAGAGAGACAGAGAGAAAGAGAGAGAGAGACAGACAGACAGACAGAGACAGACATACAACCAGACAGAGAGGCAGAACTCACAAAGTAGCACGTGAGTGATTTAACACGCAACCAGGAAAAAAAAGGAGATTCCGAGCGCGTTCATCTTTATTTGCAATGAACAGAAATCCCAAATACCTCATTTTGAATCGTATCTACATAATAAGAGAGAATGGGGCTACAGGAGATGGTGCCACATGCATAACACCCCATAGCTATGGAGGGCCAATTCGGCTTCTCAAATGTTGGGAGGTTTTTGTGTTTGATAGAGCCCGAACGTTTTGGGAGGGAGGTTAGTTTTTACTGGCATTGATGCGCGCCGCCCACACTTTAGAGGAAAGCGTTTGATGATGATTTTTATATCTAAAATATGATAGGGAAGTCAACGTTCTGAATTAAAATGATTACGCGCAGGAAAAATGAAATGATACTAAGTAGCGAAACTAAATTGCGAAGAGATTCAAAGGAAATGTAAATTTGACGTATTTTTTTCTGTTTTCCTGCGTGTTTATAGTGAAATGGGAAAGAGGGGCAAAAACCTGTATGGTACAATCCAGTGCCTTTAGTGAAGATCGAACTCCGGGTTCTCTTTTACTCGACCAGCGCTCGAACCACTAAGCTATGAAGACTTTGACTTGATAAGAGTTTCCATCTATACATACACGTGCGTACATATGTATGTATATTTTGGGTTGCGGAGGAAGGAATGCTGGTGAGCGTTTTGTCGACCTAAAGTCTCCTTCTTCCAGGCCTCGCATCCTAACGACGTTGCTCGGCCGGTGCCCCTAATGGTCTCGGAATCAACCACTTGTTTATTTATGCACGAATAATTTTAATTCCTTAGAATTTACTTTGAAGTTAATTTATCCCACCTAATAAATTTTAAAATCCTTAATAATCAATATTTACCCACATTATGACCACGATGAGGACCAAGCCCTGGTGCCATCCGGCTTGACAGCTTGTCATTCTAATTTTATGCTACTCTCAATAATCCTATCGGGGGACATCATTTATCCACTATTGAAAAGGAACGGATTAGTGCAACTAAGAAGGTTTCAAGGCCGATCAGAGCGTTAGTGAATGGTAAGGGTTTGGTGTGGAGTGTGCGGAAGAAACTGCATTATAGTGGTGCTAACGCTGGTGTATGGGAGTTAGAACATGGATGGTATGGAAGAAGGAAAGACGTAGCGTGTGAACGTCAAAAATGGGTCATTTGAGATGGAATGCTTGGTGTGCGATAGAATGAGGAACGATTGGGTAAAAGGTGTTTGTGTGAAGGATGTGAATGAGAGTGTTTTAAGGTGGTATGTGTGAATGAGAGCGTTCTGAAGTGATATGGACATATAAGGAGAAGTATGCACATTGATTTCTGTAGAAAATGAAAATCAAGCACAAACAAAGTTTATTTTTATATTTTAGCAAAAATCTCTCCTTTCTCCCTAGCCTTCATAGCTCAGGGGTTAGAGCGCTGGTCTAGTAAACCAGAGGTCGGGAGTTCGATTCTCCCTGAAGGCATTAATTTATTTTTATGTAACTCCTTGCCAATATTAACCCAATTTTACTAAAGGAAGAAGAAATTCAAGATTCCTTATCACTCCTAATTTTTAAAAAAGCTCTTCTTAAACTACTTTTTATTTTGCTCATTTTATCGAGTTATCTTTTTTTTTTCCTGGCCAAAATTCTAAGAAAAAATGGGGTAAATTATAAGTTTAATAACATTCTACCTCTTTTTTGTGCTAATGGGTCTTCCTTGGATGCAGTCAAAATCAACCACTGAGATTGGGACAGCGCGTTCTCTGATATTTCAGATAATATGTAACAAGCGCAGTTGTTCTTTCTGAACAACCACTTCTTTTACCTCACGACGCATTTCGTCACTGACATGTGCGAAAATGATGCTTCTTTTTTTTCTATCTGTACAAGTTTCGACTCATTTTACAGTTCCGCGTTGCGATAGATAGATTTGTTTTTACCTGTACTTTATTTTCACTTCTTCTTGACTTTTGTAAAGGAAATCTGGCTATTTTGTCTTTATAAATTTGTATTTGCCTTCATTACATCGAAGGCGTCAGAAGAAGCTGATGTTCCGAAGTATGTAACTGAGGTCATTCAGGATTCAGGTGTTAAGGTGTTAAGGGAGTTTGGCTTGTTGGAATTTTGTCCAGCATCGTATTTGCTTATACATATGTACATAAGCTTGAAGAATAGGTTTGAAGAATACTAAATTGGTGTGAAGAATAGATTTGAAGAATACGTGTGAAGAATATGTTTGACAAATTGATTTGAAGAAGAGGTGTGCAGAAAAGGCGGGCAGAATAGGTGGGAAGAATCGGTTTGAATAATACGTTTAAAGAATAGGATTTTATGAATAGGTTTCAAGAATGGGTGTGAAGAATAGATTTGAAGAATACGTGTGAAGAATATGTTTGACAAATAAATTTAAAGAATAGGTGTGCAGAATAGACGTGCAGAAGAGGTGTGAAGAACCGCTTTGAATAGTACGTTTGAAGAATAGGTTTTGGCGAATAGATTTGAAGAATAGGTGTGAAGAATAGGGTTGAGGAATATTGTGAAGCATAGGTTTGAAGAATCGTTATAAAGAATAAATTTGAAGAATAGGTGCGAATAATAGGTACAATAATAGGTTCGAAGAATAGGTTTGAAGGATATTTGTGAAAAATAGGTTTGAAGAATAGCGAGGCCATCTTACAGTGCGTGCTGTAAAAGGCTACAAGGACGGGTAAGGAAGGAATGGAGGGTTGCTATGCGTCGCTCCATGTTGCTCTGACTTATCCTCAGCTTCTGCTTTCTTTTTATGTGTTTGAGTTTTACTTCGTTAAGTTAAGACTGGTAGAATAAATACATTTATTAAATACTTCTCGTTTTAAGCATTGACGGAAGGCGCTTTCGAAGATGTGTATCACTCAGCTTTCCGACTGTTTTCCAGCTTAATTTTATCCTTCTATTGATTTCCTTTTCCACGTTTCCATCAGGTATCACAACTTTTCCTAACTATAAATATTATTGCATCAAATCCTAACTTGGATTGGCAATTCTAATTGCTCTATCTTCTGCAAAACCTTTGATCATCCTTTGAAAAGTTCATTTCCTTTCACACTGTGAGAAGGACTTGTAATAATTCTCTTATCATTGACCTCAATTCTTCTGGATTTGAGGCAAATAATACTTTCTCATAAGCAAAGTGAAGGTCACTTAAATACCTCCTATTAATTCTGGGTCCCTGTAGTTTGGGGCAGAGGGTATAGTGGGAGAGCTGCGCGACTGTATCCTCCAAACATGTTTAGTTCTATCGAAGTAAATGAATGAATGAATAATCTAATGAGTTCATAAATGGATGAATAAATTAATTAATGAGCTCATAAGGCACTAGTGGATAAATAAATTAATGAGCTCATAAATGAATAAATAAATAAATTAATGAGTCCATAGATGAATGAATAAATTAATTAATGAGCTCATAAATGAATAAATAAATTAATTAATGAGTCCATAGATGAATGAATAAATTAATTAATGAGCTCATAAATGAATAAATAAATAAATAATGAACTTAGAAATGAATGAGTAAATTACTTAATGAGTTCATAAATGAATGAATAAATAAATTAATGAGTTAATAATTAAATGAAAAATAAATCAAAGACTCATGAATAACTAAATAAATTAATAAGCTCATAAATAAATGAATAAAAAAAAATCAGTTCATAAATGAATGAATGAATAAATTAATAAGTTAATAACAATAAATAAATTATTGAGTTAATAGATGAATGAATAAATAAATGCTGTTTAGAATATACCGTCCATTAATCGCTATTTTAACTTCGTCCACAGGTTGAAGATTTATGTTAATCACTTATTTAGAAACTTGTTTCTAAATAAGTGATTAACATAAATCGAATTATCCATTACAATAGATAATTCGATGAATTATACTATAATAAATATAAAATCCTTCTAGATTTATACCAAAAGCATAATCCAAGATGGATAGATAAGTAAGGGATGCGATTCTTCCTTAACTCGAGATCGGGGATGGCCAAACTTTTTTCACAGTGGGCCACATAACTGAGAGAATGATGAGCGCGGGCCGCATAACCATTTTGTTCAATACAAAAAATAAAGAAAAGACAACACACATATTTATTTACCAAAAAGTTACCAAAGAAGGCGTCGTTAGCAATAAGATAGTATTATCACCCCCAGAGCGCACATTTGGAGTCTTACAAACTAAGCAGCAAAAGAGGTTTGTGAACCTGGCGTTTAGCTTTTAAAGGATCATCAATATTTGCCCTGCAATTGCTGCATCCAATCAAGAGAATTGCTTTCGAATGTTCATTCGGGGCACAGTGCAGTGGCATGCCAGATGAACTCATCCCGCGGGCCAGATCTGGTTCGAGGGCCGTAGTTTGGAGACCCCTGATCTAGAGAGACAGCCAGCCTGAACTTTCACCTAAAAACAGAGGGCCAAAATTAGTGTACCCCAGGGAACGGAGATAAATTAATGAATTCATAATAATAAATAAATTGAGTTCATAAATGAATGAATAAATAAATTAATATACCGTCATTAACTCTCACCAGAGAACCGAGTGAACTCACAATAATGAAGGGAATAAATTCCCACAAAAGAACCGAGTCAACTCTCGTTTAATAACTAAATGAACTCTTAGTTAAGAACAGAATGAACTCTCAAGAGAAGAGAGAAAACTCACGTTAGAGGAGGGGAGAAAATTGTCGCTACAAAAAGGAATGAAATTTCACCTCAGGACCGACCGAACTCTCATCAGAGAACCGATTGAACTCTTGCTAGATAACGTCGTAAACTCACAAATGAGAACCGAGTGAACTCTCGCTAGATAACAATAAACTCTCAAAAGAGGACGGAGTGAACTCTCACCAGAGAAAGGAATAAAATCTCACCACAGAGAATAGAATGAACTTTCGCCAGATAAGGGAGTAAACTCACAAAAGAGAACGAAGTGAACTCTACTTAGAGAACCGAGTGAACTTTCGCTAGATAACGGAGTAAACTCGCAAAAAACAATAAAGGGAACTTTATTTATAGAACCCAGTGAACTCTCGCTAGATAATGGAGTAAACACAAAATAGAGATGACTGAAATCTCATCATAGAACCGGGCAAACTCTCCCTAGTTAATAGTGTATGTAGATCAGTGTTTGTTAAACGGTGAACCCAAGATAAGGGAAGATTTAATTTCTATAATACGTTTATATTTTTAAAAAATTATATGATTTTCATATATTTTAGAGACACCAAATATGTGGTTTCCAATCTGAGTCAAGTCTTCGACACTTGACATTTTGAACTTGAAGGTAAATTCATTAATCTTTAAGAATCAATGTAATGATTTGTCTTTTACTTTCCTTGGTGATTTAAATCAGTCATTACTGACTTCTCTCTCTCTTAAAAAAAATATTCTCTGTAATTCTCTATCCTACTAATCTTCTTTTGACCCTGAGGCTAGTTGGTAATACAATTAAATAGGATTAAACCAAAATACAGTTCAAAATGGGTTCATAATTCACGCAAGGTCTTCTGCGATTTTGGTTAGTTAGGCAGTCAGTAGCGGACTTGATACCGAAGTGTTTTCTACATTACTTTTTAAAGTTCGCGTTCAAGACACTCAGTGAATTATAATTCCTGGGGTTTTTTCTTATATATTTTTTAAAAAATGAACTACTTATAAAATGTATAGATTTTTAAATAAGAAATATCCTATTGAAGAACTTGATTCTAATAATGAAACTATTTCGAAATACATGAAGCATCCAGCCAAGAAAAATAAGAATAGACCCAATCGCAAATACGGCAAAAATTATTTAATTTATTACTGAAACCTTTTTCTGAATATAAAAATCAACCTTAGCTATTGTGTTTGGTTTGTGGATGCAAAATGTCAAACGAGTCGATTCTTCATACAGAATTAAATTATAATAATTTTCAAACATCACATTGCAGTCTTCAAGGAAAAGACGCGTTATTTTAAAAGATTACCTGAACAATAAACAAAGCAAGCAGTTGCTTTCACAAGTAAAGAAACGATATCTGAGAAAGTTCAAATTGCTTCTTATGAAATATCGTAAATGATAGCCATAAAAATGAAGTCAAAAACTCCTGCGGAATCTATTATTTTGCCCGCTTGCAAAAAGATGGATAAGACTATTTTAGGAGACGATGAAAAGCAACAAATAAGTAAAATTCCATGATCAAATGATGCTGTTTATAGATGTATTCTGGAAATGTCCATCGATATTGAAGAAAATGTTTGCTGTAATAAACTTCAGGATTCATAGTTGTACTCCGAGTTGATAAATCAACCGACATAACCAACAAAGCGCAACTACTCGCCTTTATTCGTTTTAATGATGAAGTTGGCTTTTCGTTAACAGAAGGGCAGGAGCTGGCTACCATACATACCGATCGTGGCTTAAACACAAGCATATGTAGATTGTAGGTGCCCATCATTCAGTTTTGGATTTTAATCAAAGAAGAATTTCCTATAATAGCTAGGAAAGCTTTGCAGTTTTCCACATCGTATCTCTGTGAAGAAGGATTTTCGGAACTAACTAACATTAAATGTAAAAATAGATCAAATATTGAATGCATTGATGAAGAGATGAGAGTATATTTACCACATATAAAGCCAAACTTCACACAATTGCCAAATATCCTCAATCACATGTTTCACATTAGGATACTTAAATGTAAAATGTAGTCTAAAAAATAAATGGTTATTTTTAGGCGACTTTTTTATTATTTTCAAAATTCATGACTAATTTTTCCATATTAAAGTCAATGATGCGCCCCAAAGTTTTGGTTATTTCATACGTGCGCTCCGAGGTAAAAAAGTTTGAAAAGTACTAATGAGGACCCTCAACGGAGAAAAGAGTGCTTTCCGGGTCTTGGAAGGAAATTCCAGTACTTTAGTTACGTTTGTTGCCGAGTGATGAGCATTAACTGTTCCATAGGTCGTTAGCATGCAATCCCCAATGGAATATCAAGGCAGCGATGAAGACCTCCTTCTCCTTCCTTGGGTTCTTTCGAAAGATGGACAACGGGAACTGTTAATGCTTATCACTTGGCAACAAATGTAACTAAGGTACTGGAATTTCGTCTCTCAAGAACGATCTACCCTGAAGGGTGAACTGAGTTCACTGCGGAAGGGGGATCGGGTGCACAGGTTTATTTTGAGTTACGTACACTTTGCGGTGCAGATCCTCTGACTAGTTTTTTTATCTTTAGTCGATTTATGCATCTTCCATTTATTTTCACTTATCCTTTTGCCATAATACTTTCTTTACACACGTTTTCAAAATTTGGTGTTTCCCTCGTTGGTTTGGGTTCTTTAAAAAAATTCCTAGGAGATTTATGGCTCAATCTTAACGAAGGAGCATTACACTACAAATGTCTAACTTTGTTGAACAAAAAAGCTGCCATAACTTTACTAGAATTCTTTCGCACTCAGCAACTTTCCATTAATTCTTTCTAACTTTAGGGCGCTTTCTTAGGGCCAAATTTTTCTAAACAACTCAAATCTCTCACCTTTTGTTTTTCCTGAAACCATAAACTTTAATACATAATTATAAACTAGAAATTTAAAATAAAATTTGAAAGTAAAATATAAAAATAAATTTAAACTAGAATTTTATTACATAATTTTAAAAGAATTTTAATCTAGAGTTTTAAACTAAAATTATAATCTGATACAAAGTGTAAAATATAGATTATGCCTTTAAAAAGTCCACTTAAAGTGTAGCAAGTATATTATAAAGTGTAGAGATATTAATAAGGTCTTCTGACCAAATGTCGCGTGCTCTCACTTATTCTGATTTATGACCTTACGACCTTCAAAACTTTTAATAATTCCCGGACTAACCTTGGGAGGACTTTGGCAATTATATCATTCGAAAGAAAATGTAAACATAAGGGTTTCAGATTTTGTTAGAATTGGCCCGATAGTTATGATGTTATTGCCAAAACAAACTAATTCCCGGGCTAACCTTGGTAGGACCTTGGCAATTATATAATTTGAAAGAGAATGTAAAACAGCATAAGGGTTTCAAATTTGGTTAGAATTGGCCGTATAGTTACAATATTATTACCCCCACAAAAAAAGCAAAACGTGGACCGACCGACCGACATAGTGAGAGAGTCGCCCGCGACTAAAAGCGTAGTATAATAATTTAAAGCAAGAAGGATAGAGAGTAAGTGTGGATGACAACACAGAAGAAAGTTTTAAATCAAGAGAAGGTAGATTGCAAAGTAGGAAGTGATTAGAATCAGAAGACTAACCTCTATTTACCTACCCCTGTACTCTAGCTACAGCTCCTGGTTCAATCCCGGAAGGAAAATCGTACGGAGTTTAATGTCAAATCTTATTGATAAACGTTCGTAAAAGAAAGATCACTTGTACTCATAAGAATGGCGTGGGAACCCTAGTAGGGGTATTGGGGGGCAATCCTCTTCGGTCGCAGGGACAGCTTCAAGGACAGCTTCTAATCATTCACCTGATTTCCTCCCATTCTCTTCCTCCCTTCTTTACCACCACGCCCCAAGCTCATGCACTTTGGGGGGGGGGGGGGCGTCAACCTTGAGTGCTGTTTTTTTATCATATGAGGTTCATGCAATTAATCGCCTGCCCCCTATGGAGTTCGTGGGCTTCATTAAAAGGTTGTCAAATGGGACTTCTTTCTCTCTGATTTGTCAATTCAAGACCATTTTTCCCGTCGCGCTCCACCCTGAGTTAATCAGTGCTTGAGGAAGAAATTCAGAGGATGCGGCTGGTTTAGGGTTGGCGTGCGTGTATCAGTATTATTAGCGTTACCATTCAAGGTTTCTTTTGAAAGGGTATCTACTTTTGAATATAAAGGAGTCACATAAGTTCTGAAGACCTTCACAAATGTTCTTAACATCTGGATTTTTATTTTTTTAAATAATTTGATTATTTATATTTCTAAAACAAATGTTTTAGAAATTATATAATTGCCAAGGTCTTACCAAGGTTAGCCCGGGAATTATTTTGTTTTGGCAATAACATCATAACTATCCGGCCGATTCTAACAAAATTTGATACCCTTATATTTTTTTACATTCTCTTTCGAATGATATAATTGCCAAAGTCCTCCCAAGGTTAGCCGGGAATTATTTGCCAATGACTTCATAACTATTCGGCTGATTCTAACGAAATTTGAAACACTAATGTTGTTTTACATTCTATTTCGAATGATATACGATATACCTTTTAGCCTCCTGCTACGTCTGTATTCTTCAGACTGTATGTGCAAATTGCTAACGTTTAGAGGTTTAAGTCCACCATTCTAGCCCCATAATCATTTCTTTGGGAGATATCTCTTGTTATAACTTATCTATAAGCTTTTTTAGATGTTTGTCTTTCCTATTGTTCGATCTATCCTTCCCGTCTGTCGCGATCGAGTACCACACACTCATGGTAAAGTTTCTTATTGTTTCTCTTGTCTTTGTTACAGGTCACCGAGTGCTTAACTATGAGTACGCAATAACCAACCAACGCCAACCAGCTCGGGTATGAGCTTTTGTTAGGAGAGGAAAAAAGGAAGAATAATAGATAAATTGAGAGATACAAAAAGGGGGACTCAAATAAATATAATTGGACCATCGTGAAGCACTGATGGGGTGTAGGGAGGAAAATGTTCGGAATGCGAACTCTTAAGCTTCGAAAAGCCAGGTAAGGGCTTCATTTTACAAGATTATAAGTCAGAGGGCATAGAACAGGCTCGTCTACCCAATGCCTTGATCTTTAACCATTTGAAATGGTTATGAAGACGGTTGTTGCAACCATTTTGGGAGGTAATATAAACAACCTGTTCACGTTGTTTAGATCAGGTTGAAGCAGTTTGGGGTAGTTTAGGGTAGGGTATTCCGAAATGGGCAAGGCCCCTCCCTAGGGAAGGTGAGAGAGAATCACCAACACTCCTAGTTTCGTCAATTCGGTGTTGCAGACAGCTTCGATGGGACGTGCATAGGGCAAACTAATTAGCATTCATGGCGAATGAATGTCGATAATTTTATGGCAGATGAAACTAATTAGTATTAGGTTTTCTATGCGTTTAATTGCTAGTGGTCGTTATATTTATTCCAATAATTGTTACTATTAGTTTTTTATGGAAAATTTTGCATGGAATATTTTAAAACTATACTGAACAATGGGGAAAATTATAGTTACATTTTGACGAGTTTTGCAGTAGTTGAATCGGAAGGGATTTGCGGTAGCTAAATTTGGGCGGGTTCATGATAGTTAAATTTGGACGGATATACGGTAGCTATTTTTTGTGTTTTTTGGTTACTTTAAGTTAGGGCGGGTTGAGGTAGCTAATTTTGAAGGCTTTTGCGATAGCTGCCACATTTGGAAGTATTTGTGATAGATTTGGGCGGATGCAGTAGCTAAATTTGGATAGATTTATGGCAACTAAATTTAGGTGTTTGGAAGTTACTATGGTTTGAGGTAGCAAAATTTGGAAGGGTTTTGGGATAGCTAAATTTGGGCGTGGCCAAAATGTTCTGAAAATTTTTTACAGGGTGTCCACAAAGTCTGGGTACATAGGAATTTTAATATTTTATTTATTTATGTTATTTTTCCTCCCCAGATCGAATGATGGTTTGTCTAAAGAAGAAAGAATCGAGTTGGTACTCTTAAGTGGACGAGAAGGATGGTCTTATCGCAAAATCGGCGATGAATTTAACCTTGGACACCCTGGTCGGCAACCTATTTATTTTACTGCCGTCGGTAAATTGGTCACGAAGTTTAAAGAAACAGGTAGTGTCTTGGACAAACCCCGTTCCGGGCGACCAAAGACTTCAAACGAAACGAAAGAGGTTGTCATGGCCAAGATTGCTGCTAGCCCAAAGAAATCACTTCGTCGGACATCCATGGAGTTGGGTGTTCCAAGGTCAACTATCCACGAAATCCTGGTAGAGCAGAAGTTCCATCCGTACAAATTACAGATATTGCATCACTTAAATGAAGATGACCCCGATAGACGAATGCAGATGTGCGAATGGTTTTCAGATAAATTGGATGAAAATATCGATTTTACTAAAGACCTTTTGTTGTTTAGTGATGAAGCTTTGTTTTATGTTAATGGTGAAGTCAACAGACAGAATCTTCGATACTGGTCTCAAGACAATCCACATTGGATGGATCCATCCAAACAGCAAGGCTGCCAAAAGGTGATGGTGTGGTGTGGTTTGTGGAAAGCTCATGTGCTAGGACCCTTTTTCTTTGATGAACATGTAACCGGTGAGACTTATCTGAACATGTTGATAAACAAATTAATGCCTCAAATCGAGTGCCTAGGCGAGGGACTTCCGGACTGGTTTCAGCAGGATGGAGCCCCTGTCCATTTTGCTACAAATGTTAGAGATTGGCTGAATGGCACTTTTCCTCACTGGATTGGAAGAAGAGGTCATGTGGAGTGGTCCCCTCGTTCACCAGACCTTTCTCCCCTTGATTTCTTTTTCTGGGGTTATGTTAAAAGAGAAAGTTGACTCAATGAAGATTGCAAATCTAAACCACTTGAGAGAACGCATTATCAGTCAGTGTGCTGAAATCGACGGCAATGTACACCTATTCAATCGAGTTCACCAGAATTTAGCAAGGCGCATCGAATTATGCATTGCAAATAATGGAAATCATATTGAAAATATAATTTCTTAACATTATAATTAAATAAAATTGTTTTGTTCTAAAGGTATGTATTTATCCCCTATGTACCCAGACTTTGTGGACACCCTGTAGATTTCAGCGCTCCGAGAAGGCGGGCGCAATGCTTCAATGTTCATCTATGGGAGGCGCGTGTTAGAAAGTTTGGGAACCAGTGGTTTAGTGCAAAAGGCTTCGCCTTTTTTTCTCTCAAATATGGACATGTCATTAGAGTTGTGTGCCCTGAACGCAGTAGCTAATGCCCCATGCTATCATTGTGTTATGCCCTTTCCATACATTTTCACGTCTCCTAACTTCACTCATTTCTTATAGAAACTCTCATTAAAAACTGCCACCGATTTTCTCGTTGGTTTCAGTTTTATACTTAATAAAAAGCAAAAGAAGGCAAAATTAAACATGTCGCATCTAGTTGATGAAATTTTAATAAAATTCGTTGATGGATGAAGAATGAGTAAAAATTAGTAAATTAATGAGTAAATAAATAAAAGGGAAAATGGCACTTTTGTTTTTCCCCCGATTCGCTTGGTTTAGATCCTCTCTCGTCAGTTACCGTTGTGTGACAAAGAAAGAAGAATAAAGAAAACGCGATAAATTAAGAAATTTAAGGGTATATCGTGATAATTCAACATTTTTACTCCCTCCTCCCCCTTCGCCCTAAAGTCCTCGATGTTCGTACTTTGAAGCCTCGCGTTCTAGAACTTATTGTCACCAGAGCCCGATTCGATAATGTCGCTATTGAGGTTCTGATTAAATTCGGACTTTGTTTTTTTATCTATATGTCCTTGAGAAGGCTTTCAGTTAACATGAGTCTGCCATTTTTGGCACTTTAGCTTGTCTCTCAGTGCCACTTAGATCGCAAAAGAATGGCACTTGCTTGCATAAGAAGTGCCAGTTTTGATATAACTAACTGTCCTTTTTGGTATTAAATATTGTAAGTGACGTTTGCTACAATTTTGTCTAGACTCATTGTCCTTCCTGGCAGTGTAACTTGTCCTTTAGTGGCACTCTCCCACTAAGAAACCGTCTGTAGTTTTATGAGTTATTGTCTATTCTGACACTACAGCTTGTGACCTAATGCCATTTATCTCGTAGCACAGTGCTTCAAGTAGTTTCCTCTTTAGAATACTCAAGCTATATACCTTCCATACATTTTCCTTCCTCTAATTTTATCATACTACTTACGAAACTCGCTTCGCAAACTATCTGCCAGGTGTCCTCTTCTTAGTTCTGCGGAAATAATAATGGTACTATATCATTTTTTCGTCCGTTGATGCATATTTGGTAAGGAGTCACGGTCGTTCCAAGGGCAGTGTCTTATTCATTATTATGCCTCTTTGTCCTTCCTGGAATAATATATTTTCTTGTATGTTACCGGGTATTGCAAATGTCCTGTTACATTCGTTACAACGTTCTCAACAAAGGACACATTGATAGTTTTGATGAAGTCAGACACGTTTTTATTGTTTTAACATAAAAATGTGTGTTTAAATTGTAATATTAATCACAGTGGCCACCCTCGGCGACGAGCACGCCTTCCAGGCGAGACCTGAAGGCCGCGCACATGTTGCGGACGCGGTACTTCCTCATGCTGTTCCATACGCGGTTAACGGAAGAACAGCTCGTCGAAGTTGCTGTGGCGGAGCTTGCAGGTCACGCCCTCGAAATGCACCCACACGTTATATTCGATGGGATTACAACGACGCCAAGCATTATCACTGAAGCCGGGTGCTTGGTCGTGGACACATAGCGGACTTCGGAGGCCTCTTGGCCGAAGCTTAGCAATGCAGTCGTTCTGCTCGTTCATGACCGGATCGACCGTGAAGGTTTTTCATCAGAAAAAAAATCAGAATTCGATTCCCAAGACTCTTCAAGTTGTTCAGAAGGCGACGACAGTGCCCTCGACGTGGTTCTCACATTTAGTCGATGAGAAGAGGCATTTCCACGCACCTCAAGTTCATGCCACTCTCCTCTTTGACAGTACTAACACCGTGGCCATCGAAATATTCTTCTCTTCTTCTTAGCGAGCGCACTCATTTTTAACTTGGGAGCACTTACAAAAGCCTTTCTCACAGTCAAACGACTGAAAATTTGAGACCTACCTGAACGAGGTCGAACTTTGAGGTCTTCCCCGTTCTTGAGCTTCTCCGCGACTCTGTGGACAGTCATCCGACTGACATTGAGCCGCTTGACGATGTCGGACTTGTTGTGGCCTATGCGCAGGAGAGCAGAGATCTCGATTCTTTTCACTTCCATCTTGACACACCTGCACACAATGAAACTTTAAGTTTGTAAGCGAAAGATTTTCTCTCACACACGTAAACCTCTCGAAAGACAAAAAAACAAAAACAACCATCAACTGAGTGTAACAAAACTTTTGCAAAAAAGGTACTGCCATATTCTCCCGTAGAGAGTGCCGCTTTTTCTCGTGAGTAGTTGCCCTTCCATTATGACTATCTTTTAGTGTCTTCTCCACTTTTTGTAGAGTGCCACTTTAGTTATGCGGTTTTCGAATCGTTAAAAGTTTGAATTTATGATCAATTGTTCCCTTTGACACAAAACCCTGTCTGTGCCATTTCTCCCGTAGGAGAGTGCACATTTTGCTCCTTCCTGTCTGTTTTTTTTTTGATAAAGGGTTGTGCAATCTCATACATTTGAATATTTGTAATGTATGTACGAACTTGTTCGTAATGGTTTAGAAACATGCCCCCCACCCCCTCTGCGTTTACTAGTTAAGTGTAAATGCCCTTTTTAGTTATTATATCAGTTTCAATTATTTTCTCTATATTAGTAACCGTGTGTCCATGTTTGTCTATCTACTTGTCTGTCTGTCTATCTGCTTCAGTTTCTTTCTCCTTCACAAACGCAAACTAACTCTCACATTTACGCACATTCTCTCAAGCACACACACACGCTCTCTTCTCTCTATCTAGCTCTCTCTGTCTCTCTCTATCTCTACCTCTCTATTTCTACTTATCTTTCTACCTCTCCCTTTATATATCTCTATACCTTCCTCACTACTTCTCTCGATTTCTCTATCACTCTCTACCCCTCTTTCTCTCTCAACCTCTCTCTCTCTCTACCTCAATTTATATCTCTCTACCTCTCTTTCTACCTCTCTCTCATTCTCTCTCACACTCTTTCATACATTTTCTCTCACAATTTCTCTCTCAATAACATTCACACTTTTTCACTCTCCCCTCTCTCTTCCTCTCTCTCTCTCGTAATCAATTTTTACTTTCGACGGATGCTTGTTTTCACTCATAATCTTACACACCCTTACACCAAATAAGTGGTGTAGGGTAGCTGATAACAAGAAAGGTGAGAGTACTTTGTTGTCCTTCCTTGTCTCTTTGATCTTTATCTTCCTCTTCTCTTCCTTATCCGTGTCTAGTCCTGTTCCACTTATTCATCTCTTCCATCTCTTGGGTGACTCCATCTCTGCGCGTTCCATTCTCGCGCGAATAAAGAAAGAGTATTTCCTGACTTTGGTGACGCCCTCCAGAGAGACAAGAGAAGAAACAAAGAAACGACGGAGACAAAGAACCCACTCTCTCTATTGCAAAGGAAGGGAGGGGAGGTCTCGTCTCACCCATTTCCTTGTATTCTATTGCAATGGACTTTCCAAGTCGTGATTGCCCCAGACATAATGTTTCAACTGTGAGGGGAATGTTAAGTTTCCCTGGGTGTCTTTTGGGTACCCATGGGCTTACCTTTTCGTTTCAAATGAACGTTGTATATATTCTGGAGAGCTGGGTATGGTCCACGAGTCCCTTGTTCCTTTCTTCATTCGCCAACATATTACCCCGGTGTTCTCAGTCACAATTCGTTTGTTAAGAAAAACAAACAAACAAAAAAAAACTGCTTTGGGCTGTCCGTTATCCCCTTCTATTCCTCTATCCTAAAGTCCGCTCCTTAAGCTCACACCCGCCCAATCCTTACAGATGATATAAACAAGCCACACGAATGTTCAAGCTTCTTGCTAATATCCCTTATGTTCTCTTCTCTGACAAGATTGTCCGTATCTGCTCTGGCATACCACAACCTTTATTCCTCGCTACCGAATAACTCCTTTTTCTTCCCCACCCCAACGGCCTTTTCGCGACACAGCGTCCAACTGCACTCTTAAAACAGGTATTCCTGGTAGATATTACTTTGGATGGGGGCCGCTGCGAAACAAGTGCTCCCCATGTTAACCTTGGCGACCCCCATGCCCCCTTTTCTGACACACTTACAAATCTGGGAGTCACCTTTGATAGTCGGTTCTCTCTCAAAACTCATGTTGCTAACGCCTGTTAATACTCTCTCTGCTTTCTCTGTATAATCTCATCCTCATTCATTCCTACTTGAGCACGAGCGTTTTGAGATTGCTGTCATTCATGCCTTCGTCACCTCCCGCATCGACTACTGCAACTCCCTTCCCACTGGATCACCTCCTCAGGCTTCCACTCTTCCACCTCTCCAACTGGTTCAAAACTTTGCAACCTGAGGTGTTATCTACCCTGGGGGGTTCTCTCATGTACGCTCCCCCCCCCCTCACCTGATTCGACTGCACTTGATCCTCATTCGATACAGAATCACCTCCAAAGTCAATCTTCTTACCACCAAGACCTTAAAAGCCGGACATCCGTCCTTCCACGCTTTACCCACTGACCCTATATCAACGCTTTAGAACCCTACTGTTTAACTCTACACTGCTGCTGATTGTTCCCTGTAGTTGTCTGTCCAATATGGGCCATCGTGCTTTCTCAACATTTGCTCCTAGAATGTGAAATGATCTTCCTGCTGCGATGGGCTCACCCCCACCCCTCCCTCGGTGCCTTGAAGACCCCAACTTTTCTTTCAAGTTGTGGTTGGCCTTCACAGAAGAAGCCTGTTGATTCTGAAGGTACATGAAATCGAGGGGGGTAGCAAAAAGGAAGTTACCCAGATGGGTATCAAAAGGTGATGAGGAATAGTAAGGTAACCGAAGTTATCAATATGTATGGCGACAGGTAAGAAAGATTCCAACAGTTGAAAAAATATAGCGAGACTCACAAAAGGCAGTAATGTAGGTGGAAATAGGTAGCAGGAGTAGCAAAAGGTAGTAATATAGGTGACAGAGGGAAAAAGAGGGAAAAAGATGTAATCATAAGATAAAACATTTTAAAAAGAGGTTTCTTGTGAGGGTATGGAACGTACATACTCGCATGCCACCAGACAATCGGGGGAACGAAAAAATTTGTCGTTTGAGTTGACCTTCGTCTCCTCTCTCTCCCCCTTCCCCCAACTGGCGACAGGAAGTGTGACGAAAGAAGGCCTACCTCACAGAGAAGCCCAAGTTCTATTTGCCTTCTTTATGATACCTTGGAGATTGTCCAGAAGGCGCTGCGATAAGCGAATTGTCGTGAATAGAATCTCTCTCTTGATTTCCCACAATCCTCGGTATAAATAATAACGCCGTTCATCCCTCTAGAGCAGTGTCCCAAACCAACTCGCGTAACGCGTAACTCTCACGTTGAACGAGAGTCGTTGCCGTAACGTATCGACTGTCAACGCGCCGCCGAGACAACTTGGTCGCTGTCTCAAAGTGTTCCTGGAAGTAAATCCCGCCCCGCAGAGTCTGTGACTAGAAGAATACGCTCTGTTGCTCAACGTAACTTGAGAAAGAAAAGGAACATCCAAATAGTTACTGGAAGTTACTATTTGTTAGTGTCAAATCCAGTTAGGAGTGAACTAACCGGAACTGCAGTCAGCAGCCCCGAACCCGTCGTCTTATCCCCCCCTCTCCCCGAGAACTCGTGTTAACACCACCCGAACCACCCCGTCTGTACCTGAGTAGTCGTCTCTCCAATCCATCACAATTAATGGTAATCTGTAAACCCAGTGTCCCTATATTCTTAAATTACCTAATTAATTAACCGTGATTGATACTCCCATTGAGTCATTATAAATCTAGACGCTTAACGTCAGTGTTTAATATTTAATCCTTAATTTTGCCCGTTTAACTATTCCTAATTATTATATTTGTGTAAAGTAAAGTTTATTTTTTGTGCGTGTGTTTATTTGTGGCTCCTCCCTTTTGACGTACCCTTGGCAGGACTTTAATTAAGAATCCCTTTGGCTAATTTATTCAACCTGTATTATGCACTCTTAGAATTCAACAATCACAAACCTCCCCCTAGTAACAAGTGGGACTTTTATAGTGAGAATCCTGGTTACGGCACAACCCGCCTCTAACCAGCTTTCGCACGTTCAGTAGGAATTAAAGCCTACCTATATATATATATATATATATATATATATATATATATATATATATATATATATATATATATATATATATATATATATATATATATATATATATATATATGATCGTAGATCGAGGGATAGGGTCAATACCATCGACTTAAACAAAAGCGGTGTGTCCAGATCAAGGACTAGAATAATTATTTGGACCAGACTATGAGCAATTCTACGACATTCCTAAAGGGGACGGTAAATCGCGTATTTATAATGGCTAGGGACCGGTAGAGGACTAACTCTCTACTTCCCGTTATTCTAACGCCTTCAGGGACGAGAAGGGGAAGTATGAGGAGGTAAACATGGTAAAAACATGCTTTAATCTCAACAACGACAATCAGTGCCGTGTTAGAGGCTTTATATAACCGTTGACAATTGATATTTGACCCTCTGTTTACGGCCTCATTCTTCCCATGTCCCTTGAAGATGTGGCAATAGCCTTACAGCGTTCGAGACCTCTTTTGTTTTCTTTCAATTTCTCGCAGTTTACTCGGGCATTTACGTTCTTATCTATATACTATTGGGGGAGTCTATTCGGTCGAATGTTCTGTTTGTCCAAGTAAATATTTTGGACAGACAGGAAAGCAATTATCTGTCGTATTAATCAGCATAAATACAATCTTAGGAGAGCTGTAAATGATAATGCATTTTTTTGTGCATATGTCCGAAAATGACCACTTAATTAATTGGAATTCAGCAAAATTTATTTTTCACTCAAATGACTCAATTAAAAGAAACCTTGTTGAATGTACATGTATAAGCCGATTTAATAACTTTAAAATTTCCCCTGGCCTTTTTAAAATTGATGTTGTTATGAAAAAACTCGTTCTTAAAGAAATTAGCTTTGACTTATATTCCTTTTTTTTTGCAATTTTCATTTTTATGGGAACCCGATTTGTCAATTTAATTATTGCATTGATTTTGTATTAACATTATTTTATTTCTCTTCCTCTTTTTTTGTCCCTCTCCCCTTCGTTTCAATTTACTTCTCGTGTCGCTCCTAATCCCCCTCTTTAGACTATCGCTTTATCCGTTAATCGTCTTAACCCTATTGGCTCTATTCTTGACTCATTCTTGCCTCTCGGTTTGACCTTGCTACCTGTTATAGCTAAATCTTAATGTGAAATTACCCGTCCCTCTCCTACTTCCTCATTGGGGATTTCCTATCTTAGAGGCGCTCCTTTATCTTTTACTAGCTTATATATACCCTTATTATATTATTTTCGCTTGTAGTTATCCTTGAGAATGAAATGAATAAAGTTCGAAAGTACTTGGAAGCACCTTTTCATTTTTCCTGTGGGACATTGCATTCATTGCGAACCTCACGTGCTACTTTGTGAGTTATTTATTTCATATATATATATATATATATATATATAGTAACAGAACAGAGATGTTGCGCGATACCACGTGTATAGGGAGTTTGAAGATATATAAGAAGTCTGCATTTAGGATTTCCATCATAGTATTTTAATTCCTTAATACCGACGTTTCGGGACGAACCCATTTTCAAGGACCTAAAATTAGAAATATGCATACATCAGAAATGTGTAGAATAATTATCAGATTAAAGAAGTCATATGGAAAATATGAAGCAGCAGAGGTGACAGTATTCAAATTGAGTATAAGGGAATCTGAGCGCGAATAAAACGAACATTTGGGGGTTTGGGAAATGATGAAAATGTAAATGTTTTAATCAAGAGTGAATGGAAAATATGTGTACAAAATGGGAGATAAGAATGAAAACATGGGACGATATGGGTTGGTTCTGGTGGGAGTGGTTTGGAAGTGTGTGGTTCATGGGTGTTTATAGGTGTAGTAATAGTGGAAAGGAGTTTGTGCCCGAGTTCAAAGTGGGGTTTGTAAATTTAATGTAAAGGGATTCCAGTCAGCGTTCAGCGTTCGATGTTGGCTTTCGGTGTTGGTTGTTTCTTTAGTTGAAAAACTGTTTGAGGTGGACTTATGGTGTGGATGTCTGGTTTCGTAATATAATCGGATAGGGAAGAATTTGGAAGTAGTGAGAGGGGCTTTAGTTCTGTGGCTGATGCCTAGAGGTGCGCAAATACGGGCTGTGTCAATGCCAAAAATACTTCGGAATTACATCACAAGCAGGTGAACTCCTATATGATGGATGGTCAAAGGAGTGTGGGCACTTTGTCTTTAATGTTAAAAAGATACCGTACTTTGTGTGGGGTTTGAAAAATGGGTATAAAGTGCATGGCAGGAAAGGAAGTCAATTGATAGGTTCTATATATGGGAGAGGTACAAAAACCTTCTCTTTAGGGACATTGTATGAGGGAGCTTTCGGTTTGAACTCGAAATTGAAAAAAGTTCGAAAAGTTCGGTAGTATATGTTTGAAAGATATCGGTTTTGTTGGAAATACCTAGTGAGGAAAGTTACCTCGTTGTCGAAACTGAAGTATGATAAAGCGAGGTTGCAAGCGCGAGAAAGTAAGATTTTGATGGAGTTTAGATTGATTTTGGCGACACAATGACTAAGAAAATGGAGTCTAGAGCCCGTATGTGTAGGTTTTCGGTAAATGGAAGTGGAAAACCGTTGGTTGTGCGTGTTATTTGTTGGTCTAGGAATGGAATGATTTGCTGTATTCCAATTCCTGAGAGAATTTAATATTTGGGTGTAATTGATTTATGTACTCTAGGAATTTATCAGATAAACATTTGGAGCGGAAAAGGGTGATGGTGTCGTCTACATATCTCCTGTAGAAGATAGGACGGAATTACAATGGGCACTTTGTCAAGGAGAGCAAAGGACGACACAATGAAGGCAATCCATAGTGAGAAGACAGAATTAACGCCATGGGGAAAATATCGTATTCCCTTCCCTTTAAAAACTCTTGTTTCTTGTCTTATGTATTCATTCATGTAAAATTTCTTTGTATTTTACTATATGGTTATATAGTCTGCAATACAATGTTTCTGCATCTTTATTTCTGTCTTCAAAAGGTTTTTGAAAGGCAGATATTAAATATGGCAAAGCCACCAATCATAGTCCAGAACTCAAATATTCCACGATAATCTTGCCATGGATATTTTTCTTCTAAGTAATCTATTTGGCGATTGCCACCAAGGCAATTATTAGAAGATTATTAGGTTATTTTAATAAGAACAAGAGCAGCACAAAAATCATCCACAAGCCCCCCCAAATAAAAAGAAAAACAAACAAAAAAATTAACAAAACACAAAGTAATACGCCGGCGTCGGGGGAGGCCTGTCTCCTCCAAAAGATTATTGTGACACAATTAGGTAAGCACGAATACGTCCTGAATAAAAGGGACAAGATGTAGTGAACTCGCTCGTCCCGGTACCGAGACAGGTAGCATGCGCGAAGATCTCACAGACTAGGACACTTAATAACAATGTCTTGAACAATCCGGTGAGCAACGCATCATCGAGATAAGGCGCAGGTGAGCGCTCCATCAAATGGCGGTCCGTTCCGTGAGTGTGCCCAATTCGGAGACGACAGAAAACAAGCTGCAGCCATCCGGGCATTGGGAAGTATGTCCACGGGAATCGTGGCCGTGGGCCGTCTCTCATTTTTCCTTGCCTCCATTTCGTCTCCAGAGTGTTCATGACGAGTAATATCCTGTACCAAGCAGAGTATTCCAACCTGCTCGCCCCTTAAGATAGACCCAGCAGACAGCAGAGCCTCGCCAACTCCAAACAGAGGGGACACGGCATGAGCCCATAGAACCACCGGCCCTACCAGTATGGCACCCGGGAGATGGAAACCCACCAGGCCAGGAATTCGTGCTGCTTCTCAATCTACCAGGTGTCACATTGTACCCAGGGTACCTCCTTACGGGGTCCTGCCATTGAGTGATTTTATAGTTCCACCTTTTGCGAGGTCGTCTTCTGGGCTCCTTTATGTATAAAAGTGGCCAATTTGGGATTTCTTTCCTCCATTTTGTGCGGCTTGTTTCATAGCAATGTGTCTTCCTCATCTTCAGTTCACAAGTTTCATTTTTGCTATTATTTGCAACCTTTCTTTTTGTTCCTATCCACGTATTTCTTTCATGCTCCCCACGATGTTATTCCCTTACCTGTATCCTTCCATGTTTCTCTGACTTATCCTCAGCTTCTGCTTTCTTTTTATGTGTTTGAGTTTTACTTCGTTAAGTTAAGACTGGTAGAATAAATACATTTATTAAATACTTCGCGTTTTAAGCATTGACGGAAGGCGCTTTCGAAGATGTGTATCACTCAGCTTTCCGACTGTTTTCCAACTTAATTTTATCCTTCTATTGATTTCCTTTTCCACGTTTCCATCAGCTATCACAACTTTTCCTAACTATAAATATTATTGCATCTAATCCTAACTTGGATTGGCAATTCTAATTGCTCTATCTTCTGCAAAACCTTTGATCATCCTTTGAAAAGTTCATTTCCTTTCACACTGTGAGAAGGACTTGTAATAATTCTCTTATCATTGACCTCAATTCTTCTGGATTTGAGGCAAATAATACTTTCTCATAAGCAAAGTGAAGGTCACTTAAATACCTCCTATTAATTCTAGGTCCCTCTAGTTAGGGGCTGTTTACCTCTTTAAGACCACTATTTCATCGTGCTGGGCAGAGGCAAGATCTAGGTAAACTGTGTGATCTCCTTCCCTAGCGTCCTGTTAATTCTCATTCCCTTATGTTACCACTCCAAAGCGTTGAAAATCTCCCCCAAGCACTGATGCAAAGACTTTGGGGTTAGAGACAATTCCCCTCCATCACTGTTCTTTTTGTGTTTTATTACTGCCTAGATTATGATGTCGCACGACTGTATATGTAAGAGAGTATGTCAATGTAAGTAGGTTTTGTTAATTTTTTTTTCCGCAGTGCTTTTAGAATTGAATCGGTGCTTGCCGAGGCAAAGGCTCTATCATATTCTACGAAGGCCACTGAAAGAGGGATTCCTTATTAATTTGTTCCCGGACTTAATTATTGAATAGTCTGCAGATGGTCATAAACACTGTATGTAAGAGTGAAACTTTCCTGTTTGTGTTACTTTGTTGGTCATGGCATTTGTAATTAATTCCTTTGTTGCTAATAAGACAGATTGACGTGTAATTCTTTAAATGTTTCTTGTCGCAGCTTTGGAAAAGATATATAAACGACAGCGTTGGATTATGTCATTAGAATTTTTTCCTCTTAAAATGTTTGTAAGCATACTTGGTATTGACTTAACGAACATTTTACCAGAAGCGTTTCTTACAGGTATTATAACCTTATCTTCACTAGAAGCCTTACCGTTTTTCATAGTCATTAGTGGTACCAAATTTCCCCCTATTTCACTGTGGAACACCTCATGTATTGGGAAGTTGTCATCTGATGTATGGTGGTCATTGTAACCATACAGTTAATGATGGAACTCTTTAACTGTTTCAATGATAGTTTCTTTGTTTATCCTTTAGTGTTGGGATTTGATGTCTAGCAATTATTAGCTGTTGTTTCATATATTTTATTAGTGTTGTTTTCAAGATTTTTCACTATATTTATGTTATAATTCTTTTTTCCACCTAAAGTTGACTTTAAAAGGCTTATTGAATTCAGTTCGTTCTATTCTTTCTCTAATTGTCCCATTCCGTTGTCCGTTTCTTGTAGCCTCAATTATTTTTATGTTAGATGACCTTGCCTCAAAGGTATTGGCTAAAGTGGTACACCGTTCGTCTCCACCGCCTCCGTAAATTTCTGAGTATCTCTGGAACATCTCTTAACTGGTTTCACTCGTACCTTTCATTTTGTATTTAATTAATTAATATTGAATGATGCCTTTCAACCGGCGGAGGTTCGCTTTGGAATTCCGCAAAGATCGTTTCCTGGTCCTCTTCTGTTTCGTATATATCTTCTTCCCTTTGGTATTCTAGGTGTCTTCTCATTCTATCATACTCCTAGAAACTTACTCTCCTCTTATAGCATCATCATTAAACGGCTCACGGACAATTTTTGGAAACTAAATCCTTACAAAACAAAGGTACTACTGGTTGGTAGCCACTCCTGGTGACACGATTCACTGCAAAACTATTTTTCCTTTTCTTAACCTTGTCGCCACTCGTGGCCCCTTTGAGGATTGTCAGAAATCTGGGCGTTGCAGGTTCCTCTCGTGCAACTCCCCTGCTCCTTGAACTGTACTGACTCCCCATTCGATACCGAATCAAATTCTAGCTCCTCCTTCATACATATAAGGCCTTAAATGCCGCAGCTCCCTCCTACTTCTCTGTTGACTCTACCCATGCAGCTGAGAACTCTACACTCTGACTTTGCCCCCCCTCCTTCCCATCTGTTACTTTACCCGCAGTCGTATGCTATGCATGAGGGATTTTCTTACTCAATATTTGCTCCCATATTGTGGAATGACCTGCCACTGCGATACACTCACTCCCCCTCCCTTGATGCCTCCAATCGTGCCTCGAAGACCTTTTCTATAACTCTTCGCTTTATCTGAATAGACAGACGACCAGAGAAGGCCGATAGCCTTGAAAAGTGCCATACTAAAATTCCTTATTATTATTATTGTAGCAGCTTTCTAATGAGGATGTCACTTGGTCATTAAGTTTATCAAACTTGTTTCCTAGTGTAATTTAGAAGCTATTTATTCTACTATGGGTATCAAATTTCAGTGGATTTGTTCTCTTAGTCATGAATTCGGTTCTCCCTTGTTTTTTCTATATTTTAATCTTGCTTCTGAATGATCTGTAGTCACTACCTTTATTAAATGAAATTATAATCAATATGTCTTCAATGAAATTTTTCATGTTGAAGTGTATGTAATCAATCTGGTTTCACTGGATCTATTTAGTTTAATCCATGTCTATCATTTACTAATTGTCTCTTTGATAAAAAAGGAGTTTGCTCGTTCGTAAAATTCCATTAATCTGCTTCCAGCTCCATTTCCCTAGGCTAGTGTGACATTTCCTAACGATTATGTATCGTGCCTTTGTTCTTTAATCTTTGCATTGAATTCCCTTATAATCGTCTTGAACTGGTGGGGTTTCTTGTGTATGTGCAGTCATGTCTGCCCAATATAAGTCATCAGCTTCTCCATTTATCTGAGATGTTGCATATGCTTGGAGTACCTGTAGCGAACACCCCTTTTGAAGTTTTAATTATCATACATTTTGATTATTTCATCGGCTATTCATCGAATTAGGTTAGAAATGCTGCAATGTCTGGGTGTGTGAGAAATCCTACGCCATTATTATGTGTATCGTCTCTCATCTTTTTATGAGTGAAGATGATTGTTTTGGGGTTGAAGGGTTCCTTCTCCTTTCCTTCAAACTTCGCTGAAGCCGATGAATGATGTTCAATTCTATCTTCATCAGTTTTTCCTCACCTTCGTGGAGCTTAGTGCCATTTACTGGTCCAAAGATTGAGCGTCGCCAGTCCTCAACCACTGGCATCTAGTGCTATAAGCCTCAAGACTCTTCGCATCTTCTGCTCCCAAGCTTACCTGCCCACTGATACACACACACATACACAAATAAATAATATATATATATATATATATATATATATATATATATATATATATATATATATATATATATATATATATATATATATATATATGAGTTGTTGTTCACTTACAGCACCAAATATGTATCCAGTAATATCGGGAATATACAGTACCGTCCTAAACTAGAGAACGAAACTACCAAAATATACATTTTCTTGAAAAAAAAACTAGTTTGATTCCTATAAAAAGTCAATAGAATATTATTTCAAATTTCCCTAAAGAATACAATAGTTATCAAGAAAGTAATTGTGTATTTGAAGAAAAGATGAGGCCAAAACTAGAGAACGAAAACTTATGACTGCCCCATGTGTATAGTGACTGCTACTGATGATATTCTTCATTTATATGATTGGACAGATGAATTAAGGTCGACAAATCGATCAGAAAGCAGGTTGTCTGGTGGAAGAGCGAAAGAATGACATTGATATCTTGAGGCATTGTAGTCAGTCACTAATTATGATACACTCATAATAAAGCCCCATGAGGTTAATAGGTCCTAGTAGTCGACGAAGAAAAAGATTCACCCTCGAAAACGACTCTTATAGAAGATCGCACGATACGATGGGTGCCCGTCAACGACAGATTTGAGAGAGCACCCCCTATTTCACTTGAGTTTGCCGGGAACATGGAAATGTGTCTCTCTGGGCTGCATTACGTCGCTTGAGAGAGACGGGACTCATTTCACGCTCATCTGCTAAGAAACCCCTTATAAGTAGAGAGAATAATTCAGCGAGGTTGGTCTTTGCTACTGTGCATGTCCATTGGAGTGCTGAAAAGTGGGAAAGTGCTTTCAGCAACGAAATCAAATTTAATTTGTTCGGATCGGATGGGAAACAACATCTAATGCGTCCTACAAGTGAAAGATTGAATATCAAATGCATGAAAAAGAAACAGTTGAATTTGCAGGAGGCAGTGTTATGGTATGGATCATGATTTCAAGCGCGGAGTAAAGTAAACGCTGCGCTTTACAAGTATCAAGTTCAAGAGCATGTGATTCCCTCTCTCCGAACACCGGACGTCATGAGCCTAGTTTCGTGCAGGACAATTAATTCTCCGCGCCACTCAGCAAAGACCTTGAAGCAGTTCTTGGATGTTGAAAATATCGACTTGATGAACTGGCTTGATAAGAGTTCTGATTTAAACCCGATATAAAGCCAATGAAATATAATTGGTGAAAAAGTTATGGTTTGAAAACCGTCGAATGTTGAAATGTCTGGCAAATATTGGAGGAAGAATGACATCAAATCACGCTCGAATAATTCGACAAATTGGTGAAGTCCTGCGATTGAAAATGTGCTAAAGTCCTTCAGAACAATGACCTGCATACTGTTTATTAATATTTTGTTCAATTGCATCTGAAATAATTATGCTGTTTTAGGGTTAGGTTGCATTTATACTTAACGTTATCTCATTTTAGACTCATCTTGTTTTCAAATAATATACACATTAGTTTCCTCGTTAGTTTTTTTATTCGCTGTTCTATAAAATGAAAAGGGAGCCCCTATCAGAGCCAGATTTAAAAGAATATTCAGTTCAAATTTCACTAAAATTTAACAAGTATTTTTCAGAAAATAGAGATATGGGCATTTCGTTCTTTTTTTTTGCACGGTGCTGTATATCAACTAAAACACTATAATAAAACGTAGTAGTTTAATTTATCCCAAGGTAATCACTCAAACAACAGATACACAGTAACTTAATTTAATCCAACTAAATAAAGCAAAAACAAGTTAACTTTATCCCGTCCATCGAAAGCAACCAAAACAGCACAATACATCATAGTAACAATTCCATCCAGCCAAATGAACTGAAACACCATAATAAACAATAACAATATAATTCAGCTATATCAAACAAAACAGTAAAATAAGTCTTAGTAACTTGTTTTAATCTAACAAAACAACATAATAAAACAAAGTAACGCAATTCAACCCAACTAAATCAAAGCTAACTTAATGTTCACATGTTTCCGCCACGACTGCCTTTCCCCCATTCACTGAAATTCGCAGCGCTAATTTATTGCTTAGTAGTTGCAGCTTTATCATTCTTTCTCTCTCTCCCTCTCTCTCTCTCTCTCTCTCTCTCTCTCTCTCTCGTTCTCTCGCTCTCTCTCTCTCGTTCTCTCTCTCTTTCTTTCTCTCTCTCCCTCTCTCTCTCTCTCTATCTATCTATCTCTCGTTCTCTCGCGCTCTCTCTCTCGTTCTCTCTCTCTCGTTCTCTCTCTCTTTCTTTCTCTCTCTCTCTCTCTCTCTATCTCTCTCTATCATTCTATCTCTCTCGATGTCCTCTTAATAACCTAGATGAGACAGTCATGCCCCAAGACTGGTTTGACCTGACCTTTTGACCTCACTTCCCGATCCAGGGGCAAAACCAGTCATGTCGTCACGAACTCATGTCAGGGGGAACCAAGATGCTCGATCGTCAGGGCGAGTGATGGATGAATAAAGGGAATGATAGAGATATTGCTGGATTGCGTGCCTACCCGGCCCCAACGCTTGGAAGAGGATCTTACCTAATTGTGGAGCTTAGGTAAGTTCGGGAGACTCGAGCACCATCATGTACGATAGTCCCAAGTAATCTATTCTCTTTTCTACTCGGGCTATATATTTTCCCCACATTTGCACTTACCCACTTTCTTCATGAACCTCTACTCACACTGTCTTTATGAGATTCCTTCGTTGGTTTCTGCCCACGTTGAATCGGTTGGAATTTGGCGCCCCTACTCTTCCCGACTACTCCCAATTAGTTACCTCTTTAGTGTACTTGGGATATTTACTTTTCGCGTTCCCTAACCTCACTATTTCCCTTAAAGATTTCTCTAAATCACATTTTGCGGAAGTGCCTTCATTGGTTTTTCTTTTACTTTTAGCTAAACACACACACACACATACATATATATATATATATATATATATATATATATATATATATATATATATATATATATATATATATATATATATATATCAAAGTAGCGCGAGAGAATGATGAAAATTAATCCATTAAACTACATTGAAAGAGAAAACGGAATAATTTTTCCTGCAGTAATATTTATTACCTTTTTCGAAAAAATCCGTGCAGGAAAGCGATTCGAACCAAGCACATTGAGGCAGCGAGCACCGCTTTGATCACAGTTAAAAGTATGCCTTTAGTGCACCATGCTACGCAGGGAACCAAAGAATTTTATGAATAGAATAGCTTTTAAGGAACACTATTCAGAGAATTTAGCTAAGGCAACGCTGTTAATATATATTAATAATAAAAGTTTTATGTGACCGTAAGATAGGCGACATAAAGGGGTGACTTTGAGACAAGTTTTTTTGGACTGGTGGATGAGCTATCCTATAAATGAAGTCTTCCAGTTCGAGGAGGATAGGATTTCTCGCTGGACCTGAAGCAGATCAGTTGTATAATAATGCCATTACCTTAACCAAACCAATTTGTCTTGGATATTTTTCCACATATATATATATATATATATATATATATATATATATATATATATATATATATATATATATATATATATATATATATAGTGGGTGCAATAAATATCCGATACATGGTTAAAAGTTTATTTACTATAGTTACACAACAGCAAAGTAATCGCAAATTAAACATCTTATGTATTTTGTACATTGAATACAAATTCGGTATTAGAATACACAAATAGTAAAACATTGATATTATATCAACAAAAGTGTTAGATTATCGCTTCAAAAAGTATCCAACACACCCACAAAATTAGTTTTAAAGCGATAATAAATAGTTCTCGAACATTCTAGAGTGATTTACATGACAGGAATACTGGAGAACTTTCTAGAAAAATAATCTACTTCGTTTCGAAAGGATATCGCAAGGTTGGAACGCGTACAAGCCAGGGCAACCAAACTGATTCCCTCTATCTGACATAAAAGTTATGAAGATAGACTAAGGGAATTAGATCTGTTCTCGCTGGAAACCCGTAGACTGCGTGGTCAGCTCATCAAAGTTTTCAAAATACTTCGAGGGTTCGACAATGTTGACTACCGGGATATTTTCACACTGAGTGAGAACAGAACGCGCAATCACGGCTTCAAACTTGAACTGAAGCGTTACAACCGCAATCTGTGTGGAAATTTTTTCACTTACAGTATCTGCGGTAAGTGGAACGCACTTCCAGTGGAAGTTGTCAACAGTGAATCTGTTGACCAGTTCAAGTCAAGACTAGACAAAGTCTTGAAAAGGGGCCGTTTAGGGACGCAAAACAATTGAGCAGCCATGTGCCTGCTTGATTTCTAGTCCAAAGGTACCCTCTTTGAATGGACCGTAAGGTCTTCTAGGGTACTTCCTTTCCTTGTTACTCCTTGTTACGTGAAACAGCGGACCTCAGTCAGTCCCTGAGAGCTGCATGAGAAGGATGTCATCGTTCAACACTCTAATTCTAATATGGCGAAGATTAAAAATTGCCAAAAAGGAGCAGAGAACTAATTGTTCAGTTATATAAAAGTGGTTTGGGCTATAAAAAAATCATCTACGCTAAAAATACCAATCTCAACCATTGGTGACACGATTCGCCGGTTCACATCATATTAGTCCACTACAAGTCTACCACGTTCAGGGCGTCCATCTAAAATTTCAAACAGTGCGGCTAAACATATAGTCCGTAAAGGAAAGAAGAATCCTCGAGTGACTCGATCTGAACTTCAGAAATATTTGGAAGCAGCTCGGACAAATTGTATGCAAAAATACAATTAGAGCAGTTCTTAGGAACGAGGGATTCCATTCTCGCACACCAAGAAAGACACCTTTGTTGAAACCAATTCATGTCAGAAATCGTCTGAATTTTGCCAAGGAGCATTTAGAGAAGCGTGTAAGTTTTGGGGACGCTGTACTATGGTCTGACGAGACGAAGATTGAGTTATTTGGGCGGAATAGTGTTAGTCACGTTTGGAGGCAGAAAAAATCAGCGCATGATCCTAAAAGTACAATTCCAACAGTGAAGTTTGGAGGAGGCAGCATAATGGTATGGGGCTGCTTCTCCTCTGCAGGTCCTGGAAGACTCCATATTATTGAAGGGAAAATGAATGCTCAGATGTATCGCAGGATTCTGGATGATATTCTCTTACAGACTACAGACGACTTGAAGTTGCTAAGAGGATGGACATTCCAGCAGGACAACGATCCAAAACATGCAGCCAATGGCACTGCAGCGTGGTTTCAGCAGAAGAAAATAAAGGTTATGGGATGGCCAAGTCAGTCGCCAGACCTAAACCGTATCGAGAACCTGTGGCGAGAATTAAAACTAAGGATTCAGAAAAGGGACCCAAGAAATCGAACAGATTTAAAAGGAATATGCAAAGAAGAATGGGCCAAGATACCTACAAATATTTGTAAGAATCTCATAAGTAAATATCCCAAACGGTGGAAGCTGTACTAGCGACGAAAGGTCATATCACCAAATACTAACTGGTTTTCATAAATGTATCGGATAATTTTTTAAACGTTCGTTTGATATTTTTGCCGTAATCATAGCAATGTTTTACTATTTTTGCAATACGATACCAATTTATATTCAACATACGAGTACAAAATACATAAAATGTTCAATTTTCGATTACTTTGCTAGTGTGTAACTATGGTAAATAAACATTTGACCATGTATCGGATATTTATTGCACACACTGTATATATATATATATATATATATATATATATATATATATATATATATATATATATATGATTTATGAATTATATTAATCTCGTTTCTCTATTAACCCATTAATTCGTTACCATGCGAAAAGGAGATGAAGGGTGATCAGTCACTTAGATGCAATCCTGGAGGGTGTTAAACTATAAGTGAACTTCCACTTCCTAGCTGCTGTATGGACCGCTAGAATAGGACGGGGAAGGGGGTTATAAAATTCCCAAAGCATGCAACATCCTCCTTCCACTTAACTTGCTCCCTCAGAACATCATCACATAAAGCGCGGACCCACTTAATTGTGGTAACATTGGCGCGGGCCTACATCAGTGGTTGTAGGCTCAATCGCTTTCTCCCTTAATCCCTCAAGGGCTCAGAGGGGGCAGGGATCCGCTGCCACTGGTGGGCTATTAACAACAACAACAAACCGTGAAATATCCTTTCGTCGAAGCGAACAAATACATAGAGAAAGAAAGCTTTTTTTAATCGGTCGTGGAGACGAGCGAGAGACGTCCTCGTTCGTGGATCGCTTATTCGCGTTAATCTCCCAAGAATTCATTAATTCATCTTTTAATGGTTCTCTCACTTGCCGGAAAAAAAGAATTAGTTTTTTCTTCTTTTTATATGTCAGTATTAGTGCAGTATTAGTAGAAAAAAGTGAGGGGAGAGGTAGAAGGACGGTAGGTTCGAGTGGTAGGATCAAATTGTGTGTTTGGGTGGGTTAAGTGGAATTATAGGAAGAAAATCAGAAGAGGAGCTTTGTGGAGAGGTACGCAAGCTGCCTGGAGATCATTTTAATGCATTTTGTCGGTTTTATTACTCATTTTTCTCTTTTGCGTTATTATTTCTCCATGATTATTGTTTTTTCTTATCGGTGAAGAAATCTATGAGTTTTTTCATATCGATAGACTACATAGCTGGGTGGAGTTTTCTTAACGCCACTGTTTATTTAGTTGGTTTGTTTTAATCCTGGTTTCAGTTTTCTAATGCGGGATTTTTTTATATGTACATATCTCCTCTTCTTCGCAGTGTCTACTGAATGCTCAGTAAGAGCCGATATAGTCTTCGCTTTCCTCCCCAACTGGTCTCTAGTGACATTTTTATATCTTCTAAATCGTTATTCTGTTTTTACTATTACTTCTTCGGCTTCTATAAATCCAGTCAAACAGCGAATAAAAGTGGGTGGGTATGCTTATCTAAATTCAAAGAAATTCAAACATAAATCATACATAGAAGAAACGATAAGTGGTAGAAACCACAAAGTGTAAAGTCCAAAATAATGAGGTAATGTGAGTGGAAAAACAAAATCTCGATCACAAAAATTAACTTAGCGAAAATTTGTGGCCAGAAGAAGGTTTTTAAGTGAACATCGGAAAAAATTTAGGGTATAGGAAAAAGTTGTTTTTAATATTTTACACGTCATATATTTTTTTAGTCTATTTATTACGAGGCAGTGAGGCGCAAATGTGAGGCAATTATGCCTTTAAATTCAAAACAATGTCAAATTTTCTGACAATTAGAGAAGGATGTGATTGCCGATTGGATAGAACTTCTGACAGCAATAGCGAGATAAAAGAGGTTAACTTTAACCTAAACTTATTCCCGTCAAAATGATATCAATAAAGCATCGTAATATGGAAATAACGAGAGTCGGTCTTCGCTTCAGAGATGAAATACTGACCATGATCCAGTTTCAAAAATTCAGTTTAAATATACGAAAAGATGGGACCCCTCTTCCCCCAAAAGTGATTAAACGTCAGACAAGTATTGCTAAATCCAAGTTATTTCATGTGATGTTAGTACATTCATGCCCAAATATTTTGAAACAACTATATTTTTTCATATAAGAAAAATAATAGAACTAATCAATGGTTGCATTTTGTTTTAGTACATTTTTGTTATAATTTGAAGGTGAAATATACAAAAATTCAGAGCTGGAACCCATTTTATTAATAAATGCAGTTAATTGATGCGCGCAATCAATATTTATAATGTTGTTGTCCTTTGTTCTTCAGAACTGCTTCACTTTGTTTTCGCTTGCTGAAGACCAAATTTGTGATGATATCTTCCTTGATATTCCTCTATTTTGGTTCAATAATCACCCGCAACTGCTCACAATTAGATGGCTTCGGTTTATCAATCGCCACTTTAATTATCGCCCACAAATTCTCCATTGGGTTCAAATCTGGCGAATTCCAGAGCAAAGGACCCAAAATTTCGATTGTTATTTTCAGTCAAGAACTTTTTTATTGCTTTTGCCTTGTGACAAAGTGCGCCATTATGCTGAAAAATACAATAATAATCTCAAATTGGTCCTGAACTATTGGGAAAGGGTGCTGATGAACACAGCTTTGATACCATTTTGAGTTCATGGCAGTGGTCTTGGACAAAATTGTTTGTGCTCCATGTAAAAGAACAACCTCTGACTCCTCCCCCCATTTATTGGAGACCATGTGCTATGGTATCCCGTCGTGGACGACGTCATTTCCTGTTCGAACATTCCTAAGCGCATTGGGAAAATATTTCCCAATCCTGCGAACTCGTCCCAAGCCTTCCCCCTCCCCGGTGACGAGGCGAGAAAGAGCTGATCTGTCTTGCACCTCGCTGCTAAACGATGAATCGACTCCGCCTCCGCATTAAGATGCCTGGAGCTTGTGACTCCTTTCTCCAAATTCCCCCTTTCTCCTCAGAATCGGGCATACAAATACTCTGGTAATCTGTAGTTCGAAGAGTCCAGCCCGCACCTCAAGGCCGTCTTTATCGTCTCGTCCCGTGAGCGTTCTTCAGACAGCAGACTTTCTCAGCCGTGATTCTACCCTAGTCAATTGGTAGCTTTTATGAACGACAAGCTTTTGAATTTGCGCAACTGTCTCCCTTCGTTTAATCGAACCGAAGAAAATCTCCATCGATAACCTTTGAGGAAAAGAAGATTTCTCTTCCAGTTGAATTACGAGTGTTCTACGACACTCTAGTTCCCTTAGATGGGAAGCAGCACTAGACTTGGAAAGTGCGTGTATGCTTAACCGTAGGCATGACACAACTCGTGAAAGCCCACCACTTTTCTCTTCCTAATGAATAATCTTCCAGAAGCTCCAAACAAGGGGAAAGGAGCTTCATCACAGAATATCACTTTGCTCCAGTCTTAAACAGTTATTTCTTTATATTTCCTACAAAAGTGGATCTTATCCGTAAGGTTCTTCTTAGTGAGATGAAGCTTTTACGTAGCCCTTCTGAATTCAGGTCTTTGTCCAAAGGTCTCCTCCGCCTTGCTGTGAAGCTGAAGAGTTCACACCTGCTTCTTTCCAATTGTAATCAAACTTGACACTGGAGGCAACCCGATCCTTGAGCTGTGGCCTTACCAGGAGACGATCTTGGCGATCCGTTAAAGCTTTTGGGCGTCCACAAGACTTTTTCTTCTTGCATTTCAGGCATCTTTGTGCAAAGCAACATTAATTGCAAGTTTTTCTTTGGAAAGAATCATTTCTGGAATTGAAAAAAAATTCACCATTTATTTTTACCTCCCAAAATATTAGGAAATAGATTATAATTATATAACTTCATTCTTTTAACACATATTTATCATAATTTTACCCTTTCGATCGAATAACAAATCTCCAAGGACGGAAACTCACTTCCGACAGGAACAGGACAGAGCGCGATTTTGGATTCAGCGAAGGAACGCAGTTTTTTTCTTATTATTTTTGAAATTCTGACCTTTTAATAAACCTCCAATAAATTAAATATTAGAATAATTATTCCCATCCTGTTATTTAAAAAAAACTGATGAAAAAAATTATATTAATCTCAAAACTTTGGGCCATGACTGTAGCTCGAAATATAGCTGCGCTTTTTACTAAACTTCCTTTCTTTCGAATGGTTGCTACAATTCTACTTTCGAGTTATGCATATTTATGGTTGCCTTGGTGATTCTGCTTTCTCGATATTTGCTCCGAGTGTGTGGAATGAACTGATTTATGTTATACGTTCCTCTCCCTCCCTTAGTGCCTTCAAGCGTGCATAGAAACCCCCTCCTGTTACCTTGAAGAACTCCCTACAAAACGTAATGAATTGAATTAAATTAAACTGGTTACTTGCAGGGTTGGCAAGGTAAGTTTTTCCAACTTTTGTTTTGCCCGGGAAAAACTCTGGAAAAAACCGGGGAAAAACTGGATAAAACTGATTTTTTGTGTGAAAAACTAGTAAAAAGGATGAAAAAAAGGAAGAATTGAACTTTTACTTGATTACTAATAAACTTATACACTTAAGTTTGATATATTTACTATATTATAACACATAGACTAAACTATATACCTGTAGCTTCCTAATAATAATGATAAAATATTAGTTGACGTGACATAGGTTTTCATTACTAGTTGGAAAAATTAAACGATGCCCCCGACAAACAAAGATACACATAATTCTGATTATCAGAAATCCATGAATTCATTAAGGTCATCCTCTGAATATCTAGAAGTTGATTGACATCTGTTTTAACTTATGATGCTATTATTGTCTTCATTATCTTTTGGTTCCTTCCATCCAAAGTGCCTGTATACGTGAATAAGCTTAGCAACACGTTCGTTGTTGAATTTGTTTCTTAGCTTTGTATGAGTAAGGCCTGCTGTGCTGAACAACCTCTCAATATCAGCACTAGAAGATGGACATGATGAAATAGATAACATCAGGAAGCAGAATTTTTTAACTAGATCTAATGAAGAAACTTTTATCATATACTGCCAATATTTTTAAGGTAATAATTTGCTCATAGATTTCTGGAAAGCTATTTTTGGAAATATTATGGTCTTCTGTCTCATATGCTACCAGGACAACCATTAAAATTTCAGCCAAATGATCAACATAGTTACGTGCATCTCATCTTCAGTGAGCAATTAAATAAGCAAGGAGGTGTTGTGGAGTTACAGCTTCATTGAACCTTCTCTTTATTTCAGTTCTTATTTCTTTATTGATGTTGCTATCTACGATGAGATTAAGCCAAGCAGTAACACAGTCTGACAGGTTGTTGTGATCATCCTGTCAATAAAATATAATTTACATATAATGTATTTGAATGTTATTGATCTAAAAATTATAATAAATATTGCCTATATTAATTGTTATTAAACACACTTATTTGCATTTTATTTATTTTTATATTTAGTTTTTCAATTGCTAATTACTGTAATATTTTAAAAAAATATTTTATTTTTCTCTAGAAATTGAATTAAATATTATTAAAGGAAATGCTTTGCATGATATTTTTTATAGCATTGATTTTTTCTATTGGTAATTATTGTATCTTTTAGAAACTCACTTGGAAGAAATCCAGACCAATAGAAATTGCCTTAAGCTGCATCAGCAGTTTTCTTGCTTTCACAAGTAGAAGCCGATTGTCAATATGATTGATGATATTTGTACTCATTTTATGAGCTTTTCTGTCCCGTATTTCTACATACTTCGGATGATTTTTCACAAATGTTTCGAAGCTGATCTTTGATTGGACCATCTGCAATAAAATTATATTTATTGTAATCCCATGCGATCATTCAACTATTGACAAGTAAATAAACTGTCTAAGATTTGGTTATTGTAATCATTTTTTTTTAAGCAACCAGAAGTTACAATACTTTGTAAAAGTTTAACTAATGTTATCTTTAAACATGTGAAACATTTTGAAAATTAAGAGTTAATATCAAGAATATGTTAACATGAAAATGAACATGCTGGGAATAAAAAAATATTTTCCAACTTGATTAAATTTTTAATTAGGAATTAGAATAATGAATATACCTTGTATTATTGTGAAGTTGTGGTAAAACACCACTCAATTCCTTCAACAAACCTGCTGGCAGGTGGTGCTCACGGAAGTACCTCTGAACATAATTTATGGCAGCTAAAATTGGTGTTGGAGTTGCTACGCTTTCCACAAGATTCAAATAATATGCGCTACAATCATATGCTATTATAGTCGGCCTCCAGTCCACAAGCATCTGCAATTACATAAGTATATTTACATCTATAAATAAATGAAATTATAATAACTTATACCTGTATATATGATAGTTGTTTTAAATAAATAAATATTTCAAAGAAAATGATTTTATCTTTGTTTAGGAAATACTAACCTTACGAAGGAGTTTCATTTTTGCTTCATTATCTGACACAAATCAAACAACAATTTATTGCTCCATACTCAGTCTCTGCTTTTAAAATGCTGATCTTTGCTAGTTCAAAACAATAGTCTGCAGTTTTGCTCTGACTTCCTGCACAGACACACTCAAGTTGATATGATTTTCCTTCACAATGTATAATACTGGCAATAATTGGATCATTGTGAATATTAGACTACCTATCTTGTGAAACGACACACATTTTGTTTATAAATAGTATCTTCATTTACTTCTGTATAAGCTTCATCTAGCAGTGGACCAGCAAGCTGCTTCCTAGTTAGCACTCGTCTGTGCTTCAGCTCAAATCTTGTTTCTTCTAATGCAGGAATACGATTCTAGAAGTAAACAAAAATAATGAATTTTACTCTATTTTTCATACAAAATTTAATGTATAGATATATTTGGGTGATATTTTAAGCAAATCAAATTTCTAATTGAACTATAGATCGAAACTTATAATAGGAATTCTATTAATGCAGCTCCAGATAATCTAAGATATTGATAATAAAAATACATAATTTATCCTATTCTCAATCATGTTTAATTTGGAAACTTACCATTGTAGAGGAATTGAGCCCACTTCCGTTGAATCACTTTAAATTTCTCATCACTTGTCTGAATAAATTTGTCAATATGATTGATAGTTCCTTTGTGCCTTCAATTTTTAATAACTTTTTGCCTTTAAATTACATCAGAATTACTACAAATTTTCACTGGAGTTGAACAAATTTGTGAGTGGTTGATTGATGCTGTTGAAACTGGTTGTGAGTTTTCAATTTCTCTCGTAGAACTTGTTTGATCATTGCTTTCATTTGTTACATTTATATCATCGGTGGTGCAGTTATTAGCATATTGACAATCCATGGGAGTAATGCTGCTTATATTAATTTCTTGGTTAGGATTAATAGCCTCGGCGTTTACAGATGGGGCTGAAGTGTTTACCGAACACTTTTTATGATGGTCTTTTACTCGATCAATTCTTTTTGCTATTATTCTTGAAAAAATTTTGCAACGATTTTTATTGCTAGAAATATCTTCATATTCAGACCACAATGAGTTCTTTGGCCGTCCACCAAGAATACCATGATTTATCTGTAAATCTGTATATTTTGGCAGATTAAATATTCTAAAATAAAATATAAAAAATATACATTAGTAGCTGAGGTAAAAAAAAATAAATATAAAATTTCAAAGTTTTGGACAAAATATTGCTAAAATTCAAGTTGATATTAATATTATACTTACATGGAATTTTATGTTTGTGTTTTTCCCCGTTTTACCCAGTTTTACCCGGGAAAAACTGGGTAAAAGGGTCAATAGGTTTTTCCCAACCGGTTGTCCCTGGTTACTTGTAGGATGGACTGACCACGGGGGGGTGGGGGAGATGTGAATATGACTTTTTTTGTTGTGTTTAGGACCGTTCAGCTATGAGGTTCATAGATTAAGGAGCTCGAGTTTAACACGATATCTAAAACCACGAGTCATGAGCTAACAGACACCGCCAGGTCGAGCTGAATCGGAAATCCATCCGGCGACTAAACACATCCGATGTGTCTTAACGTTCTCATGGTGAAGAACGGTGTTTTCCACTCAAGTCGAAGCTTCTGTTAGGACTAAAATTACACCGAATGCCTTCAAACTTGAGAATAAAGAGCATTGGTCGGTGTCCGTTCATTCCATTCCTGATACAGATTGAAAAAAGCGGCCGAGAGAAAAATGGAATTTCACTTGAAATGAATCTTTGCTCACGACTCAACCCTTCCCTTCTCAGTTCCTTCAAAAGTGACTACGTGAAGCGACACGTTAATTCGCTCGTTAATTCTCATTAGCACTCGAAGTGCTGCGTTAACTAGGCGCGACATAATCAAAAAGAATTTGGTACAGGTTTTACCATATCGATTTGCCCTCTGTTGGTGCTTTTTACTTATGACCTTTTTTCACTTCCCCTAACTTCATCCCTTTCTTTTCAAGTACTTTCTGGCAGATTCCCTTGATAGTTTTTACTTTTGTTATCGTGGTAGTTTCGCATGTCATGGCAGTTTGACAAGCTCTGAGCTTATTTAAAGCCCAGACTGATGTCAGCCTGTTCGACCTGATGTGAGCGTGAGGTCAACACGATGTTTTAGCTTCATGTCAACCTGATGTGAGCCTGAGGTCACCCTGATGATAGACTGATGTGAGTCTGATGTTATACTGACGTAAGCCATATGTCAGACTGATGTTAGTTAGACTGACTGATGTGAATCTGATTTCAGGCTGTCGATAGACTGATGTGAGTCTGATGTTTGACTAATATTTGCCTGATGTTAGGAAGATGAGCCTATTATTATTATACTAATGTGAGTCTAATATTAGACTGGTATAAGTCTGATATTAAGATTGATCTGAGCCTGATGTTAGACTGATGTTTCCATGATGTCAGTCAGGTAAAAAAAAAAGCGGATATTTGAACACAAAACCTGGTTTGTACTCGTAATGGAAGAGGTCAAATTCGTGTTTCGAGTCCCAGTGGATGTTTTCAGAGGTCCCAGAGGGGTCGAATGTGCCTTACCGGCCCCAGCATTCGGGGTTAACGATTCTCTACGCTATTTTTTATTATTTTTTCTGTACATTCGTCTATTTCTTATTCTGCCCCCATAAGGGGAGGCGATATGGGCGTGGATCATGGTTTGGTAGAGCTGCGTGCCCTCCTTGTTTCAAGCGCCCCGAAGCAAGGCATATTTTCACTTTCCCCAATTTTTCCACTTTCTTTAAAAATATTTCCTCGCAAAGCTTCTTGCCGGAGATGCCCTCGTTAATTTCCATATTTGTTCAGAAATTAATCTTGAACTCTAAGAAATATTGAGATTTAAGAGGTTCAGGAGAGTTGTGCGTCCTTCAGAGCTATCCAAGTACTCTCCTCTTCAAAGTGCTCGGGATATGTTCTTTCCACACATTTTTACTTCCCCGAACTTGACCACTTTTGCATAAACCTGCATTCATAAACGTTCAGGCCGAGATGCCCTCGTTGATCTTCGTTGTTTATTTTTAGGTAAACAACAAACCAACCTAAGAATTAAAATTATTCGCAGGAAAAAGAAAAACTGATTGCAGTTGTTTTCGTTTTTATTTCAACAATAAAGAAGAAAGACATTGGAATCAATTCTCTTTCATGGGATACCCCGCAAGAGTGTGTCATGCGTAGCAGGGGAACTCGGCTGTAGCTGACGTCTGAAGGATTGCTTGCCTTTCCGGCTCCACTGTTTGGAGAAGGAGCTGTGAGTATTTTTTTCCACCCATTTTCACTTCCGCTATCTGCACCACTTCCTTTACAGATCTCTCCATACAAGCCTTTTGGCGAAGTGCCCTCGTTGGTTTTCGCTTTTTAGTATCAAGTAACAAAGCGACAATTTTTCCTGGGTGTAATTTTTGCCTTTAGTCATACGAGAATGTTGGGAGCTAGTCGCGGCGAGATTCTACAGTCTCTAAATTTTGAAACCATAAAACTATTATTACACTGTATGTGCATGCAATCGCCATTTTACGGTGCCACTTGTACACTACTTATCAGTAGTAATCAAAGAAACCTCCTAAGCTAATAGATACTATCGACTATTCAGCAATTGCAATGAAAGTACTATCACGCGGGTACCACCAACCCCTCGGTGAATTCTATGGAAGCACTATCACACTACTCAACCCTTTATTTATTCCGTTGAAAGCATTACCACACAAATACTACAAACGATTGAGCAAATACGTTGAAACATACAGTTCCACCATCCATTCAGTGAATCCGTTGAATATGCTACCACACATGCAACAATTCATGCCACCGTTGAGGTCATACCACACGACCATTTATCGAAACAGTTGAAAACACAACTACGCGTATATCGCCAACCATTTAGTAACCAAAGTAAATCTGTTGAAATCACTACCATAAATATATCACCATCCATTCAGTGAATCCGTTGAAAACACAACCACACCAACCATTCAGTGACTCCTTTGACAGCACTACCACAAGGATACCACCGACTACTCATTTAGTTCTGTAAAAGCCCTACCTTTGAACATACAACTACACAGATAACACCAACCATTCAGCGAACCCGTCAAAACTCAACCGCACGGAAACCACAAACCATTTAGTGCATTCGTTGACTTCATAATCACATATATCTCGCTTAAGCCGTTGCTTCTACTCTGCCGTGGCTTTCAGATCCTCCAGGTGCTACTGTCTGAATAAAACCATTTTCGTCTTATATGACTCGAGGATAATCAGTGTTTTACTGTCACTTAATTTATGACCTTCCAAAGAAGCTTAAATATGTTTACACTACCATCTATTCCACTTAGTGTTCCTACACTGCAGGCAGCTGGACGCAAACACAGTCATTTCTCCGACAGCAGCTGATTACCAAGATCATGGAGGTGCCTTCGGAGTATTTTACGAAATTGAGACTCCACAAGGGGGTGGATGGTGCAGCAGGGTATAATGGCCCTGCTACAACTAAAACATGGAGGAATGGTTGCCTGTGGTGCTCACATATTACTAGTAAGTATTTTAAAGGTTGAATCTCCGTTTGTACGAGCGAGCGTGCATCGCCTATACGATCATTGTAATGTCGAATAAAAGAGTCAAGAAATCTTAAAATAAGCATTTTGATGTATTTTATGATATATTATAATGGATTCACGTCGAATCCGTAAAACAATTATTTAATGATGTCCCTATAGACAATAGTGGTATAAAGACCGCTTGTTTCCGAAGCTGTATTATCTCTCCTTTGGAAATGTCCAAATGGAAAATGTGGTCAAATGACCAGTTTTAATTCTTTGTTACCTATTCTGGTGCGATCTGTGCAAGCGTTGCAACTAAGGTTAATAACATTCAAATACTACAAAAAACAATGACGAGTGCCAATAACAACTAACAGACACCTTAAAATGTGAAGAAATTTCATGCTTAGTATTGTGAACGATATTTCTATGGACCAATATTTCACTTTCCTAAAGATTATATATATTCTGCCTGATGATTAATTAGTAAATTTTATACAAATAAAGACTGTCAACATTATAGTCTACATTTTTCTCTAACGTAAAAGAGTGGACAGCCTAATTTTATGTAATTTGGTAAACTGCTCATTAGGTTGTCCGGAACCTTTTTTCTCTCGTTAACTCAAGTTGCCTGTTGTATCGTTTCAAAAAGAAACAAAACGTATAAATATGATATTTGTTTAGTGGTGTAAATTATAAAAATCTATGTATATATCTATTAATTGCAATACAATAGCCCCTGTATATTATATTCCAATCAAATAAATAGTCGATTTGATAACAGAAATAAGCACGAGGCATTCCCAGCTTGAGTACTCGCAGTTGTGCACCCTCCTGGCCTCTGTGTACATTATATCTTCCACACATTTTCACTTATCTATCTTCCCACTTTCTTTAGAGAGTTTTCCTTGCTAACATTCTGACGATCAGTACATATATCAGCTATTTCTTCTTATAAGAATATTAAAAGAACATTTCTTGAAATCTCAATGAAATGGTTCCGAATCAAATCATATTGATTAGTGTTAATTAAGGGAAAATAAGGTCACCCTTTTCAAAGTTGTCAAATGCTCGACTCTTTCCGGAGTCATATCATTTACGTGTTTTCTTACAAAAGAAAATATTTCAAGGTTTCTATCTCAAGCTTTTGTTTTTACAAACTGTATTTTTTTCTGAAATGTTTTTACTTTATCGGTGAATGTGAGAATATTTTCATTATCACCATATATATATATATATATATATATATATATATATATATATATATATATATATATATATATATATATATATTAAGTAAGAAGGGCAAAGCGAAGAAGGCGGGTCCCATCTTTATTCTCTCCGTTTCGGGTTATTTCTAAACCCACCTTCAGGAGCTATAAAGCAAATTTGAAATCTTAAGTTAACTCTATACTACGACACAAATACAATTAAAAATTGACGCAAACGGCGGTAAAATACTAAAATGAACATTATGTTAACGAAAACCAAACGAACAAAAAACTAGTATAAAATATTTGAAACAAAATTATATTAATCAAATGCAAACAAAATAAACGTAACGGTACAGAACTTAAGAATAAAATGGGGGGAGGGGGGGTCAGAGTTGAAAAGAATATACAATATAGTAAAACTAAATAAGGAAACAGAACATTACCTTACATGGTCGAATAACAATGAGAAGTAAAAACGGGCAGGAAATTTAAGATTGAATACAGTTTGGTTGGTTGTTAAGTTATAAATAACGGAACGGATGACGCGGTATTATTTAAATTTGGGTGGTTGTATTTATTACACAGAGATTCTTTAATGCGGAGAGTGGATGTACATTTAGCAAACTCTAATACAGAAAAATAATTTAAGGATACATCTGTCTTACAATCTATTGCATGTTTTCTGATGGGGGAATACTCTTTATTGCTCAATGATTACCGGTTCCATAGCTTAAACCCATGTGAGTACAGTATCTTGCCTGCAGAGAACGCACCGTACTCCTTTATAGGTTCCCTGCTTACAGCAAGGACAAGTAAATTTATATACTATGCACGAACTCAACTGCATCGGGAATACCATCATTTACTCTGAATAAAATTTCCAATATTTTTAAAGTCTCTCTTTCATTGAGATCAAAGCAGTTGCTCGTTTCCTCGGTGTGCTTGGTTCGAATCCCACCCCAGCTCGGATTTTCCCGAAAAAAAATGATTCCGTTTTTTCTTTCTTGTGGCATGCTGGATTTATTTTATCATTATCTCGCGCTCACGATATAAATATATATATATATATATATATATATATATATATATATATATATATATATATATATATATATATATATATATATTGAAGGCGACTGCTAACTTATTGTTAATTATTTTCTTTTCGAGTCTTTCGATTTGTCTTATGTTCCGCTTTTAGTCTTGGCTTAACCCATGGATTAGTTCAGCAAAAATTCATTAGAAAGTCGTGACGCACGAGGGCAGAAAACTGGTTCACTAACCAAAACGAAATTCTTTATTGGCCTGACGCGTTTCGATATATGCTCGTATATCATTTTCAAAGGCTACACAGTTGTGGCTAGGATTTGGACTTGGACATAACAAGTTTGAAATTATATATAGTATTTTAGGAGAATTAGTGGTGAAAAGTTGAAATGAAGATAGATATATAGGTGAAAGGGCATCTCAGTTTATTTATTTTGTTATCTATTACTTTGTTTTATTATTCTTTTGAGTTTAGCTTCGAAGCCTTTAAAGTTGTTTTACTTATATAGATTTCGTGTCTTATTATCATTATTTGTTTGCTATATCTTTGTTTGTTTGCAGTTTTTTGTTTATAATGCCTTTGTTGGTTATCCTTTTCATTGTTCTCGTCTTCCTTTTATTGTTGTTTGTTTCTTTTTTTTCTCTCTCTCTTTATACATATACATGTGTACATACACGTGTGCAATTCTATAATTGTATAATTCTAGTTTAGAGTTGGGTTGATTGTAGCTTTCAAGCCTTTTAAGAGATTTTTTGCTGTGACTTAGGTCAAATTCATTTTATGTGATGTTCTGCATAATGTCGTTTTTACTGTTCTCCTCTTAATGTTGTCTCGCTGTGTATGTTGGGTATTGATTGTTCCTAGCAGCTATTCTGCTGCTGGGAAATCTTCGCCTAGCTTGTGGTTGGTTTGGCTTAGGGATCTCAAAGTGATTTCTTAGAAAATCTGGTTCTGGAATACTTCCTACTTTTCTCCATATTTTTTGTTCTCTTGTTCCTAGGTCGCAATTAATTGCCATTAATTTGATTTCCTCATGGAACGCTTGTTGTCGTTTTCTTTCCATTCTTCTAGTATTTGTAATTATTAGTGTTGGTTTGTTTTGTATTGTTTGTAGTTTGTTGAGCCAAGACTTTGGTACCGCTATCAGTGGCATGGAGGATGGGGGTTACATAATCTTGGGTCGTATGTAAGCAATGTAGATCTTTTTCTTGTTTTTTTTGTGCTTAGGTTTTTAAACCTGTAAAATTCGTTAAGGTCTTTTTTGGTTCGTGCTCTGATGTTTTTGAGTTGACCAGAGTATCCGTATTTATCCATTTTTAATCCTAAATCTGTGCCTGATGGTTTGTATGCGTATATTTCTTCATTAATTCGTATTGTAGCTGTGTTGTTTATTTTAATCGGGATAATGGTGAATTTGTTGGGGTTTGTCACAATCTTCCAGCGACGTTCGTACGCTTTGATATTTTCGATCTTCCACGCAGTCATTCTAGCCATAGTTCTCTCATTCTGTAAGGGGACACTACTATTTGTGACACGTCATCTGCGAACTGGATATACATCGATTCTTCAAGCTAGGGCTTAGCAGGTCTCTGGTGAAAATCGAGTATAGGAGTGGGCTGAGACACCCACCCTGGGGTACTCGTTCTTCCAGTATAAATTCTGGGCCTTGGAACTCTCCGATTGTGATGAAGGCTCTACGTTCCATGACGTAGTCGCAAATTATCTTCTCCAGTATGGGGTTTAGCCCTAGTTGTAGAATCTTATATTGTAGGCTCCGGCGCCATACTTTATCGAACGCCTTCCTTACATCCTTCAACACTAGGTCATCATATTTCTTTTCCTCCTCTATCTTTGCCAGTTTCTCTGTGATCATTGCCAATGCAGTGTCCGTACCCCTCTTCCTCCCGAACCCATGTTTTTGTTGGTTATGTAGTTCGTTTGCATCAAAGTAGTCTGCACTCTGCCAGCAATGATCTTTTACATGATCTTCCCTCTAAACTAGAGCAGAGAGATTGGTCGATAGTCAGCCGGAGAGGTTGGGTTCTTTCCCGATTTTGGAATGAATATCACTTTAGATCATTTCCATTCGTCGGAGTAGTATCCTGTGTTGAGAGCCGCATTCATCACATTTAATAGCCCTTGAATAATGTTGGGTGGGGCGTTAGCGTAATTTGCCTTTGTCAGTCCGGTGTAGCCTGAAGCTCGTTGTTTAAATTCTGTCAGTGTTTAGTTTAATTCCGGGTGGGTAATTTTTCTTCCATAGACTGTCATGGGTCGCTCTCCCGTGTCATTGTTGAAATGGTACGTGCGTTCTATTACATCGTTTAGTTAGTCAAGGATGTCATTGTCGAACTCAGTGTTGAAGTTTTCTTCTTCTTCCTGGGTAATCCTGAAAATCTTTTTCCAGTACTTTCTAAATTCGGTTTCCAGTTGGTATAGCTCGGTGATATCCTCCCCTCTATGACTTCTTTTTATTTTCATCTACCTTGTTGAGGGTGTTCCCCTATACCTTTTGACTGTTTGCCAGAAGGAGCTCGGATCCTTCTCATCGAGTTTTTCAATGAGTCGATACCATATTTTCGATTGTTGTTGTAGGTTGACTCGTGTTTCCCGTAGAATCAGGTGGATTTCTCTGTTGATTTCTTCGACTGTTCTTCTGTATTCTTCTTGCATGTTAATCATTTCTGGAGTCCAGATTGGTGCTGGCAAAGTTTTGTGTCTGGTCTTTGGTACAGCTAATCTGTCCGCTTTTTAACAACGTTGTTGTTATGCAGTTTAGCTCTTCGTCAATTTCTTCTGGTGTCGCTCCATCCAATTGGCCTGGTACATAGTCTTGACAAGTGACTCTGTACATTTCCCAGTCGGTGCGCCCGTAAGCTTTTCTTTCTCTGATTAGATGTTGGATGGGGCTGGTTTATAGATTGCTATTGCTTCATGGTCACTGGGAATTACTGGTCCTGGGAGAATATGGTAGTTAAAGGAAAATAGGGTCTTGCTAGCACTATGTCAGGTTTTGTGGTGCCTCTTACTGAGTAGTAGATGGGAAATTCCGTACCTATGCGTGCTGCAAAATTCCGTTCCAGCAGCAATACCAGGTTTATCCCCGTCTTGTTGGTGCTGGTGTACTCTTTTTTTGTGTGCGAAAAGTTGCATAAAGTTGTGGAATAGTAGGTACCATCTTCTTGGGCGCTAGTATCTTGTAGCAATTGTTAAGGGTCCTATGGTAGTTTGTACTTCAGCTGCCAAGTATGATTCGTCAAGTAGAAGAAGGATCTTGTATGTAATTCCTTTGCGAATTGCCAGTGCGGCGCCATCGTGCACTTGGTTTGTGTGGCTGGTTGTGTGTACATCATATTGAATATTTTGATGTTACTGTTAGTTGTATTTATCCCATGTTCAGATATTAGGCTTATGTTTAGGTCTGATTTTTGTATAATTTTGCCATGTACTGAGCTTTTTCTGGACCATCCATTAACGTCCATGTATAGTATTTTTAGGGTTTTGTTAAAATTAGCCATGTTGGTTTGTGTTTGTTGTATCCTTTGTTGTTGTAGCTCTTTTCTTACGGTCTTCCTTTATTTTGGCTTTACTCTTCCCTCCTGTCTTGTTTAGAGATAGTATTCTGTTGTGGCGGAGACCGACATTTTCAGTTTCTTTTTTTGTTGAATTTGCTCTGGGGTACTGTATAGTAAATCTCCGGGGTGCATTTAACTCTGCCTTGGTACAGAGTTTCTTCTACCTGATTCTCGGGCATTTGGTCTTCGTAGTCTTTTTCAGTTTTCCGTTAATAATCCTATTCGTGATAGTCATTGAATAGTGTTCAGTGGGAAAGGGTGTATTTCCTGTAGCGTACAGTCTTAGGTTGATTCTTTTTGCATTGATTTCCTGTTGCTTTCTTGAGGTTGACGTTGGCGATCTCTTTCTATGTTGGCTGTGAGATCGTTTCCATTCCCTTGTCTTACGTTCTGTATTCTTTTCTATGGCCTGTGCTTGTTCGGTTTCCATTTCCTCGTTTTCTTGTTGTTGTTCTGCGTTTTTCTTCTTTGTTTCTTCATTTTTCCTTCGGGCCTCTTGTGCGGCAAGTCTTGGATCCCGATGTTGTCCCATTTGGTTGCACTGTCGTCTGTCCTCGGGTAGGTTCTATAAATTTCATTTTTAGAACTTTCCCAGAGGGGGGATTACCCGGGAACCACATTAGTGGCATCCCGTTATTTCGGAGCATGATGTTTAATGCTGCTCTAAATGTTCCCGGCCTCCTCAGATTAACAATATGTGCATAATATATACACGCCATTATCTGTGTCGAGTTCTCATTCTCGACTTGTAGGAAGGTTCTTTCTTTGGATGTTTCTGAGGTGGTAGCTTTTGCAACCTGCGTGTAGCTTGCGTTTTTCTTTTTCTCTTCTGCTTGTATCTTTTCTTCGTTCTTCTTTTTTATTATGTCTCTCTTCACTGGACATCATTGCAAGTGTTCGGTGATTACCACCACAATTTATGCATTTTTTATGCTCATTATCACAGCTGCGCCAGTTATGTTTGTCCGACCCGCATTACGAGCATCGCTCCTTTTCCTGAGGACACGCCCTTGTCGAGTGGTCTTCCAGGCTGTAACACTTGAAGCAAATCTGCACCTCAGTAAACTCCTCCCTTTCTATTTGTTCAGGTTTTATCCTTACGTTGAAAGTTAGGAGCCATTCTCTGTGTTTTTTTGGGCCATCCCAGTGTCTCTAAAGACAATCTTACATGCATGAGTATATATTTAAACTATACCACTTCAACCACCGATACCCATTCATGGTTATTCTCAAGGTGTCTGCATATTACGCTCCTATGTGTAAGTATCTGGGGTGGGATTCTGGGGGCCAGACCTATGCTCTTCAGCAGGTTCACTGCCTTCTCTGATGTTAGTGCTTCTACATCCTTTTCGTTTTGCCATATTACCACATATCCTTGGGGGGTGTCTATAAGCCTTACTAGAGCTATATTTATTTCACCGTAAATAGTTGCGAATACTTTCTCCCTCTCTGGTTTTTCCCGGGATAGGGCTGGCAGGAGAATCCATTTTGTTGCTTCATGAGGAAGGTTACCATTGTTGAAGCCGTGTCTTCTATGGTATGTATGAAGGGGGGTCAAGGTAGTTCTCTAGGTGTTTATAGATGACCTATTTTGGAGGTTATAGATACTATATGATCTTATTGAGATATGTCTTTTTACTAGGGACCTTTGAAAGTTAGAATGAGATACAGATGTGTAAGAGGGCAAAGAATATTATATCCGTTCCACGTACCTTAGTCCTGTTCCAGTTGCGATGGCTTAGCGTGTACTCCTTGTTTGGCACTTGTTTATTTATTATATGTCTTCACTTAGAATGAAAATTCACCAGAATGTTGTGGCACTTGGATTTCATTGAGTTTTGGGCTAAGTTACGAATTTATTTATTTTTATTGTTTTATAACGTATGGTTTTTAACACAATCGAACTGTTTATCTTGTAAGCGTCTCACTGTTTTCTGTGTGAATTTGACACTTTTAAGTCACTTCCCGCTATTTTCGATTCCTCGTAATACTCGGAATATAAATTTGTTCAAGAGTCAGGGCGCTGATCTTGAAAGAGAGTCAAAATTTTCACTTGACCGTACCTCCTTTTCGACTTCACGAATGAGTTCACGAGGGAAAAATTTACCAAGCAATTAATACAGTCAGTTGTGTCTAGGGAATAAGATACAGATATATATATATATATATATATATATATATATATATATATATATATATATATATATATATATATATATATATATATATATATATATATATATATATATATATATATATATATATATATGGTAAGCTGAGTTAACATTTATAGGAAATTGGATTTCTCTAAACACAAGATATACATGCAAATGGTTGAGACACCATAACGGTCACAGAATAAGATGGGGAGGGATTTTTATTATGGGCTGGCGGACGGGAGGATGGTAAGATGAATTTCGAATGTGGTTTGTGGTTTAGATCTTCTAGCTCGTGATGCAGTCTTAGTCATGTGGTTTGTTGGTTGAGACCAGGAATCGATTCCTGGTCTGTTTGAATCATTATCTATTTTAGACTTCCAATAGCCTGGTCCATTTCTTCGAGTATTGCCTCATCTGAGAGAGGAGGGATGTATATTTTTCCCAATCAGCTTTGTAATATTTCTTCTTAGAGATGTTGGGAATCCGAAGGGGGTTTTCATTAATCATTCGGGAAATAGTTATATGATCAATACATAAAATTTCTATGAGTTTCATAAAGTAATTAAATTTTAGGAGGAAATTGTCTAGGCAAATTTCAGGCTTAGAGGTTGATCTCTCCGATATAAAAGTAGGGAAGTTTGGCCCAAGGCGTTGGCAAATGTTCCTGTCAATGAAGGTATTTAAACATCGCCCTGTTCCGTTCACTTCCCAGAGGCGAGGTTCGTGAAATTTTGCATTGAGATCCGCAATATGTAAAGATGTCCGGAATCGTTCTTTTAAAGATGGCCATAAGAGTAGAAATAGCAAAAATGGGTCGTCTTGGAGGTTGGTACTCCATAGCGATCACCATTTTCCCTCACTCCAATTTCCACGTCTATCGCGAGGTATGATTTTTCTAAGTTCCTTATTTACTGTAAACTAATACCTATTTTTACTGCAATCGCGGTTCTATCGTATCTTTCCTGAGGGTGGTTTGTGCTTATAATGTTGTACGAGTAGTTCCACAGTTTCATTTGTTTGCGTTCTGAGTTCCTGCCGTGTTCTGTTATGAGAATCATGTCAGCAACGCTCTCTCTAAAGAGAATACCAAGCATCACTCTTTGTTTTCCAGCCGTTTGTGTTTAGATGTATTATATTAAGTTTATTTCTGGATATACATACATGGTATAATTTGTTTTGTTTTTTTGTCAATTCTTGAGTTTCTATTTTGCGATTGGACGCGTGAATCTCTGTTGGGCATCTGGTGGTTCCTTAGTTAGGGGGTTGTTTGTGTTTTCTTGCTTTCCTGCCGAGTTGGGGTTTTGGGGGGATTTCATTTGGGGGAATCTATTCAATTATAAAACGCTATTTAAGGTATCTTCAAAACCACCTGAAATAGCTATGTTCACCTGATGCGCGTGCAGAATACATATGAGGATTTTCTATATTGCCCTGTTGTTGTGGTGCCTGCTCTTTCTTCTTTGTTATTATCGCATGTGTTTCACTTTTTGAGACTTTTCTGGTTTCTTGATTCTTCATAATGATCTCCTTTCTTTTGGGGCAGCTGAGAGCCATTGTCTGATGGGCCACGTTGCACTCTCCGTGTCAGTGCCTCTCTTGGGTGCATTCGGAACACACAGCCTTGTTTGGGCAGTTGGAAGTTATATGCGTTTCTATCTGATATCACGTAAAGCATATCTCAATGTTGTAGAATACCTCTTTTTCAATATCTATTGCTAGTATATTTGTTACGACAAGTATGGAAGATTGCGCCAGTTAACGGCTGATAACGTCGTCTGTTATGACTGGAGGAGGCACGATGCTCGGAAGGTCGTCTAATACGACTGGTGAGGAAGATTACGCCAGTTTACGGCTGGTAACGTCGTCTTATACGACTGGAGAAGGCACGATGCTCGACGGAGGAGGAGACTACCAGTTGCTTGAAGATATGAATCGGTTATGTCGAATTACACGGGAAAGAAGGCCGTAATGAGACAATTTCAAGGTGTTGGATTTATGTCTGTCTGACAGTCTCTTCTCTCTCACAAGAAGTTTTATAATTTTTTACATGGTTATTTCAGTGAATGTGGTTACATAAAATATTAAACATAGTAAGAGGGGTTTATAATAATGGTCCAGTTATATTTAATTTAGTTACTAAGTTTTTTTAGATTTTTACAATTGAACCAATGCTTATTGTAGAGCATTGAACAAAGTGGGATGGTTTTTACAATAACTATCCAGTTAACTTTATCATAAGGTTAATGGGGCGGAAACTTCTTGCAACTGAGCTAATGTGAATACATTTTAAAGATAGATGATACTCCTACCTTGGTATTAACCAATAGTATATAATTCAGGGTGATTAGAGGTGGAGCCAGACAGGGTTTACCTAAGAATCTGTCTTTTGCAAAAAACAACAACAGTGAAACCACAGGAAATTAGTCTGCGGTATTAAACAATTTTGCTACTTAGGAGGGAAAATTGCTTTGCTTGTTGTTGCCATAGGGATTAGCTGAACCAGGGAGGCTGGGTCAGCAAAAAGGGGGTTGGGGAAATGGAATGCGTCATCTACTGCACTTTTAGCCTCGGAAGATAATGTACTTTTGTGTGAATTTCTAAGCTCTTATTTCATGCCTATCTGATAATCTCTTACTTTAAAATTATTATTATTATTACCATTATTATTGTCATTATCATTATTATTATTATCATTACCATTATTATTAACATCATCATTATTATTATCATCATTATTTTTACCATCATTATTATTATCATTACCATTATTATCATATTGTTATTATTATTGTCATAGTTACTATCATCATCATTATTATTATCTGTCTTCTGAAGGCAGTGCGATGGAGCCATTGTTCACATAGATCAATGCGACTTTAAGTTCCAGGTAGAGTTCCGTATTCGACGGGAGGGTGTGTCCGGGGAGAGTCCTCCTCACTGGGACTCTTTTAGTCGTCTACTTCACCCCCTCTGGTTGAATGGGGGGGGGGAAGGTCGTCCTTTGTTCCTTTCTGTTTGATTCTGTTTCTCTTTCCTTTCATTGTATAATTGCTTTCGTATTTTATTTGTATGGATATGGTTTCTTTTGCTAAAAGGTGGGGGGAAGATGTTCCCCTCCTTCTCCGCTCTCGTTTTTGTCATGTCTGTGTGTCGCCAATAATGGTGAGATGATGATAATGCGATGGATGGACTCGTGGGCGGGAAAGCTCCTCCCGGGAGATGAATTATGACGGACTTATTGACAATACCTCTTCCACAGGGGTTCGGGTATCATAGCTACTTCCACCATACACAGAGACGGTTATATAACCTTCTGTTGTTCTGGTAGGGCCCATGCGGTAATGAAACAGGGTTCGGCAGTGAGCTACTCATCAAACCTGTTTCCGCCGGTGCCCCCAATCATGTCAGAGTGTAGCCGAGTGGCATGGATTGGGTCGGGGTTAATGAACGGATAAACACTGACTTGATCGCATAGGAGCTTCAAAGGGGGGAGCAGGAAGGGTTTACTCAGTAATATTTGAGGGGACTTTCTTTTTAAAATATCTCTTTTAATATCATGAGTAGAGTGATAAGGGGGCTGTGCGAAAAGGCTGTGAATATGGCAGACTTGCCTGTTATTTTTCTACTAAGGATGAGTCGTTCGTTTTGCTTCTAAGAATAAGATGAATTTCTGAATATTTTGTCCCTTATCATTGAAAATGAAATAGAAAGGAAAGTCGAAGACAAAGAACAGATCGTCCGTACTTCACTCCATCCCTTTCCTGGGATTCATAAGAGTGGCCACGGCGAAAGAGGGGACGAGGCCTTGTACTTCTTTGTAGTCTTCCACATCCTCAATGTCCCGGGCTTCAATCGACTTCGAACAGTGTGGGTATTGAAGATGGAAGTGAGAGGAAGGAGAAGGTAAAAAGTTCAGGATAGGTCAGCGTGAAGAATAGTAGGAGACAACAACGTGGAACTAGGAAGTTATGGGATCTATGGCCTAACGTGAAATCCGAACCATGATGTGTAGCATTTTAGCATTTTATTTATCTTAATTATTGCTATTTCCTATGTGTCCACTGTGGTTCCCATGTGTGCGTCCGATAGGCGAATGTACATATGCTGAAATTTGAAGAAAGGTAGAGGTTTGGAAAAGGGATGCTAGTTTGTACGGAGATCTGGCTTATCTCTGTCCATCGTAATTAGTTATAATTTGCATGGTTAAGTAATAAGGGCGTTACCCGGGAGAATCACACAATTATGTAATGTTAGTATATATCTTTGTTAGTGTACATATACATATATATATATATATATATATATATATATATATATATATATATATATATATATATATTAGGCGATCAAATCGTTATTAGTAGTTATTTTTACTAATATTGGTATAGACTTCTATCTCTTTAACTTTCCTTTTTTTTCATACTTTAGTTACCTCTGACGTTCTTCGGGTTTACTAATCCTTATTATTGTTGTCCATTGTGTTTTCTTCTCGCTCCTCTAGCCGAGGTAAATTTAGGAATAGGGGTTGAGTTCTCCACCCTTTCCTTTGGGCTACTTGATTGGCTAAGTTTATGCCTATTTCGTTCTGCGTCTTTTTTATGACTTTCTTGGTTCTCTTTGCGATTATTGTGCTGAGTGGCTTTATTTTTGTCTTCTTGTGTAGGTCTCTTTGTCTCTTTAGATCACTATTTATAGTATTTGTAATGATGAACCCTGGTTTGTTCTGAATCCTCTGGAGTCTCAAAAGGTTACCCCTCCAGATACTGTGACTAGCTATTGTTGGATAAATTATTACAGATTGAATTATAGCTTGGTAGATCTTCATCTTGTCTTTCATGTTATATTTTATCAACTTGTATAGAAATGCAAGTCTGCTTTCCACTATTTACTCTCTCCCTTATGTTGTTTTTTTTTGTAACCTTATGTAATGGTTAGTTCATGCACTTTACATTCTGTATCATACCTGTATCTTTATCGTTCCACATATGTACATATATATCGGATAAGAGTTTCATGTAAATAGGTACAATCGTAAATTTCTCCCGGTTAGTTTTTATCTTGTATTTTGCTTTGTATTCGTTGATCCTGCCTACCTCTTCCGGTGTCATTCTAATCTGCATCGCCCCATTCCTGTAGGGACATATAATCAGCTAACTAATGTCTTTGGGGCGAAATGTATGTTATGGCAGCTCTCCCTTCTGGGTGGCGATATATCTGGGGTGTAGGGTTGCATAGAGAGATAGGCTTAGGCACCCATCTTGGTGGAAGTCCAGCAACGAGCTTGAACCTTTCTCCTTGGCGGTTGCCAATTTCTATAAAAGCTTATCTATCCATTACATAGCCACATAACATTCTTTATATCCTGTTATTCATTCTATGTCTCAGTATCTTAAATTGCATACCCTCTGCCATACTTTGTCGAAAGCATTGGAGACGTCCCCAATGTGGTCACTGCAAGGTACGTCTACTGGTTCCATGTAGTAGGTGAAATAAAAATTGAAGTTAGCCAGGCAGGTTCCGGATTTGTTGCCAATTGTCCTAGAAAGTAAGTTGAGAATTTGGATCCCACTCAATCTTTGTAGTATTCATCTGTTAATCAATGTAATGAGTTGTTTTCCGACTCCATTTATAGATATGTACAGAGACGCCGCACAGAGAATGTTTAAATCGCCCATAAAGATGACCGAAGACCTATAGTTAAATAAGTGAGTGAAGTTTAGTACCGGTATTTGGGGGTGTCTAGATGGTTGGGAACCTTTGGCAACTATGATGTTATTTTTTTCATTCGTAAAAATAAGTGATAGGAATAATAATTCTTATATTTAAATTATTGCAGGTGTTCATGTCTACGGTCAACCATCCGGACATCCTTCATGCCTGGGGCTGCTTCTCACCTAAGGAAACTGGAGCGCTAACAATTGTGCCCAAGATCACCTGACATGAACTCAAATTGATACCAAAACGTGCTTCATCAACACCTTTTCCCAACAGTTCAAGGACAATTTGGGGATAATAACCGTATTTTTAGCATGATGGCGCGTCTTGTCACAAAGCAAAAGCAATAACAAAATTCTTGGGTGAAAATACCATCGAACTTTTGAGACCTTGGCTCAATAATTCGCCAGATTCTAACCAAAAAGAGAATTTGTGATTGACAATCAAAATCGGGGTAAATAAACAGAACCCATCCAATTGTGAGCAGTTGCGGATGATTATTGAACAAAATGGAGAAATATCAGTCAAGAAATCATCAAAAATTTGGTTTCCAGCACGCCAAACCGAATTGAAGCAAACCTCAATAACAAGGTTCATCAGTGTAAATATTGACTGCTTTCATCATTTGACTGCATTTATTAATAAAATGAGTTTGGGCTCTATAATTCTGTATCTTTCACCTTCAACCTATGTTACAAACATAATAAAACAAAAATAAAATGTTTGATTAGTTCTATTTATTTTCTTATATGAGAAAATATAGTAGTCACAAAATTAGTTGTTATGACTCTAGTTCTATTGCTAAGTATGACTGTTCCAATCTTTGTATTGTTTTGGATTTTAATCCTTGCTTTACAGCTATTACAATTCTTCTCCCAATGGATTCGTAGCAAGGACATTGTAGCTCCAGATTTTAATTTTGTCATTTTCTAAGTTTCTCCCGTGTTTTGATATTAGGGTTACATCAGAGTCTATTCTTTTTATAATAATTACCATATACGTTTTCTATCTCTCCAGCCATTTGTGTACAATTGTAGTATCTTTAGTTTCTTAATATCTATTACCATGTATCTATTCCTTATTCGATTAGTTCTTTACTGTTGGGTCTCTTCTGGTGAAGGAAGCTAATGTTTCTTCTTTTGTTTTATTTTGTTTCGTTTGGTATCTTCACCCGCTGATTACTTTAGCTGGGGCTTTGTGAGACTCTTATCTTGGTAATGGGATTCTTTTATTCAGTTAATTTGATTTTTTCTTTGAATTTTTTGTGTTTATATGTTGGTGACTCGGGTTAACTCCTGCTCTGTATTGTTCAAGGTATTATTTGTTTGGGTTTTCGCTTTTTGAGTCTTCTTCTGTTTCCACTGTCTGTTCTTTGTCTTTCACCTCTTCAATCGATGTCTTGGTTGTGCTTTCTGTGACATTAATTTTGAAGATTGCCGATGAGTCAACCTCCTTTGAGAATTTCATGGTTTCTAGGCCGTTTTCTTGTAGCATATTCTTTTTACCATTGCTGCGTAACTTCCTTGATTCGCGATTTTCATTACGTGTTTGTGTAATATCTACGTTAATATTTTAACATTTAACGTCCCATCCAGGATGATCTGTGTTTTCGGTCACCGCTGGTTACTCTTAGCCATTACAGCGTATGTGTTTCTGCTGCGGGCTTCCGTGTTCTTTTGTATCTCTCTGTCTCTCTTTTCTTTTTAGAATTTCCCTTCATTTAGTGGAGATCATGGCTATGATTCCGTGTCCTCCTTTGACAGTCGATACCCTTTTTGGTTGTATTGTTGTAAGTGCTCCAAGAATGCTCTTCTGTTCCGCATTCAACAAAGATGATTTAATTCTTTTTTCGGGTAGTTTATGTGTTCCTCCATAGCGTGGCATCGGAAGCAGATCTAGATGCTAGTGAAGGTGTCTATTTGAATGTTCTTGGGTGGGATTCTCATGCTGTAAGCAAGTAGCCCTTTGTTTAAAATCTCCAAAGCAAATTCCCTTGATTCTCAGATCATTTTGAACACGTGAGTATATTCTTTAAATATAATTATTTCAGATATTTTTAGTCATTGTTGTCTCTGTTGGAGTTCTTCTTTTATTTCTGGACGTGTGTCCTCCCGCCGATGATTCAATTTTCCGACAGATTACACTTCCTATCGCCATGATTGGTGGAGGTACTCTGGCTTCAGGGCAAGTTTCTTGAAAGTAATGGTGCCTATCGAGGAGAGCAATTGCTCGACATCCTTATTTTCAGGGTAGATTATTGTGCATCCTGATGGAGTCTATACATTTAATCCGGGGTACTTCCAAGTCCGAGAATATGAGTTGAACAACTTCTTGTGGTCTTCTCTTCTTTCCATTGGGTATCAACTTGAGTAGTAGTCTTTTAAAATTCGGATGATCTATATCTCTTGAGTGTGCCCCACCCTCCTCTCTGAAGAGAGGGGTTCTTCTTACGAACTTTACCTGTAAAAAATAGTCTCCACTAGGGGGGGGAGGTCTTCTATCTATACTGATTCTATCTCCCCTACCTTCTGTGATACACACTCTCCTTGTTCAACCTACTTACGTGGTTAGACCTATCTCTAACAGCAGTCTATAGTTGAATTCGCGCTAGTGGCCGATAACAGGCTACCCTTTTCTGGGCCCTTAACGGGATCTCCTGCAGGGTTTCACTATATCCTAATTATTGATAAGAACTGCAACTAAGATTTTGCTGGTGACCAAGTTATGCAGTATCATAGAGAAATAAGTTAGAGATACGAGTAAAAGGCGTGAACAAAGATTATAGAATAGAATAAGGAAAACTAGCACCGTTGGGGGGCTACTTCGCTGAAAGGGAACATGAAAAAATCTCAAATCAATCTCTAATCAGGTCTCCTCTATGTACTTTTCCTCCTGCGTGAGGAACTCCGGGCTACATATTATCAGCGAGCCCAGGAACAACCCGATAACGATACCTATTTTGATCCGAATGGGATAACCTTTCTTCTGCCCAATGTAGATCATCCTTAGAAGTCAAGCCGACTTCAGGCTATCTGAAAAATGTGAACGTTTTTCTCGCATTGAAAATGGAGATAGGTTGGCCCGAGATCTTCTAGAAGAGATGGTTGGAATTAATAATAATGAAAAAGAGACTTGGATAATTTAATGGGAGCAAGTTTGGACAGGGGGGAAAAATGAAGTATTTATTGGTAGCGTTCGGTTTCTAGCTCTCTACATTTTTCTCACTTTCTTCCGTCCTCTCTTTCTTTTCTCTTCTTTTCCTTTTCTTTTTCTTTTTCGCTCTTTTTTTCTTTTCTTTTTTCTCTGCTGTTGCTTCTTTTCTCTTCTTTTTCCTTCCTTTCCTTTTTCTCTTCTTTTTCTTTTCTTTTCTCTTCTTCTCCTCTTCTTTTCCTTTTTTATTATTTTCTCTTCTTTTTTCTTTTCTAGATTTTTCTTTCTTCTTTTCTCTTCCTCTCTTTCTTTTTCCCTTTCCCTTTTCCCTTTAGTTTGGTAAGCAACCCTCCCTAACTCCAAATCAAACCTACGATAACAGGTTGAGGCTGTCTATGTATGTGAAACTTGGTTCCCAAAGGTGAAGACACCTTTCTACTAATATCTCATCATTAATCTAAATTAAGTGTAAGATATCTCCAGCAGATTTTTTAATTGAAACAGCGGACAATGGGCGAAATCGACTTCTATCATTTATAAACGATAAGATCGTGCACAAAAAAGTAAAACAACTGACAAGTCCTCATAATATTCGAGACTAAATTTTAACTAATGATGAGATATTACTAGAAAGTATACATGTAGGCGAAACACTTGAGAACAGCGATCACAACCTAATTCCATCCAATCTAAATATTCCTAAAAATGTTCACGAAAACCTTCACCTTTTAAATTGGAATAAAATCTTAAACTTTCAAGGAGCGCAGGGAATGTATAACACAGGCCTGCGTTTGAAATTTTTTTTTATGTTCCCCAGGATTTCTTTGTGGTTTCTTAATGAATCCAACCTCCTGAGCTCAAAAATGAATGTATATTTGTTCAATCAGGTCAGATTTTCTCAGTACAGCATACACCATTTTCATTGAGATAACCTCATTTTTTCTGAATTAAAAAAAAAAAAACCCGTTCTCTATCTAATAATGCATTATTACTGTTATATCATATAAACAGGAATACACGTATGTAAACTATAATTCTTTTAATAAACAAAAAATAAAAGAATGCAACAGAATAAAGAAAATAATTATAATTTCGAAGAACAGACGCCCTTGACGATTTTCGTTTATGCCTGTCATCTGGTGCATCACGCTTCAAACACCAACAGAAGTCAGCAAGCATGTTTCCGTTCCATTTACACTGGTACCTGGATTCCATTGTTTTTATGTCCTGGTGGAATCTTTGCCCCTGTTCTTTACTGTAATCCCCGCAGTTGTCGGGAAAATAATCCAGATGGGACTGTAAAAAGTGTATCTTTATAGACATTCGAGCTCCCAAATGTTTGAGACTTGTTAAGAGCTGATTGACCAGGGCAACATATTCTTCTAGGCTTCTTTTATTGCCTAGAAAATTGTTAACTAGAGCTTCGAAAGCTTTCCAGGCATCTTTTTTCTGTCCTTCATTGATGCATCAAATTGCTGATCAAGTTCCTGATTTGAAGTCCATCAAAAATTTCCCCATGGAGCTTAGCGTCACTGATTTGTGGAAATTTTTGAAGAAGAAATTTAAAAGCTTGGCCTACTTTATTAAGGGTTTTGACATAATTTTTCATTATGCCAAGCTTTATATGCAGTGGAGGGAGGAGTATTTTTTGAGGAGGCACTAAAGGTTCAGCTATCACATTGTTTGATCTAATTCTAAATGCTTCTCGTGGAGGCCAAACCTTCTTCTCATAGTGCATACTATCTGCACGACTGTCCCATAAACATAGGAAACAGGGATGCTTCGTGTAGCCTGTTTGCGTCCCAAGCGTAAGAGACACTACCTGAAAAAAATTTAGCATGGTATGTAAATTCAGTGTAATATTTCTAAAAACAAATTCAAAGTAATATTTCTTAAAACAATAAGAATATGAATATGTACTGAAAAATCCTGTATGCCGATGCATTAAATCATCGTATTGAAACTAATTGGATATATGTACATCTTATTTTGAGTTTATTGAGTTGTGTTGTATACCTTCTCAATTAGGATAAGTTCCCCATTAACCCAATAGGATGCATTAACCTATAGGGACACACTTCAACAAAAAATATAACTCAAAAATGACTCATGATTTCCAGATTTGCATTCTTGTAAAATGTAAGTTGACCAAAAGGTGTATACAAGTATTAACAATTAAAAATGAAAATGTCAATATCAAAGAGCTTAGAAATGCCAAGTGTAAAATGATCTTACCTTTAAGTCACCACATATCCTCCACTTATAGCTAGAGTAATTTATTGCATCCAGCAATTTTTTCATATTTTCATAACTTTCAGTAAGTTGGATTGAATGGCCTATAGGAACGGAAGCTATCTTGTTACCAATATTCAGTAACACAGCTTTTAAACTTCTACTGGAGGAATCTATGAACAGTCTCCATTCTAATGGGTTGTAGGGAATTCCAAGGGCCTCAACAAGTCCTTTAATATTGGCGCAGTATACTAAAGAGCTGGAGGAATGCTGTAAAAAATAGCTTCGAAACTCTTGTTCTCTATTTCTGTACCCCCCTAAATGTTGTTTCTTAAGCGAGAAGAGTACTTTCACGAAGTCGAGAGCCAAGAAGTTGTGTATTCGCCTTTGAAACCCCCAGATCCCTGGTCAGGTCATTTAACTGAACTTGAGTGAATGGTCTTGCGACCATATCATGTGTGGAAACCTGATAAGACTCAGATGTGTCATAATCTTGGTCAACTTCCATATTAATCTCTTCATGTACCTCTATATGTTCAGGGGGAGAAGGTATAGGAATTCCTGGGCCATGGGGCAGGGGTTTGATGGCAGAAGGAACATCCGGATATGCCACACTATGTTTATTCTTCTTATTTATACCTGTGGAAAATATAATTGCATATTACATAAAGGAATTGATTTGGAGTTGCCGATAGTACATAAATGTTTAGTAAAGGATATGTTTATGCTGAAGTGAACTATGTTAGTTTTTAATTTTATGCTAAGTCTTTGCATAATAATGACATTTTCAGGAGCCAGTATAATACAGAAAGCTTAAATACTTGATACAATGCTCACCTTTAAGATTTGTCATGCAAAAATAGCAGTCCGTAGTGTGGTCCTTGCCATCTCTCCACACCATGGGAACACCAAAAGAGAGGGACTTCTGTTCGCCCTGACTCCAGCGTCTTAAACTTATGTAGCATCCCTTGCAGCAGATATGTGGTGCAAAATATGCATGATACAAAGATTTAATTACAGGAGGGATTGTACTTTGCTGCTCGGGAAAAGTCACTTTGCCGCAAACATAGCAAAATCTGTCGGAGCTATTCTTACATTTTCTGTTCATTTTTAACTCAACCACTATTATTATTATTTTTATTATTATAATGCTAAGCAATTTTTAACCTGCAAAATATAAACCTATTTGCATAATTACTTAAAATGTACACAAAATTTACTGCGAATAGAGCAGTGCAAAAATTATTGAAATTTGATGTAATATAGGAGATGTATAAACTATAAAATTATTATCACCCCCTGTATCGCAAAAACTGGAGGTGATAGAGAAAAACGGATGACAGATTCGGATTTAGGAGGTCAATTTTATTAAGAAACACTATAGAAAACCTAAGGTACATTTTTGACGCAGACCAGTGTAATGGATTTTAAGAGTGAAATATAAACTTAAATGGATTTTAACAAGTTAAATCAGATGCGTGTTAAAAAGAGTATAAGAAAAGGTAACTAAATGGATAAAATTTCGAAAATAAGCAAAACTGTTGAGAATTGAAACATATATCTGATTAATCGTCATGTTTGCCAAACGCGAAATAAGAACAGTTAAAAGGAACTACGAAAAATGAATAGAGCGGTTGTTAGAACATGATCCAAAGCGATTATATATATATATATATATATATATATATATATATATATATATATATATATATATATATATATATATATATATATATAATCGTAGACCAATAAGAGAGAGTGTATCGGACCCCTTCAGAATGCCGTAGGTGTCCTTACTAACGATGCAAAGCACTTGGTTAACGAACATTTTGTAAACGTTTTTATACCATCAAAATTCAAATAACTTACCTAAAATAAAAGAAGTGAGAAATATTAAGAACCGAAAAATGGGATCCTTTTTTTTATTAAAGCCAGGCAATGGATTCGCTAGTAAGATTAATTTAAAAAAAAAACTCTAAACTAAATTTGCCCCCCTTTTAAAATATCACGTTGCTAAAATATAGTTATAGAAGAAGATATATAAAAATAAACTTTCTGACCTTCACCATTTGTAAACCTTTGGGTTTCACAAAAATTCACAAAATTTCTATACTTATATTTATTTCTGAACTTCACCATTTTGTTTTTTTGATATTATAAAAGAATTATTAAAAATAACTGATAAAAAACATAAGTCATAACCAAAAAAATCCCCTTCTTAAATTATAGAGTTAGTTCAAATGAGCAAATGTAACACTAATTTTCCAAAAAGGCATACGGGCTGATCTTGGCAACTTCCGTCCCATTTCCATTACTTCGGTCGTTAGTAAACTCTTTGAGTCTATTGTTAAAAGACAGGAGGTAACTCTCTTAATAAATCCCTAGCAGCACGGCTTTCGATGCGGACGCTCATGTCCTAGTAATTACTCGATTTGTTCATGCAATGATCGCGAGGCTTAACTAAGATATAGTATTAAATGTAGTTTATTTCGATTAAAATAAAATGTTTCTGACACCGTTCCTCAAAAACATCTAGATAAAGCTAAAATCGCACGGAATAGGGAGTAACGAATTAAAATAGATTGAAGATTGGTTGGAAAACCGTAGGCAGAGTTGTCGATGGAAATAATTCTTCAAGGGTATCGATCATTAGCAGTGGACTCCAGAAATCTGATCCGGGATTGTTTATTTAATATATATAAACGACTTCGAAATTAGGAACTAAGGCAAAATATCATAGTGACTGAAAACTTGCAAAAGACTTCGATAAGGTAGTCATATGGTCATAAAAATGGCCGATGCAATTCAATATGAACAGGTGAAGGTAATGAATGACCTAAGATTTGAGGGGTGCACTAGAAATATCAGTTTCTAGCTAGTAAGCAAAAGATTTAACCTTACGATAGCCAAAAATATTTTTCAGAAAATAACCCAAACTTGAAATAACTTGGCTTGTAATTGTGTTGAAAGCATTACAATACATATCAACAACAAGGAGTAACAACAACAAGGAAAGAAGGTACCCTAGAAGACCTTACGGTGCTTTACGTCCTTTCACGGCCATTTTTCAAGACCCTGACTAGTCTTGACTTGAACTGGTCAACAGATTCACTGTTGACAACTTCCACTGGAAGTGCGTTCCAACTACCGCAGATACTGTAAGTGAAAAATTTTCCACACAGATCGCGGTTGGAACGCTTCAGTTCAAGTTTAAAGCCGTGATTTCTTGCTCTGCTCTCAACAAGTGTGAAAATATCCCGGTAGTCAACATTGTCGAACCCTCGAAGTATCTTGAAAACTTCGATGAGCTGACCACGCAGTCTACGGGTTTCCAACGAGAACAGATCTAATTCCCTTAATCTATCGTCATAACTTTTATGTCTGATAGAGGGAATCAGTTTGGTTGCCCTGGCTTGTACGCGTTCCAATCTCGCGATGTCCTTTCAAAATGAAGGACTCCAAAATTGTACGGCACTCTCCAGGTGCGGTCGGACAAGTGAGTTGTATAAACACAGTACAATCTCCTTGTTCCGATATCCAAACTGGCGCTTTGTATAGCCTAGCATCCTTTGGGCCTTTTTCTCCGCCTCAATGCAGTTTCGAGAACTTGAGGTCACTAGTGATTGTTACACCCAAGTCCTTCTCAGTGTCGGTGGATTCAATAGCAGTGCCCTTAAGGATATGCTGAGATTGGGGGGTTTCTGTGGCCGATATGCATCACTTTGCATTTGTTCACGTTAAAAGGCATTTGCCACGTGTCCGAGCACTCCCCAATCTTCCCAAGATCTTCCTGCAGGCTTGCAGTATTTCCATCCTTTGCAACGTTCATACCAAGCTTTGTATCGTCGACAAATTTCGAAATCTTGGCAACCATGTCACCGTCCATGTCGTTGGCGTAGATGATGAATAGTAGTGGTCCCAGGACAGAACCTTGAGGCACCCCGCTAGTAACGGGCACCCACTCAGAAGCCTGTCCATTCACCACCACCTGTTGCCGTCTGCCACTTAGCCAGTTCTCGATCCAGCCGGCTACTTTTCCGTCTATGCCCAGCGCTTGCACTTTCCGGTGTGTTACCTTATCAAAGGCTTTCTTAAAGTCTAAGTAGACCACATCCACCGTTTTGTCCCGATTGTGCTCACTGAAGACGAAGGGGAAGAATTCTACAAGGTTCGTCAGGCATGATCGTTGCCTTCGGAAGCCGTGCTGGGAACTCCTCAGTAGCAGGTTTGACTCTAAATACGTCATTTTGTCCACCATAATGCTTCCCATGAGTTTACAGAATATCGAAGTCAGACTGATAGGTCGGTAGTTCGACGGTTGGCTACGGTCTCCTTTTTTGAAGATAGGAGTCACCTCAGCTTCACGCCAGTCTCTAGGAACGCATTTGGTCTGGATTGACATGTTGAAGATTGCTCTCAGATGTCGTGACACTTGATCGCGCACTTCTTTCAACACTTTAGGTAGAAACTCATCCGAGCCAGGTGACTTATTCGTCATTAGGTCAGTGATCTTCATTTTTATTTTCCCTTCGGTGAAGTCCATATCCTCCAGTTTTTTCCCCGAGTAGGAATCCATTGGCTGGAGGATGGGACCACACTCTTCAGTAAACACTGAAGAGAAGTAGTCGTTGAGGAGGTTAGCATTTTCTGCATCTAAGTGCTTTAATGCCCCCTCCTCATTTCTCAAAGGGCCAATCGCTCGACGGTTGGTTTACGGCTGTTCACATATCCAAAAAACTCCTTGGGATTCTCTTTACAGAGTCTCGCCACTAGCAGTTCATCAGACCGCTTAGCCGCCCTTATGCTGGACTTCACTCTCCTGGCTAGCCTCCGGTATTCGTCAGAGTCACCCGAGATCTTCGATTGCCGGTACACAGTTCTCTTCTCCCTAAGCAGTTGGCCGATATCTCGATTAAACCACTTTGGTTGAACAGAAGACGACCGACGGATGCATTTCAGAGGGATGAAACGCGATTGAAGACTCATGAATGTGGTTTTGAAACTGTTCCACGAGTCTTCAACAGCATCGCACACTTCTAGCCTCGCGTCAGTCAGTCCAGCACAAAGACCTGCAAAGTCTGCTCTTCTCAAATTGAGTTTCCTCGATTTACTAGTTGCAGGCAATGCCTTGGGGACTTTGACTACAAATTTAATTAGTCGGTGGTCATTGCCACCGAGCTCTTCGCCAACAGAGAGGTCCTCAACGATGTCATCCTCAGAGGTGAAAACCAACTCGAGGATATTGTCTCCTCTCGTTGGCTCTCTCACCCATTGGGTCAGGAACTCGTTGTTCGCGAACTCCAAGAGTAGTGCGTCCTCGCCACAGGGTTCTCTAGTTTTCCAGTCAACTTGTGTGTTGAAATCCCCCATGACGATACACACTCTGTCTTCGACAAGTTCTCCTAGTAGCTGGTACAGATATCTGTCCTTTTCAACGAGTTGGGCAGGAGGTCTATAAAGCATCATGGTCCTATATTTGGCAGGACCTATCTCTAGGTCAACACTTAGTAGTTCATGGTCGGATACGATGTTGCAATCCGTCGAGTTGAGAGTATCCTTGACATACAGCATCACACCGCTACCCTCTCTGTCTGGCCTATCTTTCAGGAAGAGCTGGTAACCGGGAATCGTGAATTCACCTTCAAAATCTCGGCTTGAGGTTTTTATCCACGATTCTGTTATGGCCACCATCTCAGGTTCCTCTGTTGCTACGAGGCCACGGAGCTCAAGAAACTTATTCCTGATTGACCTCGCATTGAACAGAAGAACTTTGAGGGAGTCCCCGACTGTAGGAATCCCTACACTCTTCCGTTTCCCGCTTTGTTTCTCTGTGGCGGGGTGACTCCCCTCTTTGTGACCTTAAAAAAGTAGTACCTGGAGTAACACGGGTGTACTGGCGTAAAGTCCTCCTTTAATCGGAGTCTGACACTTTTTTGGGTCCGCTCCACAAAACCCTGGATCATGTTCACGAGTACAGCTTTCTCTTTAAAGGAAAGATGCACTCCGTCCCTTTTGTATAGGTCATTTCTCCCGTAAAAGATGCGGTAGGGGTCTACAAAAAAAACTCCTTCGGCCGTACAAAGATTTCGCAGGCGTTGGTATATGGAGACGTTCCTCGCGTGAGCATTGCGGGATAGACCTCGTCTTTGGAGTATCCCGACCACGACACGTCTGCGGGTTTTTAGCCCACAGTCGTCAACTCCTCCCATAACCGTGGTCAGGATCTTCCCGCTGGTGCCTACTTTACCTCCTCGTAGGTAGAGATTGTTGCCACTTGCCATGAGGGCAACTACTGAGTTCTCAGAGATCTGAGATTTCTCAGCCTCCACCCTTATTTATCCGTTCCCCTTTCCTGGAAAGGCAGCTTACCTTCACACTGGTGCGAAGGCGGGCCGCTAGCAAGGGTTGTAGATCCTACACTTGGGAGTCACCGATTACGATGACCCTCGCGCATTTGGGTTCAGAGGACAGAGGCTTCCCTTTCACTATGGGCTCTTTCGATTCCTCTTTCTTTCCCACTTTTTTGTTTTTTTTTCTTCTTCTTTTTCTCCTTCGTTTTTTCTTCCGTTTCTACTTTCTCTTCTGTTTTATCTACGGTTTCTGCTGTCTTTCCTTTTTTACTCTTCCTTTTCTTCTTTTTGACGCCCTGAGTAACCCCAGCAGCAGCTGGCTCTTGGACATCGGATGGATGGCCTGTCTCTATCGACGCGATGCTTGAGAGCTCAACAGAGGAGCCATCCGCGTCGTTGGGAGTTACTTGTTGCTCTTGCACTACCTTGGTGGCTGTCATCTCTGCAATGCTGGCTTCGAGACGACGGATTTGAGTCGCATGCTCAGATTCGAGGATTTTCACTTTTTCTTCCAGCCGTTGTGATTTTTCCTCAGAAGATTTGAAAAGTTCCTTAAGCTCCTGAAGTTCTGCCCTTAGGACGCAGTCCGTGCAGATACTTCCAGGGTGGCATTTTGAGAAACATCCCTCCGGAAAATCCTCGCACCACTTGCCCTTTTGGCATATCGAGCAGGTATATTTTAACGCACCAGGTCCTTTCTTTCCAGTCATGCTGAACACTTTATATCTCTGAATACTTTGTAAGCACTCAATAAAAAAGAAAGGGGGTGGTGAGTTCGCCCCGCGTGAGTCGCTCCCGCCTATCCATTGGAGAGGTTTCGGATCTTTTAGAAGGCACGCTCTATGTGCTGCTGTTCGTCCGACCGAGTCGTCAAACCTCGGCGTGCCGTGGCTCCCAACCAAGCAGCACTGACGGTCCCCGAAGGGGCCATCGATTTCTCACCAGGTGAACAACGGAGCACGCCCCGTACTAAACTCCTACTAGTTCCCTTCACGACGGCCAAGATCTCGGAGCAGCGTTCAATGGATATCCCGCCACACCAACAGACTCGACCCAAGGCTTTTTATTGGCCTGGCAACCAACCTGGGAACAAAGGGCCGTCAACTCGGACCGATGCTACCAGAGGTACCCGTCAACGGTCACTGGGAATGGTCACTAATTACGCGCCAGGGAAGGGGTTAACGGGGCACTACCCTCATCCCATTCATCGTGCCCCAACGCCTAGGACACCTCTAGTCCTAGTCTCTCGCAACAAGTGAGCGTCAATTGGCGTTGTTTATAGAGGTTGTAAAGCCTCTCTTCCGACGCACGAGGTAGCTGCCAGGTCCTTATATGTAGAAAGATGGAAAAAAGGGTGAGAATGACTTGATAGTAGTAGGGTTTTTTTTATATAATAAATTGAAGAGATAGGATGAAAGTGAAAAAGGAGAAGGATAGAGTAGAAAAAAGAATGACGCACTTAGTCTGGAACCTCGTTTCCGACCAAATCGACAAGGGAAGCCCGACCAGGGGTACCCAAAAGAGAGGTACCCCCGCCGACATAGCTCGAAAAGTCAAAGGTACACACAAGCTCTCTTCCCACGACAAGGGGGCGTCACCTCTCCCTATACTTGAGAGAGAGAGAGAGAGAGAGAGAGAGAGAGAGAGAGAGAGAATCGATTAATATTACTTTACATAAAGAATTGTTAAACTAATTCTTTATCTGTCTTCATTTCCTCTTACCTGTCCTCCACCTCTGAATTCACTTCTTTTTCTCTTTTTTTTTACCAGCCTCGAGTGGATCTTGAGGTCTTTGCTACTTCGTAATTCTGTAATTTTTCAATATTCATTTTCACTTCTTAACCTTTCCTCATCTGTTCCTCGATGAGTTGAGTAAATTGACGAAGCTACAGGAAAATGTAGCTGAGAAAAGTGAGGTTGTGGATGGGCAACGCGTGTAACGGAAGAGACGCGTGAGAAATTAGTCGATATAAATCCCAATTAAGTGTGGGTGGAGAGAGGACTGCGGAAATGGCGTGCCTCGTCAACGAGAGTGTACGCGGGGTGGCGGCATGAGAGAGGATGGAAGCAAATGAGGCGAGGGAGTCATGTGAGGAAGGATTGGAATGAAATGCGGAGTAGACGATGTAATTGTTTTTGATGTAAACCAAGGCGCAGAGTGGATGTTATAATTGCAGAAAGTAAAGGGGATGTAGTGGCTGGTGAAAATTAAGGTGGTATTGTGGTAGATGGTTGGTAAGATGAGATGTTCAGGGGGTGATATTTTAACGGCACGTTTTAAGGAATGACAGTGAAATGTGAGGAAATGAGATGTATAATATTCCTTTTATTGATGTAAAATAGATATTCAGTGAACAAGAATGAATGACTACTTGGTGAAATGAAGGGGAAAGTGTGGTGAACTATTTGCCTCTAGGAGAGAAAAATGTGGTGTAGATATATGTAATGAAAAACATGAGTGAGAGAGAACTAAGAGTGCGAAAGAAGTTCAAGTAGAATGTCAATTGATGTAGGAAAGAATACAATAGTACTAACAGTGTTTTGTAGCGTGATATGCGTGTATGGTAAAGGCAATTGGTTGCTAAATCAGTGGAAAAGTTCATACGTGGATGTTCGGATGTGTGAACACGTGAGTAGATAGAACATTTCATAGTGGACTGGAACTTGATAAAGGAATATAGATATCATCTCAACTTGTAGGTAATGGAAGAGAACCATACTATTTATCCTAAGCAATCACTCTTTCACACCTACACTTGATGGAATCACAACATGATTTAAAATCAGACCTTACTTTAATATAACTTGCCCTTTCACTCTTATCGCTTATTAATATCCATCTTTGATGCCCTCCCGGCCCCAATGTTTGTAGTAGGATCTGAGGCTATATATATTTCACACATTTTCAGTTCCTCCATCTTCACCACTTTCTTTATAGATCTCTTCTTGCATTCTGTTAGTGGAAATTCCCTCGTTGGTTTTACCTTCTTTCTTTTAAATGAGTACTAATAATAAAATGAATAATAATAATGATACTAGTAATACTACCACTAATAATAATTTCCTTCTTTGCTCTTTAAGAAAAGTGGATTAATTATAAAACAAACGCAAGTCTAGGAGAGTTGTGCGCCTTTTTGGTGCCTCGGATCACAAACTGTCTACTCGAGCTATTACCTTCCTCACTTCTTCACTACCACTAACTTCACACAATTCTTTGCGAAGCCCGTGAAAAAAATCATCTGTCTAAACCTCATTGGTTGGCATTTGAGGGCCAATTGTATGGCGGGACTTACTTTTACTATGGTTGTTCTGCCTCGAGGCAAAGTTCGCTGAGTGTGACCTTCAATTGCAGAAGGTTCTTTTTTAATTTAGAGCAAAAACTAACGATGGCATACTCATGGCATCTCCACCAGAAGGTTTGTAAGTAAAAAGGTGTAAAGAAAGTGTTGAACTTGAGCCTGTCACCATTGGATAATGACCAAGAGTGTACGGGCGTGTCTCGAAGCCACTCCCTGTTTTCTCATCAAAGGTTCGACCTTGATTGCTCCCTGGTCGGCAGCTCTTCTATGAAATCTTCTGAACAGTAGTCAACGCGTTCTCTCGCATAGTCGAAGTTGTGCTATCGGGGGTCCTCGACCACTCCTACAACAAGGTGAGGCAAGGCTATTGCTTTTCTTGTGACCATATATAAAGGAAAGGGGGTTTGCTTGGATATAGCTCTCGTCCAGTCGCTCCCACCTTTCCCTTCTCTGATTTTCAGATTTTTCAGGGACTTAAACTCTGGGTACATTAAAGGGTGATGTCCGCGCCTCTGCTGCAACACACATCGACCGAAAGATGTCCAGCGCACGGCCACTTTCCAAAGGCCGCAGCTCCCAACTGAGCAGCCAGGGAAGCAGGTTCGACAGAGTGGATCCCTTACTAAAAGGTTCTAATTACCAACAAGATGGGATCTGAAGATCTCATGGGACAGACCCAGAGACGGGATCCGAGATCTTTAGTTCCTGTCAAGGCAGTAAAGCACGCACGGCAAAAGTACTTCAGCCTTTTGCACCTAAGAACGACCACAAGGATGTAGTCAGCCCATTAGGCACAAGGAAGGGATTATTGAGGCAAAACCGATCTTCCCATTAATCGCACCCCAACGCCCAGAACACTTCAAACCTGCTCTCTTGAAACTTGTGGGCGTTAAAGGGCGTTGTTGAAAGAGGTTCCAAATCCTTTCTTTTAACTCTTCATGATGAAACTGGCCAGGTCCTTAACCCCAGATAGGATAAATAAGGAGGGGATACTCTTAGAAATAGAAGGGGTTCGTAGGACATGGGGTATATAAGTCGGTATATCAGTCGGCCTAATCCCAACCCCCCTTACTGGTCAGAAGTCAGTAGGGAGAGAACGGAAAGAAAAATGTTGAATGTATAAAAGAATGAAGATAGTGGAAGATATAAAGCCGCAGAGATGGTGCACAACTACGGCCACTGTGGCCAGGAAACTGCACCAGTGGGTGCTAAACTGCAGCCACTGGACAAGGATGACGTGCCACTCCTTCATGTACCACATCTAGCAGCCTTTATAAAGTATCCCACGTAGTGGTGCGGTTTACAAACATCCACCCCATTCTTAAAAAGCCTCAACTGAACCCCACTGACCCTTCCAATTATCGCCCGATTTCGCAACTTCCTTTTCTCTCTAAGGTTCTGAAAAGAGTGGTTGCTTCACGCATCAACAGTCACATGGTGGCCTGTAACATTGATGAAACCTATCAATCTGGTTTCAAGTCAGGTCAACCACAGAAACCGCCCTTCTCAATGTGTCCGATTGCTTACGAAGAGCCGCGGACAGGGGTTGTGCCTCCATCCTCGTTCTACTCGACCTCTCCTCTGCCTTCGATACTATTGACCATACCGTCCTACTTGATCGTCTCCACTCTTTCCTCGGCATATCAAGCACCGTGCTTGACTGGTTTCACTCTTACCTCTCGTCTCGTACCTAATCCGTTGTGATTGACGACGTTTCATCCGACTCTACCCCCATTCGCTTTGGAGTGCCACAAGGCTCTGTCCTTGGTCCTCTACTATTTCGTATCTACCTTCTCCCTCTTAGTTCCCTTCTTCGTAATCTCGGTCTATCCTTCCACCTATATGCTGATGACACTCAAATTTTCGTTTCCTCATCCCCCACGTCTCTTGCCTACTCTATCACTGACCTCCTGGCTGCCTACTCCTCCATTTCTGACTAGCTCTCTACCAACTTCCTCAGGCTTAATCACTCAAAAACTGAGGTCCTCCTCGTCGGCACCCCTGCTCTTGTCCAAAAATCTAAATCTCTCTTTCCCTCGCTTACTCTGGGCGGTAATACTACCTAATTTTCTCTCCTTTAAGCCTCATATCCGCAATGTCAGCAAATCCTCTCTATGTTTCCTTCGTAACTTCTCTCGCATTTGCTCTCACTTTGATCGCCAAAGTCTTGAGACTGCTGTTCATGCCTTCATCACCTCACGCCTTGACTACTGTAACTCACTGCTTGTAAATCTGCCATCCTCCTCTCTCCGCCCCCTTCAACATGTACAGAACTATGCCACCCGGCTTCTCCTCCGTCGCCCTCGCTTCTCTCCCTCGAAACCCTTGCTGCATGAACTGCACTGGCTCCCTGTCAGATCCCGTACTCACTTCAAGATACTTCTCTTCACATTTAAGGCCCTAAACAACAAGGGCCCCTCTTACCTATCTTCTGCCCTCTCGCCATGCCATGTCCCTCGGGCCCTTCGGTCATCACATGCACCTCTTTTGAATATTCCTCGTTCATCCCTCTGCTCAATGGGGGACTGCTCCTTCTCAATCTTCGCCCCTAAGTTGTGGAATGCTCTTCCTGCTGAAATCAGGTCTTCTCCCTCTCTTACCACATTTAAGCGTCTCCTGAAAACGCATCTTTTCAGAATTGCCTTCTCCCCCTCTTGAATTTTCATTCTCATCTCAGCACAACGTGCGCTCTGGGAAGGCCTCAGGCCTTGAAGAGCGCATTACAAAAGACTTATTATTATTATTAGTGAGTGTTCGACAAAAGAACCAAACCTTACCAAGGTTAAGTTAGGGTTTTTTTGTAGTTCGTATACATGAAGTTTTGCTCACTCACCTCTCTCAATCCCCCTCTCCCAATCTCCCCTCTCTCTCTCTATTGAACAAATATTGTTACTTTATTAATTATATTCCGCTTCTATACAACTGTTTGTAACGTCAAAGCAAAGGCAGAAATATTGAAGGATATAACGATTGTACATAGGACGTCATTTTACTCTTTGTTCGCTATAATGAATCGGCGTTCTTTGTCTCTAGGATTCGTATTTCATTTTCTTTGTTTCTTTATTAGATTTATTATTTCTTCTTCGCCAAAGTTTGGTCTCAACTTGCAATGAAAGCACCTCAAGTCCTTCATTAAACCCATAAATATACACCACAACAAAATCAAAATATACCGCACCCCAACAAGTCAAAATAAACATCTCAAACCAAATATCTGCAAAAAAAACTCCACGAATGTCTGAAACATATACCATCCCACCAAATTAAAAATATATAAAACTTGGCAAGATTAAAATCACACAGCACCCCACCAAGGACAAAATATACAGCACCCTTCCCAAGAGGGGACTCCAAAATCGCAGCACTCGTAAAGTTCAGGCACTCCTTCCACACAAAATCATCATAGATAACCAATTACAACACCCATATCTCGCACATACAACAGTATACATTGATGTAAATTGGGCTAGGAAGGGTTCTCTTCCCAAAGATCAACCCTGAGTATATCCGATGTTGAAGCACATATCGCCTCATCTACCCTCGGATCATCCTATACATGACGAGATTCGGCAGCTCATAGAAGCCCATCTGTCAAGGGTTAAACTCTCACTAGACGAGATGCTACAGCATATAACGCCCCACCTACCTAGAGATGAACCCTAAGTGGAAGAGATGCTAGAGCACATAGTCTCTCTCATATGCCCAGTAATGCACCCTGAATAGCTGAGATGTTGTACCACATAGCGCCCCATCTGCCCAGGAATCAGCCCTTACTGGAAGAAATGTCACAGCAGATACAACCCCACCTCACGACGGATAGCCTGTTTAGACCTGTACACCTGGTTGGTACCTGGAAGAGTTGCACGTCCTCCCGCCCTGAATTTCCCCAACGAAGGCCTTAATCCAAGGTTGGGGTAGCTGGTACGTTCGCAAAGTCCCTTTATGCATTCCCTCCACTACAACTGTCTCTGTCTATACCCTTTCATTGGCTCTTCCTTCAATTGGTGGCTCTGATCACGAACCGTCGATCTAACTGAAATGCGCCACTAAGTTAGATTGTCCCCCACTCCCGACGTAGGGTGCTTAAATGGCCCCGAATTGGCAAGGTTGTAGAGGAGCTAGAGAAAGTCATGTTAAAAATGTACCAATTTCATCAAAGAAGCTGCCAGACGGGGTACCAAAAGGGCGGTAAAATATTGCAATTTTGAGAGTGGGCATCAGAGACTCGGAGGTGAGTGTTGATGGACATGGTCATGATGAATGAGAAAGAGGAGAGATTGTAGAGCCATTATTAAACTAACTACACTACTAGGACTAGCGACCCTAGAATCAATTATCATGAGGGTTACGTCGAATCCAAAGCAGAACATATATTTGAACGTTTGAGTAGGAATAAATGGGAATGGCCAAATGTTTAAAGAGCAAGAATAGTTTAAAAAAGGGAGTAGAGTGATGGTTAATCCCTAGTACTTGGATCGAAAGGGGCAAAGAAATGAAATGTACAGCATTGAATTGCAATTCTAAAGTTAGGTTGAAGATTAATATGAGTAAACCCTTCCCATCTTAAGTTAACTTAATTAACATTACCTAACATATCCAACCTAACCTAACTTAACTTAATATAGTCCAACCTCATTTCACCTAGCCTGCCTCAATCTAAAGTAGCCTCATCTTGCCTCACCTACTCTACAATCAATCTACCCCGACCTAACTTAGCCTCAATTTGCTTAACCTAACCTAACCTCGCAACAAGTCTAATATATATTCAATTTTATGAGAACAATAAAATCAAATCAGAATATTTAAGATAAGTCAACAATAATATATTATTTAGAGGATCAAATGTCATCTTTAGGTAGAAGAGAAATAATGATCTTTGGCTTGCGAACTCAGAATACGAGAACCCCATTAACCCTTGGGATGCACCAAGGTTCGGAGTTCAGGTAAGTTGAGAAGCCGCATCACAACCGATATCTCGAAGAGGTCACATTGTGTATCAGTGGGGGCGATAAGGGGGGCAGAGTCCTTCGAAATATGACTATGCAAGATGGACATTCATCACTTGGAATTATTACAGGAATCTTTTAAAGTGGCTTAACGCCCTCTTACACTCGTGGCCTGGTCGATACAAGTGTTTAACAAATATTTGTCTATTAAAAAAACGAAAACCACCAAAGGCATTGCCGGCGTGAAAGTTACTGAAGGGCATTTTAAAGTAGTGATATTAGGGTAAGTGAAAACGTGGGGAAGATTCGCCACCCGAGTATCCAGAATAAAAGACTACTTGGAGTAGCGTCATCCAGTGGCTCGCAACTCTCCTATTATCTTGGCGCCGACCTTTGTGGGCATAAGTGTCCAAATAGGAAAGTATAAAACCCCTGACAAAAAAATAAAGAAAAATACAAGAACAAAAACACTAGATTCCATCGCCCGCCTCAAGTACATCTCATCCGCCCTTTTCTTCACTCTCACTCGAAATGTCCTCTTTGGTTTTCGCTTTTTTACCACTAGGAAAATTGGTATCACGGAAGCAGTCAGACAGATGAAGAAATAAGTACAAAGTTTGAACGTAAATCTTCACTAATATGGCTTAAAGTTCGTATTTTCGAGTCTGTGCTCCTTGGTACGAACCATTTCATGGAGCCTCCAATCGTACCCTTCCGGCCCCAATATTTAGTCCAAGTGTTTGCTATTACTTAATGGTTTATTTACACTTTTTTTATCCCCTCTCCTTTCTGATCACCTCTCTTTTCCTTCGTGTTTCCCTCTTCCCACATTCCTTCCTCATTGAAAATGCCTTCGTTGGTTATATTAGCTTTTTTTATTGAGAAAAAAGAACCCTTAAACCTGGGAGACCTTTCCATGGTATATACAATTCTCTGTAAGGGGGCTAGAATTTCCCTTAGAGATTATTATTATTAAAAGGCCAATAAGACGACAATTATTTGTTTTTATTTACTATTATTTATTACCTGGTATCAGGAGGGGTGGTTACATGAAAGAAACGTCCTCGGTGTTGAAAAAACGAGTTGCAACGTTGTGAATCTGTTGGATAAGGGAGTTGAAGTAGTGTAGGCTGGAGGTGACGAAAGCATTAATGTTAATGTCAAAACTGGTGGTCGAGGTAGGGTCGGTTATGGCTGATATAACGGATAAATGTAGAAAGAGGATTTGCAAACGTCAGCAACATCATTGTTAAGAGATAGTTGACTCATCAAAGGTGACGCCCAGATTGTTTACAGTAGCAGAAGGAGCGGCGCAATAGTTTTGCCGCTATTTGAAAATAACCATTTTAGCCACAAACGTCGCCAAGAACTCATCAGAAGTGAAACGGGGAATCTTGGTAGTTTGTTTTTTTTTTACTATCAATGGTTCTCCTCAAGAAGACTGGTGCAGTCATCATTGTTTTGCTCCGAATAGCTTCTGATGTAGGTAAATGGCTGCTAGGACTACACTCTTGTGAATACCGTGTAGAGAATCGAGAAGCGGTTCAGGGATACAGGTGCACGTGCGCCGATGAAAGCCTCAGGACGTGTAAGGGTTTCTAGTAAGTATAAGGACCGTCTACTCGTATGGAATCAGGTTCGGAATTGTACGGCCACAAGTGTTCAATTTGTGAGAGAATGGTAGCAAGTCGGTGTGAGTGTGTGCACAATGCCACTTTGTAGAAGGTATAGTGGTTATAGGGGGAAAATTGTAGCGAAGTAATTTCTCGGATGCGACCCCCTTCTCGAGGTTTGGGACTTGTGGGTTATCGACTCTCTGGGAAAGAAAAGAGGAACGCGACCGTGAGTCTTGAAATCACTCTTGCATTGTACCAACAGTGAATCATCCTGAAACCATTCACGTATGGGGTCTACTTCTCAAACCCATTCCCCAACACCCCACCTATGAACAAAGAACACCATCAGAATATCCCCATAATTACCTCTTACCAAAGAGCCAAGACTGGGGATTGATCTCTGCCCTTTTTTCCACCATGATGGAGCTCTGTGTCATAGGGCACAAGTGCTATCAGTTCCTGACCTGGAAGCTTGCCTGCCTTCACTCTGAGGGAGAGAACTTGCGGGCGATGCTCAAAAAGTTGGTGGACAACCAGAACCCACAGATTGGGACAACTTCCGAACACCGGCAAGGCTTTCGCTGGGAATCTGCCTCGCTGGGGTTGCTAGCCAGCAGGCGAGAGCAAGTTTCAAAAGTCATAAAGGTGAAGACCCCCCTCCCCCCCATCCTAAACTAAATACTAAATTCACAAATGAAATTGGGGGGGGGGAGTAAACTTTCTGAACATATGCATATCATCATGACTGTTTTGTAAGCTACTGTAAAATCATCTAAATGGTACGGATTAGCAGTGACGCTTAGGAACCACAAAATTTATCTCTGTCAAAACTTTAGGTCCTATCTGTCCTTGCTACCCGTCCCGTAACTCCATGGTACCTATATGTTACTTAATGTGTGCCTCCAGGTTTCATCTCAGTAATTACCCGGTACCATTTTGATACCAGCCCAGCACTTCCCCAGTCCCCATCCGTCCCTACCTGGTATCCATCCTAGTACTTTATCGGCAATTACCAGGTACTCATAAGCACCGACACAGTAGTTTCCCTGTACATCCTAGTTCTTAACCGTACCTAACTAGTACGACATATATACCCTCTACCAAACTAGTATTTATCAAGTATCCAACGGCTACTTACCATATAGCCCATCCGGGTGACAGCTCAAATTGCTGATTGAATTATTATTATTCGTCAAGTTGCTCTGAATTTCGAATTAATAGCCTTGATCCCCCTCCCCTCCCCGCTCTCTCTCTCTCTCTCTCTCTCTCTCTCTCTCTCTCTCTCTCTCTCTCTCTCTCTTCAGAGTGAAGGAAGCTGGATTTAAGACGGGTCCAATGCTTTAAGTAATAATATCGCTGAAGCGAATGGCTACACCGAATTAAAATTTATACATGCTTTAACACAGCGAAACTAGCCGATTCTTAGATCCGTAAACACCACGTAAATTTTTATTTAAAATTGCAATGATTTTGATTGGTTCCTTATTACAGACTGAATGCACGAAGATGCTAATCTTGACTGAACAGTCTGCTCGCTTTGATAAATGGACTCACATGTTTTAGAGCAAACTATTAATATAACTCTTTTTTTTTCCTTCAGGTAGTCATCAGTTTGGAAGATAATTTAACAATGATTACATGACTCAAATAGGATTATTAATGACTTCCGTTGTTTGATGTTTGTTAAGGAGGAGTCTTGAACATAATTAGGGGGATGTGTCTGTTTAACTTTAGAATTACGAGAGAATTTACAGGTAAGGAAATGAGTTATTGAAAATGTGGTTGTTTTAAATGAATTATTTGTGAACGATCGTTTTCGCATAATTTATTATATTAATCGAGAATAATAAATATTGTGTTCATGCTGCTTACCTTCTCCACTTGGTCCTCACTCAATTAAGCTCATACATTAATGTAGTTGATTTCCTGCAGTTCCATGACGAACTAATAAAGGCCAAAGAATTTAACGTCTCAGATAATTATCATGAGTATTGGAATGGGGCGATACTAGAGGCAAAAATCGTGGTATTTGTTTTTTACTTGCCATTTTCTGTGCACATCATTCATAATATATTTCAGTGATAATCTATATATATATATATATATATATATATATATATATATATATATATATATAGAGAGAGAGAGAGAGAGAGAGAGAGAGAGAGAGAGAGAGAGAGAGAGAGAAAAAGAGAGAGAGAGAGAGATAGAAAGGGAGAGAGAGAGAAATTTGAGTGAATAAGCCCGTGAGACAAAGGAACGTGAGTTTTTAATGTGAAGAGAAAGGAGGATTTGAAAACATAAAGATCTAGGAAAGCAAAGGACACAAGAATGAAGGCAATCCATACAATACTGAGAAGACGGATTTTGGATAGTGAGCTTTTAAATTGCGAGCAGCTTGCAGATATGGTATAAAAAGGCTGACGAAAGCTATTTTCCTCGCCTTGGGATTTCTGCTAAAGTATATATATATATATATATATATATATATATATATATATATATATATATATATACTTAACAAAAGGGCGCAGGGCGCGATCGTGCTCCACTTGGGCTAGTTATTTCGTGACAAAGAAAGGAAAAACGTTCTTGATTTTTCAAAAACGGGTTTGATTGATAAAATAATTTCTTCTTCTTGAATAACAAATTGTAGTCATGAGTTTAGACCGAGGATACTGCTGAGTTGAGCATGACATAGGGACGATGGCGGTTTGAAGTTTAAGCTAACGGAGAAAGATTTCTGCGGAAATAACTAATGCACATGAATGACTGGGTATCGATCAGTTATGGTAAATAATCAAGTATCAATAATAACAATAATGAATAAGTGGCAAGTAAGTTAGAACGGCTGCCATTGTCTGAATTAATGGCTGCCAACTGCGGCGTTATATCTGACCACTGAGGGAAGGGGAGAAGCTGCTCTTCTCTCCCTAGTAGAGCTGAACTATCATGTCTTGAGGGCGTGCCTAATTTGTTCATACACTTCCATTAGAGGGCAAGGTCACATGTCCACGTTTCGATGACAACGGTTCTATCTCCAATTTGATATCGCCTAATAAACAAGGGTATGGAATCCCATTCTTTTGGATTCCTCTGCCATTTCCTTACTCAAGACTGAATTGATTAGAAGATTTCGGTCTCTGAATTTTATAGTGGTCTCTTTTGCCGCGAAGGTGTTACACAAAGGATACGATGCTCGGTGGCTAGATGTGATGCATGTTTATGATTGTGCGAATTTCTCTCTTATCAGATAGAAATCTCTGCATGCTCCCAGAATCTGGGAAGTAGTTCATAATTCTATTATTGCATTCGTGCTATGAGAGATAATCAGTGGCGGCATAAATGAGCTATTAAGTTATTGGTTTACTGTCATGTCCAGTTACTATGGTTGGGAATGTCTAGTCTTAAATACAATTCACCCATGCAATTAACAGTAGCAATCGGGTATGGGTAGCCCGTCATGAAGGACCCATTGCATCAACTATACAAATGGTTGGAAGCAACCCTAAACTCGCTCGAAAGGGAGGTGGCAACTCTCTCACAATAGATTTCCAAAGTTGGAAAACGATGAGACACTTCTAGGGAACACTCTCCTACCTCTCAACGCTCATCCCCTACCCTCGAGTAAGGTATGTGCTGGTATCATCGTAAATATGGGGACTTGACTGACCACTGGGGGTCAATTTGTGTTCGAGAAACGTCCAGACGGGATGATAGTGAAGAACGTATCTTCTGTGGTCCCATCGGAATCCACAGGCAGGACATTCCTGATTGACACATGATCCGTGGTCTCCATAATTCAAGCCACTTCCGCTGACCTGCAACAAGGGGAGAGCCGAATTATTCTCCTAGTGGCCACTAGGTCACCCATTAGGACATTTGGCGAGAAAAGTCTGAGAATATAATTTGGTTTACAAAAGATTTTCACATGAAATTTTATCATTCGTGATTTGAAAAGTGCGATTTTGAGCACAGATTTCTTGTTTCACCATAATACTCGTATTTCAGCTAATTTAAAAGACGAGTAATTTATCATCATTAGTATCATTTATTATCAGTGCTAACTCCCAAATTGAGTGCCTATGAGCCAATTACAGTGACGTTCAAAATAATAGCCCATAGCAGTGGCAAGTAAGTTAGAACGGCTGCCATTGTCTGAATTAATGGCTGCCAAATGGGGTAATTTAGAAAAATTGGGGGGTAATGGATGTGCTATGGATGAGGATGTGCTAAGTGAGGAAAATGAATATGAAAGTTAGAGAAAAAGAATCCATCGAGGAACCTTTCTTCTATTTTTCGGTAAATCTGGCAACATTTCTCCTAATTAAGTGGCATTTTGCCATGTTTTGAACATGCTTCTTTCAGAGTAGTTGATGAATTAGTAGAGCTGATCAAGTGATATAATAATTATTTACATAAGGTGAGTTATGATATAATCTATAATATTTACGTTTCTGTATAGACTTTTGTGATTAAAATTCAACAAAAGTTAAATATATAAATATAAGATTAGTTTAGACTTTAGGATATTTTAGTGTATTTGTAAGGGGCCTAATTGCCCCATCAAATGTTTAATTGCAAGTTTCTCACTTTTTTAGGAGTAACTATTATATTTTTTATTTATTTATTTATTTTTATTTTAATGAATTATTTTATATTAAAAGTAAGCCCTAACAGATTTATTTTTGGAATTTTTATGGTTGTGAGTTGTGGTTTGATTTTATGTTATGTGTTTTTGAAGTTTTAATTTAAACTTTTAAATTCGTCACTAAATAATTTTTTATTCTTCGAAAATAGAAGTCAAAAGACCTTAAAAAAGTGATAGATTTGTCTTTCATTTTCAGATGGCATCAGCAAGGAAAAGGACATATCAGGCAGAGTTCATTAATTATGGCTTCACAGAAATAGAGGACAAAGGACAAATGAAACCTCACTGTGTCGTCTGTATGAAAGAACTGACTGCCGAGTCTTTCAAAAAGAATCAACTGAAGAAACACTTGGACAAGGTTCATTCACATCTGTCTTGCAAACCACGGGAATACTTTGAGAATCTGGAAAAAAAAACAGTCAAAAGAGAGAGAATGGAAAATAACAAGAGTGCAACGTTTGACCAATGTTCAACAGCAATAGCTAGTTTTGAAGTGGTATGGTTGGTTGCTCGAAACAAGAAACCACATACTATTGGTGAAGACTTAATCAAACCAGCGGCTGTGAAATTGGCAGAAATAATGTGTGGGTAGAAAGTAGCTAAATAACTGAATACAGTGCCTTTGAAGACTGCAGTTTTAGTGACATGAATGAATCAGTCACAAGGCACCTGACCAAACTTAGGAATAGGTTCTGTGACTACTTTCCAGAGCTTGATTCACATACTGTCAGCTGGGTTGTAAATCTCTTCAAATGTGAACTGGCTGATTTGCCTGAAGAGCCTGAAGGATTGGCAGAAGAGCTCATTGAACTGCGTTCCAACAGTGAAACAAGCATGGAATTTGAGACCAAGGATGACCTCTCAAGTTTTTGGATGTCAATAGCTGCAAAGGCTTATAAAACTGCACATTTGAAAGCAACTAAAATGCTGCTACCTTTTACAACAACCTACCTTTGCCAACAAGGTTTGTCTACCCTTGTAAATCTAAAAACAAAATACAGAAATCGGTTGGATCCTGAAGACAGAATCAAAGTAGTAGTGACATCAGAAATCCCTGATATTGAAAAGATTGTATCAAAGATGAAACAGTATCATTTTTCCAAAGCCTGAGGGAGCTGATATATTCAAGTTTTCGATAATTTTTTCATTAGTTTTATTTGTGTACCATTCTCATGCCAGAAAGGGTAAACATTTTTTACCCATAATAGTGGATTCAATAACATTTTCCTTTTTTGTTTTTGTACGAATTTTAAATACATGATAGTGACATAGTCAATAATTTTGCTTGTGTGACATGTAATGCTAAAAAGTGACTGTTCGATTTCTGTTTATAAATAAATAATTTCCTACAATTTTTTCTTGCGTGCTATTTCCATGACAAAAAGACGGAATTTTATTTTCTAATGATAGATGAAATAAAAAAATTAAACATTATCCCAATATAAATTTTTTTGTGTCTTTATTATCCATGATTTTTATAAGTAAATTGGTTTGTTCCCCAGAGTACTTCAAAGTCATGGGTAAAGTCATTTTACTACAAATTCTTTTGGGGTAACACCCCCAAAAGTTACCCGACCCCTGACCTATAGAATATAAATGATTCAAAACTGCCTAAAATTCTCCACATCCTATACCGAGATCACGTTTTTCTGACACAGTTTCTAATCGATGATGGCTTAACGTATAATCAAAGTTTACATTTCGAGAGCCACTTTATACACTTCTGCACTTTTTGAGATTAAAATTCACTTGTCATGTCACCGACCAATCAAATATCTGATTTAGGTCTTGCTGTATTTCCTCTCCATCTGAGTCGTCTCTCTATATGACCTAGTTTAGTATATCGTGCGCGAACATGGCAATTTTGCTTCGTAGTCTTGAATTTAAATCGTTTACGAAGATAAAAATTGATAGGCCACTAGTAACATTTGCCCAATCAGATGATTCTTCATTTAACACCACTTTCGGCTCATGGTTTATAAGCCTGTTTTAGTTCCAACGGGATGAACTACTTCTTGCCCGTTAAGGCACATCGTGGGTGGTTAGTGACTGATGGAGTCGTTACGGGTCCATTTTTCTTGAGTGACTGCCATATCACGACCCGATACAGATAATACGAGCCGATTTTGCTTGAGTAACTGCCATAGCACGACCCGATACAGAATAAATGCAAGCAAAAACTACAAATACTTATCTTTACGACTGACAGTAAGCATAAACATGTACACTTTTAAATTCACAAAGCCACAAAAAATTGGAAACAATAAATACAGCATTCGTAGACAACTAAAAAACAAAAACAACCGATGTGAAATTAGCACTTTAAAATAACGATCAGTAAAATGACACACTAACTCCAATATTAAAGTGTCCGGAGATTTCCTATTTATGATTCATTTTCCTTCCATAACTATCTGATTGACCAAAAGATTGGTGGCTAAAAATTATTATTATTAACTACGCCATGTGCCATGTAAAAGTGGTCAACACTCGAGTAATTGTTAAAATTATTTGTCATTATTGTAAATACTTCTGATTTTTATGCCCTCGGTGTTACAATGTTTCACTTTTAAAATGATCACTTGACGATGTAATATAAGCCAAGTCTCTTATCATGTTTATTTAACATTAATTTTATGTACGATGTGTCAGTTACAAATAGGCAAAAGTTCATTATTTACCTAATTCTTGTTATTTTTTATATTATCTCATTTCTAATGTTTCTTTGTAAATCTATATTTTTAAAAATGTTCCGTACATGTCATTCAGGGCGTTAACATCTAAGGGATCGTAAACCATCTTTTTGAAAATCAACTGCTTGATTTTCATTTCCTGTTAGATACAAACACGCACATGTATACACGATATTCCCCTTATTCCCCCATTTTCCCCTTGTCTCAAAAGGCGGGTGTTCTGTCGCGTCCTTTCCTATGCTCAATGTTTTCAATGGCAGAGTGCTAAGCAGAGTGCCAGGTGGCATCTCCCGTTGCTTCAGTCCTTTCTGAATCTTTTCTCACGAGAGACGGTTCAAACGTTTTCCAAATTCCTTTATTGCATCTTGCTTCTATGAATATTTTTGATTCTAAAATTTAAAACAAATAAGACAAGTGACTTGACCTGATAATTGTAGAATATGTAAGCATTTAATGACATCCATCATAACCTTTGACAGGCCCAAATGCAAATAAAAACCCGTTTCGAAAGATTTGATTGGGAAAAAGAACCTCTATAACTAATCAGTGAGATACCTTAACTAAACAACGCATAAACACTTTCCTACAAATCCACGTACATATGCACGATCAATCGATAAGCTCTAGACGCTCGGACTCCGCCAATACCAGAATTCCCACATATGATTGGTTCAACACTGCAATTTTAATTTATATAAAAAGATGAAACTAGACAAAGCTGTACAATTTAGACTTTTGTTACTATAGTCATCCTTCGTTCCCCAAAGTACTTCAAAGTCATGGGTAAATTCATTTCAAGAGCGAGTTTTAACCAATATCTTATTGATATAAGAGTATCTGGTTCTATTCAACGTTAACACTGTAAAATAATAATGAGCTTCTTGTTCTAAATTGGTATAAAATGCTTGGGTTACTGGGAGTTGGGGCCTCAGTATCGGATGCTGGGAAAAACTATTGTCTGGTAGAGTTGCTGTGAGAGAGGCAGAAAAGTTTCATGTTTACATTTAGACAGTGTTTTTATCGGGGTTTTTTTTTAACAATACACTTTATATTAAACATCAATCTTTTCTATAACCCATCCGCTTTTGAGTAATTGGTCACCTTCACTTAGGCCTTAATTAAGTTCGCCCAGTATCCAATCTTAACTCAAGGTTTTTATCTTCACTCATATAATGAATGAATAAATTCGAAACAACGAACATAATTACTAAATCTTTTAAATCTTCCGCTTTGATAAATAACAGAAAGCAAGAGATTAAAAAAAATCTAATTTACAGTTGCTCGAAACGAAAAAAATAGAGTAAAGTCAAATATATTTTAAATTAAAGAAAATTAAAATCCAAGAAAAAGTTTTTTTGATACGTATTAATGAACAGATACATCGTTTATTTTTAGATAACGACTGACTAATGATTAATATGATTAGGTTTTAATGACCATTGAAAGAAAAGAAAAACCTCATTTAGTGCTGTCAGGATCTGCTTGGTTTAAAAATACATATTATTAAAGTAATCAAAGATAAGAGATTTGGATTCGTGTGGAGCAAAAAAATTGTGGCGTTTGATTTTTATAACAATTCTTAAATAATTATCACACGAACAGGAGGGTGGAAATGTAAGGTTGCATCTATTTATTAATTAATACCTATTAAAAAAAAAAACCTTTTATTGAATTAAACGCTCTACGTCATGCCTCTTATAACGACCTGTGACATAAACATAACATAAGAAAGGCTCACACCAATGGCTAAGTGAGAAATCATTTCGTTTTGGGTGATTATAAGTGTTTTCTTAACTAGGAATTTTCTGTTCAACTAATTTTTTTAAAGCTTGTTAAAGTAAAAGTTAAACCAATGTAGTTGTGGACAAGTTTCAAACAAGGGAAAATATGTCGGAATTATCTACATGTTTATATCAGATTAAATATAGTGTCTACTAATCCTACAGGTTGGTAGCTGCCATTGCTTGATTACCGCTATTAATTATCTATATATGTATTATAAATTTGTCTTTTTATTACCCAAGATATTTCGGAAATTCGCTTCTATATTTCACTATTATTTTTAGAAAGGAATTAGATCTGTATTAAAAGCCTAGCCCTGCGAGGCATGGTGGCAGCTCTATAATGGTATGGGGCTGCATGTCAAGTTCAGGGGTAGGTCGTCGTCGTTTGTGATGGTACCATGAATTCAGAGAAGTACCAATCAGCCCGAGACCTCCCAAGAAATCCTCGGAATGTGATTTTCCAGTAGAACAATGCCCTATGTCGCAAGTCTGCGTCTACCATACAGTGGTTCCGGGAAAACAGTATCACGGTGATGGACGGGCCATCTCAATCTCCGGATATGAATTAAGACCTCCGACAGGGCTTAAAAGAGGCCGTAAGACGTCGTCAGTCAGCCTCCAATGAGTGACTGAAGGCACTCATCCCCGAGGAGTGGACCAGCGTCACACTCGTCAGGCGTCGCACCGTGGTCGAGAGCATTCCTCGAAGATAAAATGCTCTCATCATTGTCAAGGGACTCTCGAGTCGCTACTGAGCTTTCTGTATCGGTTTAGTGTTGCTGTAATTTTTAAAGAGCTTCATCCGCTTATCTTTTATATGTGCTGATGCTACATGTTTTGGCAAATTTGGTATTTTGTTAATTCCTGTTATATTCATATTGATATGCAAATAAAAAAATTTACGATTCGGGATTTATCCAATCTTCTAATATTTCCGAGGTGTCCGTACACTTTTGGCCGAGGTTGCATGTGGGTAGGATAGTCAGATGGAATATAATCTGATGGCTGACTACACCGAGTCAATGGTATATTGCGGTTTGTGTTACATTGCCACTGCAGTTTGTGTTATATTGCGGTTTTTGTTAAATTGCCACTGCAAAGATGGACACAAAACAAACATGTAATTTATATTCGCTGAGGCGATCCAAGATAGGGATTTATAACTATCCTGGTCATTTTGATCGTGACTAACATTTGGGTCATTCTGTAGATGGAGGACTCAACCACCTTTATTATTTACAATGGTAACCCCAACTTTGTCCTTGCTATTGAATTAATTAATGATGATTTGATGAAGACGGAGGCTGTCATTCGATTTTGTCTAATCGTCATTGTTCTGGCGTGTTTATGTATCGATGCAGTAGGTCCCTCCCTGGTCGCTGTGTTGATTTGGGGATTTTGTGTTGTTATCGAGATGTCTGTCTTCTGGGTAATTATTTGAGGGAGAGGGGGGTAAGTGAGGATTGTGTGGTTGTGTAATGTCGTGAGTGACAAGTTAAAAAGACTAGGTGGTGAAAGGATAGTAACCTGTGGGATGCCATTACATAGTGTTAATTATGCGTGATTTGTCGGAATAGATTCTAAGTATATACATCCTGCTTACTTTTAGAGCTTGGTCGTAGCCATTGCTCGAATATCAGTTTTAAGTGATGCATCAATTTAGAGTGACCCTTAGGTTGTTCTCTTTTTCCTAGGCCTAGGTTAGTTTTATTTTAATTTACCTAATACATATAATTATACTTAGATTCTAAAACACGTTCAAAACTAAGTTCTAAATTTCAACTTCATTTTTTTACGAAGCTTAAATGACACCTAAAGTTTGCGTAAACTCGGCATTTTTATATGACCTATTTGCAAGCTTTTCAGTCTTTATAAGTGTATTAACAATGATTAATACACATGTTGTTGTATTGCACTGTTAAGTTTAAAATGTATTAGTGCTGTAAACATTACCATATAGGGTTGTTTTATTAACATAGCTTGTATAATAAATAACCTGCCATAAATTTAGCCAATAGGAATTTTACTTTAATAGACGTTGTGTTGTAGGTAAAAATCGACAAATTCTGATTGGGTGTATAAAATGGATAACAGCGATTGATAGGGGCTGAACAAAGGAGGTTTAGAACGGGTAAGGTAGGCATACCATACGTGAAAAGCCACTAGGTAAGAGGTATTGTTTGTAGTGCGAAGAAGGATAAAATGAGGTTGTGACTGAAAGTGTTGCTGAGGTGGTATGGGCATATAAGGAGAATGTATGGGAATAGTCTTGTAAAAATACGCCATATACTAGAGTGAATCTTCAGGTGTGAGAAGGGTTGGAAGGCCTCGTAAATAGTGGATTGGTAATTATGTAAATGAGTGTTTAATAGAGGAAAGCTAACTCAGGAGGAAGTGGATGATAAGTGTGCATGGAGGGGGTTTGTGAATGGGTGTGTTTGGGGCCTTCTGCACACGGAGACCCCATCGCTATGAATGGCTAACTTGGCGTGGCAAAAGTGATGATCAGGTAGTTTTTGGTAGCGTTGAAGCTGTACAACCACATTTTGTGGAAAACTGGTTGAAGTTTAAGTAATGAATCCTCCTCAGTGATTTCTCCGAATTGTGTTTGATGGGGTGATTCAATTAGATGTTTGACTGTCTGATTGGGGAAGGTAGTGTGTATGCGTTTAATTGTGTTGAAGTTTTTGAAACATTTAATGTTTAACTGAACATCTTCTGGTGTGAAAGAGGCAGTGTTTGGTCTTTAGTTATGCGTATGTGTTTGTCTCTATTGATTTATGTTTTATCTATGTTAGGTTAGGAAGTTCCACTCCACGTCGGATACTCTGCTCCGACTGGAAAATACCGTCTGCGAGGCCTTCCTTCGTACACAGCACTACGCCACGGTGTTTTTCGATCTGGAGAAGGTCCATAATACCGTCAGGCAATGCGGTATCATGGAGACTCTCCACAGTGGAGTTTTTAGTGAGGTTATTTGGTTGTTGCCAGTAATCGGTGACTCGTGTGTGGGAGCGGGGCTTGATTGAGTGTGATGTATTGTCTGTAGGATTCTACAGGTGTGTGTCGAGCTATTTTGGGGGTTTAATGTGTATCGGTTCCAGTTTTCCGTTGTTTTCGTGATGTGGGTATTGAGTTGTAGAATTTGTTCTAATTCCTTTTGTGTGAGTGCTGTGTTTTGTAAATGTTTATATGTATCTTTCATGCAGTCTAATATTTCACTTGTGAAGTTTGGGATGTATGTTTTCTTTTAATTCTGAAATAATGGTTGATTTAACTACATGGTGCATCATAAAACTTCTCAGACAAGTATCAATATATTTTCAATGCGAGTATTTTATTTTATTTTTATTATTTTTAATATCTGTACGAGTGTTCCGCAAGAGGATCTCAGAATAAGCATGGGCAACAATGCTGCAAATGACATCTTGAAGAGTGCATGCCTTCCTTGCCCCAACGTCCGTAGCGGTATTGATCCGCTGTGATATAACTTCCACACATTTTTAATTCCTGTTTCTTCGCCACTCTTCTTTACAGATCTCTCCAATCAACTTTGTGGCGGAGAGTTGCCACGGAAACCCATTGAACTATATACCCTTGAACATTCATGAGCACTTGTTGAGCCCTTCCTTTGCTCCCATTGAACCTTCCGTGAATATTGGTTACGCCCACTAATAATATAACGATTGAACCCACACTGAATGAATACACCTTGAACAATCCTGAACCTGCCAACAAAAAATGAAAAGGCCTGAACCTACCCTGAGACCAACTTGCACCCTCTCCAGGTATTTGTTAGTAGATAAACAACAATTAACTTAGTCTTTTTTAAAGCAAAAATGCATGCTATTGTATTTTAATACCGCATGTTACTGTGGAAATTACAGTAACATACTGTATAACAAGGTGTCCTGACCAAAGTCACGTGCTCTCCCTTATTCTGATTCATGACCTTCCTACCTTCAAAACTTTTGATAATTTCCCGACTAACCTTAGGAGGACCTTGGCAATTATATCATTCGAAAGAGAATGTAAAACAACATAAGGGGTTCAGATTTCGTTAGAATCAGCTAAATAGTTACAGTGTTATTATCAAAATAAAACAAAAGCCAAATGGGGACCGACCGACCGACCGACCGACCGACCGACCGACATAGTCGTACGCGACTAAAAGTACAATAACATATTTTTTATTGTATTTGGAATAGAGTGTGTTTCTGTAATATTCATAGTAGCATAGTGCTTCGAAAAATACACTAACAGGGATCTTATTCTACTTTTGTACAGTATGTGCCTGTAATTCCTACAGTAAGATACTTCTTGGAAAGATACAATAGCGTATATTGTTGTTGTAAAAAATATATTAAGTTACTGATTGTTTACCTGTCGGTATATTAGTGCAAACGTACATGAAATATTTTAAAATTTTATTTCTAATAAATTATTGTGGAAAAAACAATGTTTTTCTGTACCTATCGTGTGATAGTTAAGATTGTAGCAGTATCACAGGAAAAACACTCACAACCCCGAAATATATACACCACCGGCAATAAATACAGGCCCTCTCCCCGTTTTATTTAATAAAACATTAAGTAAGATATGAAAGGGTAACATTAGAGATATTATAGATCAAGTTTAATGTAAACATGAAGAACATAACACAAGATCGAGATTTAGAATAAGAAACCATTAAATTTCTAACTCATTAAAATATCCGCCTTTTGCTTTGATGCTTTGCTTTTTGTGGAATTTGACTCCAACATTCAAGCAGACAGTCCATAGCATATGCGCATTTGTTGGTTGGTTTTCTGTCACTCGTCTGCACAGATCCTACAAGAGTTTGAGAGCATTGCAATCAAGTGAGTGGGGTTGAAAACTGTCCTTCCTGTTCTTTCTTCTCCAAATAAGTACGAAGCAATTTGGACGTGTAGTTAGAATCATTTGTCTTGATGAAAATTAAATTTTGAACGATGAGTTGCAGATGCCATAGCATATCGTTGCGAAATTGAATAATAGCCATGATAATCTAAACATTTGCTATTTTATAAATATAGAGATCCCCCACCGAATCGACAGCAAAAGAGTTCCAAACTATCTGACTGCCTCCTTTCTTCACCGTAGGTAAAATACTCCAAGAACCCACTCGTTCATCATTTCTCCTTCAGACAAGAATTCTACGTTTCGAACCCAACAATTCAAACTTGAATTCATCGGTTCAAAGTACCACCTTTCACCCAACGCTCGCCCAATTCTGATGCTTTTTTAGCCACAGCTAACCTCCTTGTTCCATTATAATGTCTCAAAAGAGGTTTCTTTACAGACACTCGACCGAGAAGTCCGGTTTCTCAAAACCTCCTTCTCCTCCTCACTGTTGCGGCAAAGACGTTTTTCTCCGTTGGCGCTGTTTAATTGGTGAACTATTTCTTGAGCAGTAAGGCGGTGATGTTGGAGAGATGTGACTGATAAACTTATCCTGTTTTACTTTAAGGTCTTTCTGGACCTTCCTGTCCGTTGTCTCTCCTGTAGTATATCGGGTGACCCAGCAAAAACTACACTAAGTTCAAACTTGAATTACTCAGTCAAATGTAATTGGATATTTATGAAAATTTGTATACAACAATTTATATGTATCTTTTATTAACTATGAAGATTTCAACACTATAATTTTAATAATTTTGCTGCAATTAAGAAAATAAAATAGTCACTCAAAAATTTGCCTGCGTAGGAAATACGATGTCAATTTCCCGTCGTGAATTTATGTAAACAACGTAGAAATACACGTAAGTTGCTCTACGATCGTTCTCCATCTTCAAGATATAGCAAAAAAACAATGGTTTCATTTTTCAACAAGATTGTGCGCTCTCTGATACCAACAAAACAACACATATTTTTCGAAAAATAATTGCCCTCATTTTATCAAATAAGATAAATGGCCTCCTCAATTGTAATCCTATAGACTATTCCATATGGAATATACTTCAGAAAATGTAGTTCCCTCTTTAAAACGCGATTAATGGATGCATGTGACCAAGAGGTTGGACATATTTTAATCATTTATTTCAATAAATATATTGATTTTTTTTTTTAGATTATCCTTTGTAAGGCAATCGGCAAGCAAATTTTTGAGTGACTATTTTATTTTTTTCCTTATAGCAATACTATTATAGTTATATTGTTGGAAATTTCAGAAATAATAAAGAATACATATAAATTGTATACGAGTTCTCATTTATATCTAATTACATTTGACAGAGTTATTCAAGTTTGAATTTCGTGGGGGTTTTTTGTGGCTTTAAATCTCCTGAAGGCACTCCTTATTATAGTGACTGGTATTTTTCCCTCTTTTTTGAGGGAGGGGGGGTAGGTCATGTCATTCCTTCTTTGCAAAAAGTTCTGATTTCGAGCAATCTGGAGCTACACTGACCATAGATGAAGATGATCTGAAAGAGGCTTGAAGCATACAAGCTTTCAAATAATGCGATGACGATTACTGAATACAAGGCAAACCAAAGTTAATGGAATTTGGTAAAATAAATTATTATACCATCACCTGTTTATAAGATTAACGATAGAATTATATATAGATATAAATAAGAGCAAATTTTGTTCAGAAAATAAACAACCAATAATGTTATAAGAAAACATTTTAATGAATGTAAAAATTGAAAATAAACCTTCAAACTTTCACTTTTTCTTGGAAATTCTAAATCTATTCTGTAAATTTAATTTACAATGAATCAATTGTCAACATTTTTCTAAGAATTTTATGTGTTAATTCCAATTTTATTGGAAACTTTGAGGGGTATTTGTGCCATTAGTTTATAGTTTTATGAGCACATAGATTCTCAGAAGCATAATTAAAAAATCGGTCGCGACACATAAATTCCTGCAGGTGTAATAGAAGGTATAGTCTCAGCCTGCAGCCTCATATCACCATTATTCGAGATTTAGATTTGTTCCAGTTTTTGGTAATTTGACCAAACCATGTTTATATAATATTACCATCATTTGTCCAGTTTTTCTGGTTATCCCAAATAACAGATCTTCATGATTTAAAAACCTGTGTTGTTTAAGCCATTTAATAACAGGCAAAGAATCCTCAGTCACTAAAAGGAGCAAGACAGACTTGAATGTGCCATTGTACCTCGTACTGAATAGTTGAACCTCATGTGGGTTAATATACCGAACCTAACATAACTTGTTCAGAGGTGGAGCCAGGTGAGCCTAAATCGTTCAGGTCAGATCTACTAGTCAGGTCTTGGCCGACTACCGTCATCCTATTATCATCAGTGGCGTGCAGTCAATGGAAGCAATGCTTTCTTTCCCTATTTAAGAAGAAAAGAAAGAGAAATTACACCGAACAATTAATATGACAGCAGAATCAATTTTTATTTTCACATTTATGCTTGCCTATATTTGTATACGCCATTCGGTAACGTTCACTTTCAATCGAATTGGCGTTAGACCCTGATGAGCCCGACTGCAATTGAAGAAATGCATCCTTTTCGTCGAGATTTCTACTCTTTCTTTTATTTTTTCCTCTTAATTTCAATAATAGTTCCGCTTTTTGGTGCTTTGGAATGAATGGTTTAAAAGATGTTTTGCTTTTCTTAGCAATAATATACAGTCATTAGAGTTTTATGGTTTTATCCAGATATTTCATCGTCGTGTTAGAATTAAGAAAAAAAAATAACCTATTTGTATACGGAAAAGGAAGCAAAATTTAGCTTTGCAGTCATCTGCTTGAATCTGGCAACCATGCCGGGTTGCCAGAATATAGGAAAAAGCAATAAAGCAAGGGTCTAAGACACAGTGACGTAACTATTATTATGCTCTGAAGCTTAAACAATTTTTAGGTTATATTTAAATACTGGTTCTGAGAATGAAAACAGCTACATAGCATAAACTCTGTATGGTTACACTCTTGTATCTTAAGCATTTTGTTTATACTTCCTGGATTCTGGCAGCCCTACCGGAGTTACCCATCGTATCTCTGAGATCAGTAGAAGCGAGTCGTTGCTTAGATAAGTGTGGCGTATTGTTTATTAATTTTTTTAAGTGATAACCCCCTCTTAAACAAAATAGATGCAAATGAAGTTGTGAGAAAATGCGATTGCATTATTGTTAAATTATTAAAAAGGAAGTTCAGTGCGATGAATTATAAGGAAAAAGAAACTATTATTAAAACAGGTAGGCCTACGCCAACACTCGATGTCATCCAAAACAAAGTGGTGCAATCACAAATACAATGTAGGCCAATATGATAGAACATCTTGGCTAGCTGGTTGGGCATACTTACAGAAGCTATTTTAACATTTAAATAATGTGAGTGAGTAGCTTACAATCTTATAGTTATTTTTAATGAACATAATATTTACTTCAATTAACATATTTATTTTTGTAAAACATAAATTGCTTCCTCATCTTCCAAAGTCACCGCACACCATTGGTAATGTGCTTTCATAAGAAGAATCATCCCACCCCCATTATTCTAGGGACAAGATTCTTAATATAATCCTACACTTTATCTTTGATGCATCTTTATTTCATTCACCTAACGTCATCACTTTCCTTACACACCTTGTAGAAGAAGAAGAAGAAGAATGAGAATGAGAAAGATGAGAGAAGGAAAAGAAGGAGGGGAAAGAGTAGAAGAAGAAGAAGAAGGAAAAAAAGAGAAGAAGAAAAAGAAGAAGAAATTGATGATGTACAAGAATTTTTTTTGTTGTTTACCAGTAGAAAAATAAACCATGGCCGTATTTTTAATAAATCCTTTTAAAATTACCATTTCTCTAATTTAGTGACAAAGTACAAAGCGAAAGTTGTTTATCTTATATATTTAATGTACGATCAACATCATCTTTCATCGATTCAAAACAAAAATGTCATTTTAAATTTGAATTTCTTTTACCCTTAAGAAAATAATTCCTTTCTTAGAAAATTTTAAGATTCCCTCCTTATTAAGTACGGCCACGTTTTCTCATTATCGAGCGCGGCCAGATTAAGAACTTTTTAAATCATAATTTTTGGAAAGCCTAATTTTCATAATCTGTTTCCTCCCTTCTTTGCTGTGAGGGAAAAATATTTTAGGAGTTTATTATAATAGGCTCTTATTCTCATTTAGAACTGTCAATGTAGGCTTTCTAAAGGAGGAGGAGGAGACCTAAAGAAATGTGGGTAATGTCGTTAAATGCGGTTAAGATAACTTTGTTAAAAAAAATTTTTTTTAATTGGAATAACCTTTTATATATAGATAATTTATTTGCTACAAGTTTTTTATAGTAAAGAATCTCCTTTAAAAATGTTTGCAGTGTTAATGATAAAGTCTTACCTTTATAATGTTTCGGGGGTTTTAGTGCGTGCCTAGCCTCAAAGAAGTCTCGTTCGTTTTTATACGCTTCAGATCATATTTTCGCTTTCAAACATGCATAAAAATTTGCCCCATTAAATTTGAACTTTGTGATGGTATATCATATTTATGCCTGTAAAACCTTCCTCTCGGATTCATAGTAATAAAATCTAAAAAAGGGTGTATTTATGAGTTATTAAAGTGAAGAAAAAAACTTTTAAGAAGTGGCAACTTGATATATTTAAAAGAGTTTACTCTCCGATTACGCGCATTTTTTTTTCTCTCTTCAACTGTACGGGTACATATATCATTAATATCGGCCTAAAACAACATATTAATGAAAATACTACATTCAGGTTATAATAGTTTAGTAAGTTATAAGGTTTTTCTATTATTTAGATTGGAAGTAAACTAAGCTTCATTTTTCCTATTCATTTTCTGTATTTTTATTTAGTTTACGAATATTAACCATGAAGATTTGTAAATTTGAATGTGACTACATTATTTCTTTTCTTAATTTTTACCACTGTCCATAAGTGGGTGCTGCCATCTATTAATTTAAAATATCAGAGAGTGCATGCCTCCGCCAATATGAGGAAATGCACTATTTCGCAATGATAAATAAAGTGATCCAGAATCCGCATCAGGATCTATAATCCGTCTTAAAATCTGATCATCTCTTCCATGGCCTCAAGATACACCACTCCACAAAATTTCACTGAAATCCATCACTAATCTTTTGAGATATCCTGCACACGCTTAAACATACTGTGCTTGAGGTGGAAAACAACAGGTATTGCTTATTTTGAATTATTTGAACTAACCATCGCTCCGCACCTTTATTCTCAATAGATCGAACGCTTGAATCAAGGTAGGCCCAAAGTACTTCAAGCTCTGCTCAACAGAAAGGAGATCATTCTGCAACATGATAATGCAAGGACACATTCATTGAAGGTAACCCAAGAAAAGATAAGGGTACAACAGGCGGGGAAATGAGCAGAGGGACATAAATAAGAGGAGCATAAGAAATAAGATGGCTTTGTTAAGAGGGCTATTGCTATAACAGTCATTGGCTTGATTTTTCAAAGAACTATATACCGGAGGTCCAGATTAACGGCTGTAATGTTTCCTAAAGCTAGGAACTAGAGGAAAGGAGGAAGGGTGATAATTTCTATTAGGGATAATCTCCAATTAAAACAGCTACTAATATTATGACTAGACATTAACGAAGTGATGGCTAAACTTATTATATAGACCCTCAAATCTTAGTGAGGACGCTTCGTGTCCTCTGTGGTAGGAGATAGAACGTGTATGTAGAAGTGCGTATAATGGGGGATTGTAATTACAGAAATATATACAGGGAAGCTTTTGCTGGTGATCAGAGGTCATTATAGGAAAATGAAAAACGGTGAGAGTCAATTAAAGCAGACATATCATGAACTAACTCAAAATTAAAAAGATAATTAAGATAACAAAGAGAAATTATGAAATTAACGTAGCAAATAAGGTAGAGGAAGATCTTAAAGGTTTCTTTCAATTATACAAGACAAAGACTAAGGCCCACTTAAAACTAAAGACAGAGGATTAGTCAGTGATAGTGACGCAATGGCTAGGATGTTAAATAAATATTTTCTGTCGGTATTTACAATCGAGGATTATATAATAGTACCTGGGGGTGACCTTGATTTTCAAGGGTAATGAGGAGAAATTAGAGAATATTTTAATTACCAAGGAATTAGTCTTAAAAAAAGTGATAGAATTAAATCTAATAAAGCGCCGGGTTCGAACGAGATTTTTTCCTAGGATTTTGAAGGAATGTAAAATGTCTTAAGTGAACTTCTCGCTTGCAGATTTAAAAAAATCGCTAATGACTGGCGTTGTGCGAACGGCGTGAAAGAAAGCTATAGGGATACCTATATTAAAGAAGAGCGATAGAACGATTATGCCTAATTACCGGTCAGTGAGTTTGGCATTAACGGTAGTGTAAATGATTGAATAAGTAATAGGGAAATATATTGGGGATCACTTAGATAAACTAGTTGATTAGGAAATCTCACCACGGTTTTACTAGGGTTAAATCGTGTTTGACTAATTTAATTTTTATAGAAAGGTGTGTAATGCTGCCGTTAGAGATGATAATTACGATATTGTTTATTTAAATTTTAGTCAGTCTTGCGACAGGGTGGAACACCTACGACTTTCGAATAAAGTTAAAGCGCGTGGGATTGGTGGAAGGGTTTTGAGATGGATTCAGTCGTAGCTTAGTGACAGACAGCAAAGAGTTAGTCTAGTTGGGATTAAATCTGAGTTAGGAACTGTTACCAGTAGGGTTCCTCAGGGGCAGCTGTTGTCTTGATTTATATTAATCATTTAGACATCGGTATAAATAGTGACCTGAGCAAGTTTATTTGCTCAGGTAGGATTATAAGGTCTGATTGTGGTGCTGAAATAATGCAAGACGAATTGACTAAACTACTCCACTGGTCGGAGAAAATGCAAATTGAATTTAACATAAGCAAGTGTAGGGTACTTAGTATAGGTAGGTGTTCTCCTCTCCTTTAGGAAGAGAGGCTCTGTGTGACTCTTCGAATCGTCATCTTTAGCAGTGCAGACGCCAAATTGGACGTAAACTACCATAACACTGAACAGAAAAAAACATTTCATCCACTCTAGCCGTACCACTCTCACACCGGATCAAATAGAATGTCTTAATATGGGCTTCAATTGTCATTATATGACCAAACCCCACCCCCCTGTCCAAGAGGGTGGATATTGAACTCCTTCTGGATAGTATACTCCAATTTGAGCAAGCTGGCCACGTCACCGTTAATTGAAATCTCCCTACTAAACTTCCTGCCGAGGCCAACAAGTTCAGAGGACACACCCTAACTGCTATCTTAACCCCAGCACTCCGCAACGCAACCAAAAGAGTGAAACAAAATCCTGACATCATGATCCTCCGAGCAGACAAATCTTCCATCTACGTCATCTTAGACAAAGAGGAATACCTCTCTAAGATGGCTACAATTCTCGATGACAGAACGAAATTTAAGAAAATAACAAGAAACCCTACAAACGACCTTAAATTGAAACTAAATAAGCTTATCAGACGGCATAATGGTCTATCGCACTTAAGGATACCATTTATCGACGGCGACTCCAAGCTCGGATATGCTTTTGTAAACGTTAAAACTCATAAGCCTGGAAACCCCTTTAGCCCTACCCTAAGTCAGACGCAAACTGTGACTTACAAACTTGCGAAATTCCTCAACTCTATTCTCACTGCCTCCATCCCATATTCTTATATCTTACGCTCATCCGAGGATTTCCTCAACATTCTGGAGGTTTCCAAACCAGCTGGCAACATGGCATTCATGGATGTTTAATCGCTCTTTACAAACACTCTAGTGGAGGAAATTATAAACCTTATCTACAGAAAAAATTATCACCCCGGAAACAACACCCCTTCCCATTGTACGAATACTCGTACAATGTCGGTGACTGCGTTCACCGCAACTCAAAGTATATAGGGATGACTTCCACAACCTTGTCGCGCAGTTTAACTATGCACATTCAGGATGGGGCTATCAAGCGCCACGTTGCAACACATCACACCTTAATCACAAGAGAAATACTAGTCGAGAATACCTCCATTATTTTCCATGATTTTGACCGCCGAAGGCTCCGAATGGCTAAGGAGGTTATGATCTCCCAACGCAGACCTAATAACACAATTTCAGCCTGAAACTATCCTCCCTATGACTCGCTGCCTGAATCTTCAACGCCTACCTATATGCGCCTATAGTCATACCGACCTTCCCTCCCCCCCACCTCTTCGACTACAAAAACACGAACTGATCGGAATTTAATAGACACGTAACAGAAAACACACCTCACAACATAAACCTACAGGACACAAACCACAGCCACCTAGACGCTTTCTGGTCCTCACTAATATACGCCATTAAAACCACTAGAAACAAATGTACACCCAAAAAACACACTCTCATCAAACATTTCATGTATTCCAGAAACACACAATCACTCGTTACACTCTACAACAACCACTACACCAGAGGCCCAAGACAATACAACATCACTCTCGTACGTGCCCGCATTCTACAATGTGGGCAGCTAGATCTGAATCTCCAGTGGCGCGAGATGGTCCGAGTTTCGGATGACGCTCGCATCACTGACCTTTCCTTCTTCTGTGGCCACGTCAGAGGATGCTAGGTACGGTATCACAATAACCTATCACCATCATAGCTAATAAACAATACTGACGACATCCTGAACGCATTTAGGTCCACTGGGACACGATGCACACACATTACCCGCCAAAACCACACGCACGAGAGCACTTCCAGGAAGTTCATGAATGGTGGCGGAGGCAGCGAGAATAAAAACTTCCCATCAATGCCGCCTCAAAAATAACCAAGAGTTCCGTTGAAGATGCCTGAAGAAAGGCGAAAGTTCACGGCCAAAATTTGTAAAAATACCCGAATATTTTAAATAAGACCAAATAAAATGGATCTTCCCCAGTTGATTTTCAATCTTCACTGGAAAATGAAAGGCAGATTCCAAGTACTTTTGAACTTGTTCAGTTCATTTTCAATGAATAACGAATAAGTTTACAAAGGTGGTATATATGAGAAACAACAGAGTGATGCTCCGCCCATCATGAACAACGAAAAGCCACATAATAAAAAAATATTATCAAAGACGGGTTTAAATACCAGATATGAATTATAAAACCAAATAGATAAGGTCAATTTCCGGAAATTCTAACTGTGAGCATAGAATGTAGACATTTAGGTCACAGAACTAAGTACATACACACGCAATTATGAATACATAAAAATAAACAAGAGAAACAGAACTATACTATTGTTATTATTACGAATCAACATTTTGTACATGGTAGACTGATACTTGAATATGATAGAAATATTTAACCTATTCCTCGAGAGGCAGGGAAGCAAGGTAAAGGACTCAGAAAATGGAAAAACAAGAGTTCTTAAAATTGTATGCGGGACGGATTTCAGTTCTGTAAAACGATTTCTTTGCCACATCTAGGCATCCTGCAAGAAGGTTTGAGGGTAGCAAAGATTGTTACCTATTTCAAAGATCTTAGAAATCTCAAGATCCAAGAATTTCGGGCTGGCGAGCAGCAACTCCCGGAGAAACAATGAAATAAATACAGACCGTTTGACTTTATCATTATGACCTGAGTATAAATGAATATAAAAACCGGCGTTGGTAGGCTTACGATAGACGAAAATTTAAATCCGGATGGAGTCCTATGAATAAGTAGATCTAGGAAAGGGAGGACAGCATTTTGTTCGAGTTCAAGGGTATATTTAATAGAGGAAACCAGAGAATTAAGTTCAGTAAGAAAACCATTAACATCCTTAGAAGAAGGCCACAAACAAATAATATCGTCTATATATCAGATATATAGACGATATTATTTGTATGGCCTTTTTATAAGTATGTTAATGGTTTTCTTACTGAACTTGGAATTATTTGGAATATATTTTTGGAATTATTTGTTGTTTATAGATCTATATAGCACTGTGACTTTAAGATAAGTTTTCTTCCCAGTTTATACCTTTATTATGAATAGAAATTGTTATTTGCCAAGGCTCCGCCCTAGTCTCCGCTGTAAGAGCTACCGCTCACCCTAGACGCCCGACATTTATAGATGTTTGCTACAATCACCTCGCTTGGTTCGTTTGCAACCTCTCGATTTAGAATTTTTGGAAGACTTGTAATTGTATGTTATTTAAAGGGGGCGGAAAATTCTACGACCCCATCAGGAGCCACAAACGCTAGATACGCTTCTGAACCTGTAGTTGAGAAGAGGATTTAGTATCCGATATGTCCCGGTAGCAAGGGTTCATTTTGAATCGCAAATCGAAGGTGAACGAACTCCTCCTCATGATAGTGGAGGGAGAGGGTAAGATTGAGATCAGGATGTTTTAATAATCCCCAGGTTTACGGAAATAGTTGCCAACAGTGACGACTTAAGTTACATAGAACATGTAGTATCTACTCTAACGCCACCTGACTTTATCAATTGGACGTAGTAGACCTTCAAAGGAAAAATATCATTTAACTCACTCAGAAGGTTGTCGGTTAGATTTATAAAAATATTAAATAAAATAGCAAAGTGTATTGTACAAATAATCCAAACCTCGGGGCCAACAATAACATACTCAAGGAAACCATCTGTTAGATTATAATTAATGATAACTTCAATGCTAAGGATAGAAAAATTATAACTTCAATGTTAAGGATAGAAAAAGATACCGAGGCATTTTGTAGGTAAATTTACATCATAGGATGAAAATGACCATGAAATCTGATTAGTGTATTTTTACAAGTAACAAACCTTTATATTATCGATTTCTTCTTCCAAAAATCCCCCCCAAAAATCTATATTTAGTTATCAACTCTTTTCAATACAAGTGGTGACCGAGAACTCGTCAAAAGCAAGATTAAAATGCTTTAATGCAAGAAAAAGCTATACTTATAAGAAAAAGGCATCCAATAAATCTAAAAAGAAATTATAACCATAAATAACAATGAGTTTAAGTTTTAAAAAACTTAAGGTTCAATTATTTTAATTATCAGGTATATCGAAACAAGGCGATCTAACAATATAAAAAGGTAGCCATCGAGAAGATTTTAGAGAAGGGGCAAAAATGAAATAGGATAGTACACTAAGAGCAAGAATTTGATAGATTGAACTTAAGGTTATTTATTAAGCAACGAATCGGAGAGAACCTCAGAAATGAAATACAAGCCTATTTAAAGATACCATCGAATAAAATATCACTAAAACAGATAAACAAAGCCTAACAATTGCTAAATTGTAAATGAACACACCAAAGAACAAACGGAAGACAATAATACGAAACAAAAAAATATCAATGAGATCAATGTTATCAACAATCTTATGACCACTATTGGTAACAAATAATAGATATCACCCCCTTCCCCCGACACGCAGACTAAATGCTACCAGTAAGAACTGATGTAAGAATGAACTTTTTCTCGAATTACTTTGCATTGCTTTTGCAAAATGTTTAAAAGAGAAGATATTCACGGAAATGTATGACTCCTTAGTTATATTTCTTTTTAAAAGGAGGATCAGCAGGAATGAGAAAAGTCTACGAAATGAAATTAAATGAAATAAAATGAAATGAAAGGAAAGGTGGGATGTGAGAGACAGTGAAAGTTTCACCGTGCCCCCCACCCCATCTCCCCGCCATTTCTTCTAGAGTTTTTAAGGGCTCCGGTAGGAGCGGCGAGAAACCTAGGGGGGAAAGAGGTAGAGTAAGAGTAAAGAGTAGAGATAGCAAAGCTAGAAATATCGTAGTCGATTTGAAAAGTGCCTTAGTTTGTCTCTGGACCTATAGCTTTACGTGGGTTCCGAACCACGGCATACAATTTATCCTTATCTATTCATTATCTATTTTATTTATTCTATTTCACGTATAAAGTGTTCTGCGCGTAAGTGTAGGAATAAGTGGAAATAAGTAGTAGGTTTGCAAATGAATGCTAGGTTGAATGAAGGTCATGCTATTCTCTTTCTGTTCTGTAAAATAGTATAGTTTGAAAATAGTTAGTTTAGCAAGCCTGAGTATCATGCTATCCTTCGATGTAACTTCATGTGTTCGTATTATATATGTGTTAATTTTAGTCTTTCTACTGTTGTTTTATTTTTTTCTAACTCATTTTTCCCAGTTTGTTTGTTGTAAAATTGTCGTGCATTGTACATATTTACGTAGCTGCTCAAATTTTGTGTGCTAACTTATGCGTTTTTAGTCTTTTGATGCGTAGATTTCTTCCTTTTCCTGATTGATCTTTGATATATAGGTTGGAAAGAGAGAGTGTGATCTCCCCTCCTTTCTCTGGACTATCAGTACCGTGATTTCTTCTTTTATTTCAATGTTATTTTTTATTAATTTATTTGATCATTCTTAAATTATTTTGTTTAGCAGTTTCATTGAAGCTTCTCTGTGAATGTCGCGTTCTCTTTTCATTTCTCTTTTTTTTGTGTTTGTGATAATTAAAGTTGCTTTGTTTTGAATTCTGTGCAGTTTGATAATGTTTTTCTCGAGATGGTGTACATTGGGATAACTGGGTAAACCATCGCTAACTGAATAATTGCTTGGTAGATCTTCAATTTGTTCTGTCGGCTGAATATTTAAGCTTATAAAGTGATCTCAGTCATTCTATTCTTCTGTTGACTCGTTCCATTACCTACTTGCACTATGCTATTTTGGTGATCGTTAATCCTAGTAGTTTTGCCTTGTTAGCGTATCCATACCTTTCTTCTTCAACGTACATCGGAATGATCTTAAATTTGTGACTGACCGTACTGATTTTCCATTTTCTTTCGTATTCGTTTATCCACCTTATCTCTTCTGTCCTAAATCTTGCCTGCAAATCGCCGTTCCTGTAAGGGCATACGACGATACCCGTGACGTCATCGGTCAGGTGGATGTTGAGGCACCCTTCGGTGAGGTGTAGTGGGATGTCTAAGGTATATACTGAGTATAACTTTGCACTCAAACATCCTCCCTGCGGAACGCCAGTCTCGAGTTTGAATTTGCCTCCTTGATGATTTCCGATCTGGATGAATGCATATCTTTCCATCACATAGTCACAGAGTAGTCTTTCTATCTTTTCATTCTAAGTTGTAGGATTATTAAATGAAAGAAGAGGAGGCTAATAATTATTAGTACTATATCCAAATCACTTTTATCTCTTCTTATCTTTTGTATGAATTGGAAGATAATCGTTATCGCATTATTTTACCTCACTCTCTCCATGTCACGAATATTTCAGATTCATAATAGGGGGTCTGTAGACGATATCAAAACTGGGCTTTTTTCTTTTTGTTTTAGCGATTTTCTCAGTGATGATTGCGAGTGCCATCCCTGTGCTTCTTCTCTTTATAAATCTAAATTGGTACTTGTTTAGTTCATTTGCTTCAAGGTTCTTACTAAGTCATTGCAGAGAGATAGGCCTGTAGCTTTCTTGATTTGGTTATCTAGATCATTTTAGGTTATCTGTGTTTAGACAAGCATTTACTACCATTGTGATACCTTTACTATGTTGTTGTGAAATTTCCCATAATTCCTATTGGTGAGTCTTGTTCTTTTTACCTTTCGGGTGTCCAGGTAAAGGTTTTTATCTTTATCGTAATGTAACCGTTTTTGGTGATTACTAATTCATCAGCCGCTTGCATCCAGCTCCCTATTTTTTCCAATTATGTGTCTATTTCTTCTAACGTTGCTCCTTCTAGTGGTTCTGATGTATATGCATTTAGTTTTCTTCTGTATTTCTTCCAGTCTGCTCTGTGATATGCTTTTCTTACCTTCGCGTGGATCTGTATCTGTCTTTGGTTAATTGTGAGGAGTATCGTTTTGTGATCTGTGCACGGCATGTCGTCCGGCTCCATGGATGGGAGATAATTATTGCCTAGGCATGTCCCTGTTACGTAAGTTGGGTAATCGGGTCCTAGTCGATGGTAGATGGATCTTGCGAATACAGCTTTCAGGTGACTTCCTGCTCTGTTTTTCGTTCGGTAACCGTTCGCTGCACAATGGGCATAAATATCACCCATGAATATCATCGGGTTTCTATTATTGGATATGTGTGTGGGAAGTTGTTCATCGGTAAATGATTTCTCCTTGGAGGTTGATATCATATCGCTATTATGATGTTTGTTATCTCCATTTTTATTTTTACAGCAATATATGAATCATATAATTCTTCGCGAGTTCTGTAATCAATGCACTTCTTAATCGCCATAGCAGTTCCGTCGTGATGTTCACGAATTGAATTTATGGCTATGCCGTCCTAGTTCCAAATATTTACATCGTCTTGTTAAGGTAGACTGTGGTCTGAGATCAAGATAGTGTCCGGATCTATTCTTCTGAAAATGTTTTCATTTCCATATAATTGCTTCTTTTCTCTCCATCCGTTGATATTTAGTTGCAAGATGTTTAGTTTTGTCGCGTCCATGATGATTGGGATATTTCTTTATTCGTTGCCAGTCCTTTTAATCCTTTTCTGTCCTTATCAATATTTAGCTAGTGCTTTCGTTTTGGGGGAAGCATGTTCCTTTTCACATGTTTTTTTCTTGTAAGTATTTGTTCATAGAAGGGGAAGCGGTGCTGAACGATTTCGCACTTGGGGTCAGGCTCTTTCTTGACTTGGATTTCTTCCTTCTTTTTATATTTCTCGTCATTCTCTGAGCTTCCCTTCTCTGAAGATTCCGAACTCTTTTCTTTCACTTACTTCTCTCTTGGTTGCTTGTGTTTCTTTCTGTGTGTTGTATTCGGTGTTTGCTTCTGGCATTTACATGTTCAATATTGCCGTTGAGTCGACATGATGTGGAAAGTGAATTGTTCATAACCCATTTGCTTTCAATAGTGAGTTAACCATGTTTGCGTATGTACCGGCTACAGTGCGATGTACGTGTGCTTGTATTACGCATGTGTATATCTTGGCATACATGCCTCCTGCTATGTTCGGTAGCAATGTCTTTCCTAGGATTTCTTTCTTTGTTGCACTTGCGTACGAGGTGTTTGTTCTAGTCATCATGTTGTTCCCTTTTCTTCCTTTTGACAAATTATTTCCTTTTTGGGCAGAGCATGGCCATTGTCAGGTGGTTCCCTTCGCAGTTAATGCCCTTCTTTGTTGTGTTTGCGCAATTGCAGAAAGTATGCACCTCGGTAGCATGTTTAAAACATATTACTAGTCCTTTCTTTTGGCAATTCACTGAGTTATGGCCTTCAATTGCGTAGCAAGTGGTGCACATCTGAATGTTAACAAATACATCGCTATGTATGTTCGCGGGAGGATCAGCATGCCAAATGCCGAATAGTCCTTTTTCTAGTGCTTAAGATGCATTTCTTTGTTCTCGTATACAACTTTAGATACATTAATGTGATCTCTGAATTTGATCACCTTCTGAACTTTAAGCCCTCTTTGGCGCTCCAATAGTTCCTGCTTGATCTCTTCGCATGTGTATGCTCTGGCCCATGCTTCCATTTTTCGGTCCATGAAGCTCCTCTTTAAAGTGATCAGCGGTGGAGTTTTTGTTTTCAGGTCCAGCTTGCTTAGTGTTATGCTGCCGGCCATCGATAGTAATTGTTCTAGATCCTTTCTTTCATTGGGGGCAGATGACCGGGAATCCATTTTGTCTCGATGCATTTACTTAATGGAATTTTGAGGTAAGAAAAGATCGTTTGTGCAACTTGTTGAAGGGGCCGTTTGGTTAACATTAGGTATTAATCGGAGGAGACAGTCTTTTAAGTTCATCTGGGGGATCCTTTTTACTTTTCCAATGTTCTCTTGTGCCACACTTCATGTGCGGCTCCTAGATGGTGACGTCTGAAAGTTAACGGATTACCCTGCTCCCCAAGGGAAAGAGTCCTCCTATATATCCTATTACTAACTCGCATACCTTCCGGGATTCGCACTCTCCTTGGTTACCCTACCTAGTCAGATTGAGCCCTATCAGCAATCCACAGTTCGAGTCGAGCACGTGGCCGATAACCAGTCTCCGCGTTCTGGCCTCTTAACGGGGTCTCATGCAGGGGTGGACTATACCCTAATACCAACTGTAACTCAAACTTTGCCTGTAGCAAAGTTATGTATTGCAAGGTTGAAAAAAGTTGGAGATTGACAATAAATAAAAAAGAGGAAGATGCAAAATTAGGAATAAGCAGCCACTCTTATGGGAGCTACCTCGTTCAATGGGAACAGGAGGAATCTCCAATATCAACTCATTGAGCACATATATGTATTTTTATTCTTCTGTTCACTCCCGGAAGATTCCGCCTTTACCGCTTGCCTAAATATGTATCATGAGTGCTGTTGGTGAAGAGAAAAGAAAGAAAAGACTTCCCTTAAAATCTCCGTAAAACGCGCAAAAGCAAATTGGCTGAGTCCTTCTAAGAAAAGTCTTTCTATGCGGCTTCGTGGACTATAAAAAGGCTATCAATACCTTCTGCACCTAATCAGTATTAAGAGCGCTACAGGAACAAAGAGTTGGCAAGATTTACAATGGAAATTCTTTACTGAATATACGGTAAGAAACATCGTCATTTAGGTTCGACTCAGTCAGTAGAACAAAATGAAGTCAGATTTAATGGAAAATATTTATGCCAACTTCGTTATGCTAACGATATTTTACCTCTTACTTGAACTCCAAAAGAATTACAGTCAGTAATACCATACGATACTTATCATATGTAAGCTTTACAGTTATACTTAAACGCAAACATTTTAACTGTAATGTTTACCTGCTGTAACACTCGAGTAAAATGATGAAATTTTAACGCAAAAAAAATAGAAATTGAGAACATTCGAGAGATACATAAAACGATACATTTTAGGAATAACATATATGTAGAGCCGATCAAAAAAACACTAAAGCACAAGTGACATATGATGAAAAGAACAAGGTACGGCTTCACCACTCCTCTTTACAGCAGGAGCTTGCGCTTTGCAGGCAGATCTTCGGTGTCTGGCTTATGGTGTATCCGGCTCTGTCAACGGGGTTTTGGTTTAATTTTTTCAAAGGTTTCCCGTCCAAATTTCTTAATAATTTACCCATGGTCTATTTTTTTCCAGATCCATGCTTATTTTCTAGGCCTAAAGGCAAAAAACCCTTTTATTGTTATAAGCTTCAAGATTTTATTTTTCTCTTTTCTCATCTTTTTCTTTTCTTCTCATTTTAATCGTTTTTCAGTTTTTTCTTTCTCTTGGATTTTTTTTCTTGTTTTTGTTTAATCGTTACCGCTTTCATTATATCATGAACTTCCTTCGATGGAACATTTTCCAATATTATTGGCGCGTTTTTTTTTCTTTTTTCCTGGTTTATTAAGTATAAAAACATTTGTTTTTTTTATTCTCTAAGATCTCATTAACAATATTTTCATCTGCTTTAATCACTTCATTACATAAAACCATATCTGTTTTTAATTCATTTTCTTCAAATTCAGTAACAATATCGTTTTGTATAATTTTAGCTCGTATATTCGTTTTCATTTGTTAAAGCAGTATTGTCATTTAATTTATTTTTTATCTGTATTTTTTTTAATTTGTTACGTTTAATCACAAAATATGCAACACGATTCGAGTGAGCGACAGATTCTTTTGTTTTTTGTAATGACATTTTTCTTTTATTAATGAACGCTACGTCAAATCTATTGCGAATGTCATAGCGTTGTTTCCGTGTGCTTTTCTTTAGAAGGATCTTTTTTTCCTTTAAATATTGGTCAAAACTTATCCAATAATATTTTTGTAAACAATTGAATTCATTAAATAAAATATACTTAAAGTTTTTGTTTGTTATAAATAGCAGTTGAGCGACAGGGTGAAATATTTTCTTTTGTTTTTAAATTTCTTAAAAATTCTTGCCTTAATTTCAACAATTTATGAAAATCTTTCGGAATATCTTCCTTTTTAACTCCCCTTTCTTTTAAAAAAAGTCAAGAATATCACATAATGATTGTTAAAATCAAAAAGTTTCATTGTGTTAAAAAAATTAAAAAACGCAACTACGGCAAATGGTACTTAAATGATAATTTAAGGGATCGGGCTAAAGATTAAAATGGATAATCTATTTTAGAAATAGCATTGAATATACGAAAAAAACACAAAAATAGACAGCTATGCCTTAATTTTAATAAATTTTATCTTTTTTTTCCTAAACTTCACCATGTATAAAAGATTCGAAAATCATATTTATTCTTTTTGAACTTCACCATTTAAATTCTTTTTGTTTTGTTTTGTTTTCAAAAATTCTCAAGTTAAAGTATGGATATACCAGGCAATGGCTTTGCCACTTTCCCCTACGGGGGAAGCTTGCGCTTCCCTACTCAGATTAAAATTTAAAATCTAAAATAAAAGCAGCCATAGTTAAATTTTTATAAATTTTCTGAACTTCGCCAATTATAATAATTTTAAAAAGGAACCCTAAACTAAATTTCCCCCTTTCAAAATATCACGTTGCTTAAATATAGTTATAGAAGAAGATGTATAAAAATAAATTTTATGAACTTCCCAATTTGTAATTCTTTAGGTTTTAAAAAATTCACAAAATTTTGATACTTATATTTATTTCTGAACTTCATCAATTTGTTTTTTGATATTATAAAAGAATTATTAGAAATAACTTTAATAAAAAAACATAAGTCATAACCAAACTAAGATGGAATTATTATTCAAATACTCAAAAAATCCCCTTCTTAAATTATAGAGTTGGTGATGATGATGAAGAGTCACAAAAATTTTGGCCATGACTTAATCCATATCCAGATATTTGCAACACCTCAAACTAAAAATTCTAACCGTTAAGAAAAATTGCCTTCCTAAATTATAGTGTAATGGATAACGTTGCTGAAAGGAAGATGGGAGGGACACATTATCAGAAGAAATCTTAAACTAAACACTTTCTTACAGAAAAAGATCAAGAACAACTCTTACGAGGATGGATGTTAAAATTGTTTCGGTCTTAGGAGTAACATAAAAACCGATTAAAGAAGACCAAAAAGACGACTTCACAGGAGGTGAGAGGATGAATTTGGATAATGGCGGGTGGAGTCGAAACTTCTCGGGGCCGCTTTTTCCCAGCAGAGGGCGAGATAGGCTTCTTTTGCTGTTTTGTCTTATATTGTCATGTTAGTTTACTTATCTGTTGCGTTTTCCTTTCCTCTACCGCAGCGAGTGTTAACGCCCGTGATTCTTGATTCTGGAGCCGTTGGTTTGAATGCTGTGAGAGGCTGAGCGCTTGTGCTTGAGTGTGTATTTGTGTGTCAATCCATTTAGAAGACATGCGGGTGTGTCGATTCTCTGTCAGCGCCAGCCTGAAAAGCCTATCAGGGCGTTTCTGCCTGGACGGCCTAGAATCGCAAAAACAGCGCCCGGACTCAATCCTCAGCCGGATCCATTGATAAGGGCGGCCTCCGGTGAAGTTATCTTTATCTTAATTAAAAACTTATTTCTCGAGGGAGGAATTTATGGAGGTCGAACTTTTTTTTAATTTTTCAACTGAACACATAGGAAAGGGCTGTCTAGTTCTGCTCAGGTAAAGATAAAAGTGTGTGGTATGTAGGTTCTAATCGTGAATTCGAAGTTCGATACTGGGAATTTTCAAGAACTTTGTAGTTATGAACCTGGGGCAAAGGAGGGGGCTCACTCATATAATGCAGTATCTTTTAGCATCCGTGATTAGTTTTCGGTGAACTTTTAGTGTTTTTCGTTTCCTTTGTTTTTTTTTATTTATTTCCTGTTCCTTAAATTCAAGTTCGTACTTATGAGCAAATGTGCTTTATAGTAATGAATCGTTCGTGGAGGCTTATTAAGTGCACTTCCGGCCTAATTATTTAGAGTTCAAGAGGTTTGCTCTTACACTTAGGTCACGATTGAATCTTTTCATTGTTTCTTCTGTTTATCTCCCATGGAAATTACCTACGATGCCATTTATTAGCGCACCAAGCAGTCTCCTCTCTATGTTATAACCAAATCATACAACTTCAACTAAATTTCACTTCCCACAACTATACCACATTATTTCCGGTATAGATGAATGACATAATTAGTAATTACGAAGCAGTTAAATGGAGGTGCAACCACACTCTTTTACCACCAAAGTGGGGCTCAGAAATTGGTGGTAATTAGTGCTAGCGCTATAAATGTTGTTTTTAGAGTGTGCCCAAATTACAGCACTAATTGCTCAATACATTCCTTTTCACCTTTCCTTTTTTGCAATATTCAAATTACATTCACATTAAACATTGCCTTACTTTCACAAGATTCACATTAACCGTTGCTTCTTAGTTGCGTGCAACTCTATATCTCACTATATCGGTCGGTCAATCGGTCACTCGGTCGGACTCCGTTTTTCTTTTTTTGTGTGATAAGATCGTAACTATTCTGCCAATTCTAACGAAATTTGAAACCCTTATGTCGTTTTATATTCTCTTTCGAATGATATACACCCTGAACCAAGCTAATAGCTTTGTAGGGAAAGGTAGGAATTCTCTGTTCTCTGTGAATAAAATTTGATTAAACCTTTCCCAGCTGATTGCACAACATGGCATCACTAAAGTTATGTTTTCATTATGCTGTGTTACGTCCTTCAATTTTTATTTCAAATTTGTCGTTTTGGGGGTGAACCACGCTAATAACTCTTGAATGAACGTAGCTCATCTAGACATATTTTGAAGAAAACGAAGGATAATTATACACATCAAGCATACATTGAATATATATTTAACAGAAATCTATAATTATAATACAAAATTGATGGACATAATGAATTATTTGCCCACATGAGCGCCATTTTGACGGATGACTTCAAAACCCTATCATGCATGGAATCTGTCAATTTCTTCATATGAGCAGGTTGGACTGCCTCTGCTGCAGTTTTAATGGTCGCCCATAAGACTTTTTTAGAGGAAAATTTACGTCCATCGCCACAAACATCTTGTTTAATGATGGATCGCAAATTTGCAATTGGGTAGAGATCCGGAGAGGCTGGCGTCCACCCCATCAACTTATCACCTTGGGTGGCCCTGGCAGAGTGGGGTGGAACGTTGTCATGCATGAAAACTAGTCTTTAGAAGTAACAACATTATGTCATCCAACAAATTTGTGTCCAATTATATCTGCCCACAACATGACTCCTCCTCCCTGATGTTGACGTCACAAATGTTGATGCTCATCTCCGAAATAGACCCAACAATTTGCCCAACTGTTAAGTCCGTCAAGAGTCACCCTGGGCTCGTCACTCAAGAGAACGCAACTGATGTCCAACGTCATGTACCGCCGGGCCCAGTGAAACCTCAAAGCCTTGTGACAGGCTGTTAAAGGAAGCAGTTTCAGGGGAGCTCACACCGAAGCTATAGTCTCTAGGATACGGTTCCTGGTGTTAATGGGTACATCGAGACGTCGAGCAGTGTTTGCTTGTTTGACAGGGATTCCCACGTAACTGACGGCCAATATTCGTCCATTCCTTAATCTTGGAGGTCCTACAATCCGATCGCTTCTTCGTTAGCGAAGGGTGCTTCAGAAATCGTCTAACCGTGTCCACATGGCGAACTAACTTCTCCGACATAACATGGACAGAGGTGGCTTCAGCACTTTCCTAAAGGGGATAGATGCTATTAGCGTGGTTCATCCACAAAACGAGGAATCTAAAATAAAAATTGAAAGACATCATAATGAAAACATAACATTATTTTTTGCGATATTGTGCAGATCAGCTGGGAAAAGTTTCATAAAAATTGATTCACAGAGAACCGAGAAATCATAACTTTTCCTACCAAGCTATTAGCGTGGTTCAGGATGTAATTATCAAGGTCCTCCCAAGGTTAGTCTGGGAATTATTGAAAGTTTTGAATGTCATAAGGTCATAAATCAGAATAAGTGAGAGGACGCGACTTTTGGTCAGCAGATCTTGTTTCATAACATTCACATTACGCCTTGCCTTTTTCATGGCATTCAGATTACATGTTATCTTAATCTCAAATTACACCTCTCTTTTTTTGTCTATATTCATAATACAATATTCATATTTCACCTATCCTTACACCTTCCCTTGTCTTCACAACATTCATATCGTATCAACATTTCTTTTATAACACGCACATAACTCATTGTTTTGCAATTTGGTTTCATTCGCAATATTCACATTACACATTTACATCGTGCCTTTCTTTCTTAACATACATATATTACAACTTGCCTTTTCACACAGCATTCAGATTACATCTTGGTGTGAAGTGAGGACGTTAATTAAGATGGTGGGGCATAATGTTTAAGTAACAGTGGCGTACTGTATGTGTGACATCCGCCATTCATTTAGGGCCTTTCACCTCACTGGAGAAAATTACCTTTTATCCTATTGAGTGAGCGAATCAACGAGTGTCTAAACACAATATGTTGTTTTGTTAGGTTCCGAAATAATCTATACAAACCAAACCAAACCAAACTTACCCGCACTTAACTTAACCTGCACCATCTTCTCCGGCGAAACTATTTTCGTTTCCAGTAGCATTTTATGATAAATTTCCTTTCTTTAAAACTTAGTCGTGCTTCTGCCATTATTAATAGGCTCATTTGATCTGAAGAAAAAAGAAAAATCTAATAAGCTATGGGGAGTCAAAATGGGAGTACATTTTTTTGCGACCCATATATATATATATATATATATATATATATATATATATATATATATATATATATATATATATATATATATATATATATATATATATATATATATATATATATATATATATATATATATATATATATATATATATATATATATATATATATATATATATGTGGTATAAAAATTCCTTGGAGGTTCCTAGCTTAGAGAGATACTGGGTTTGATACGGTAACACTTTGGGCGAATTAGAGTCATTATGCTTGGTAGCTCAGCAGTAGAGCATCTGACCGGCAATCAGCAGACCCGGGTTCGAGTCCCGGGCCAGGAATTTCAAACTTTATCTCTGGCTTCTCGATAAAGGATTGCCTTCATTGTGCCGCCCTCTACACTTTTTGATTCTAGTCTTCTTCTAAAAAACTCCTGTTTCTTGTCTCATTGCTCATTCGCGTCCAATTTCTCTTTCTTGTACTATATTGTTATATAGTCGGCCATGCAAGGTTTCTTCCCCTTTATTTCTGTCTTCAAAATTGTTTTGAAAGGCACAAAGTAAAAGTAAATATGGCGAAAACCCTGTTGTGGTTGTTATCACCCGCAGAACTTGCATTTGCTCCTTCATTTCTCTCTCTCTCTCTCTCTCTATATATATATATATATATATATATCTATATATATATAGAGAGAGAAAGAGAGATGAAGGAGCAAATGCAAGTTCTGCGGGTGATAACAACCACAACAGGGTTTTCGCCATATTTACTTTTACTTTCTGCCTTTCAAAACAATTTTGAAGACAGAAATAAAGGGGAAGAAACCTTGCATGACCGACTATATATATATATATATATATATATATATATATATATGTATATATATATATATATATATATATATATATATATATATGACGTGAGGGTAGTAAATGAATGCAATGTCCCGCAGGGAAAAATTAAATGGTGTTCAATTTCTTCCTGCGGGATATATATATATATATATATATATATATATATATATATATATATATATATATATATATATATATATATATATATATATATGAATCCATTAAACCACATTGAAAGAGAAAACGGAATAATTTTTCCTTGCAGTAATATTTTTATTACCTTTCTTCGAAAAAATCCGTGCGGGGAAGCGATTCGAACCAGGCACACTGAGGCAGCGAGCACCGCTTTGATCACAGTTAAAAGTATACCGTTAGTACACTACACTCGGCAGAGAAAAAAAAGGTAATCAAAATATTACTGCAACGAAAAATTATTCCGTTTTCTCTTTCAATGTGGTTTAATGGATTCATTTTCATCATTCTCTCGTGCTACTTTGAGAGAAAAAAAAAATAATATATATATATATATATATATATATATATATATATATATATATATATATATATATATATATATATATATATATATATATATATATATATATATATATATATATATATATATATATATATATATATATATATATTCACAAGTATGTGATAATGGTACCTTTCTTTTCTTGCACAGCTTTATTGTTTACCTAAAATCTATTTGACTGAAATTCTAAATCGACCAATTTTGTTTCTTTCTATTTTCTACTAGGGAATTTTTTATTTCTCATTCAAATGAGTTCCAAAAAAGAACTTTAGAATCATTGTCAGTTCAGGGTCCCTTTGTTTGAAAGGCGGAACCAACACATTAGGTTAATTTAGAAGTGGATGGAAGAAAATAGAAGATAAATGAAATGAAGGGTCAACCAGGAATTGGAGTAGGGTCTTGAAAAGCTATATTTATATTTTCTGCTTTCAGGGGTGAAATGCTAAGACTAAGATTTACCCTCGTTAATTCGGTTAAGTTTTAAAGCTGACGCCCTTTACACAACAATGCTACCAGAACCATCCCTTTCTACAGTGAAGTATTTAGAACATTTTTATTCGTGGGCGTCTGACTCTACATCTCACTAAGTTGTCCGGTCGGTCGGTCCCTGTTTGCTCTTTTTTTATAATGACACTGAAACTATTTAGCCGATTCTAACGAAATTTTAAGCCCCTATGTTGTTTTACATTCTCTTTAGAATCATCACCTACACCACCACCACCACCACTAACACCACCTGCCCCTCCTACACCACCTACACCTACACAAACGACACCACCGCCGCCTGCACCACCTATACCACCCACGCCTACACCACTACCACTTATACTAACAACACCTACACTACAAACACCTACACCACTACCTTCAACACCTACATCACCTACACCACCATCACATGCGCCACCCACACAACCACCACCTATACCACCGACACCTACACCACAACCTACACCAACGACACCACCACCGCCTGCAGACTGTTCAGTGAGCACGATCGGGACAAGGCGGTGGATGTGGTCTACTTAGACTTTCAGAAAGCCTTTGATTAGGTACCACACCGCCGCCTTCTCCTGAAAGTTCGAGCGCTGGACATAGACGGAAAAGTAGCCGGCTGGATCGAGAACTGGATAAGTGGCAGACGGCAACGGGTGGTGGTGAATGGACAGGCTTCTGAGTGGGTGCCCGTTACTAGCGGGGTGCCTCAAGGTTCTATCCTGGGACCACTACTATTCATCATCTACGTCAACGACATGGACGGTGACATGGTTGCCAAGATTTCCAAATTTGCCGACGATACCAAGCTTGGTATGAACGTTGCAAAGGATGGAAATACTGCCCGCCTGCAGGAAGATCTTCGGAAGATTGGGGAGTAGTCGGACACGTGGCAAATGCCTTTTAACGTGAACAAATGCAAATTTATACATATCGGCCACAGAAACCCCCAATCTCAGTATATATTTAAGGGCACTGCTATTGAATCCACCGACACTGAGAAGGACTTGGGTGTAACAATCACTAGTGACCTCAAGTTCTCGAAACAGTGCATTGAGGCGGAGAAAAAGGCCCAAAGGATGCTAGGTTATATAAAGCGCCAGTTTGGATATCGGAACAAGGAGATTGTACTGTGTTTGTACAACTCACTTGTCCGACCGCACCTGGAGTATGCCGTACAATTTTGGAGTCCTTCATTTCGTAAGGACATCGCGAGATTGGAACGCGTACAGCCTAGGGCAACCAAACTGATTCCCTCTATCCGACATAAAAGTTATAAGGATAGACTAAGGGAATTAGATCTGTTCTCGCTGGAACCCCGTAGACTGCGTGGTCAGCTCATCGAAGTTTTCAAAATACTTCGAGGGTTCGACAATGTTGACTATCGGGATATTTTCACACTGAGTGAGAACAGATTGCGCAATCACGGCTTCAAACTTAAACTGAAGCGTTACAACCACAATCTGTGTGGAAATTTTTTCACCTACAGTATCTGCGGTAAGTGGAACGCACTTCCAGTGGAAGTTGTCAACAGTAAATCTGTTGACCAGTTCAAGTCAAGACTAGACAAAGTCTTGAAAAGTGGCCGTTTAGGGACGCAAGACAATTGAGCAGCCATGTGCCCGCTCGATTGCTAGTCCAAAGGTACCCTCTTTGAATGGACCGTAAGGTCTCCTAGGGTACTTTCTTTCATTGTAACTACTTGTAACCACCTATACCACCACGCCTAAACCACTACCACTTATACCAACAACACCTACACTACAAACACCTACACCACTACCGCCAACACCTACATCAACTACACCACCACCTTCAACACCTACACCGCCATCACACGCGCCACCTACACAACCACTGCCTATACCACCAACACCTACACCACAACCTACACCACAAACCACTTACACCACCTATACTACGTACGCCACCTACACCATCACCTACACCACGTACACCCCTACCCCCACCGCCCCTACACTACCATCCCCTACACCACCACCTACACCACAACCGCCTACACCGCAACCACCTACACCACAACCGCCTACACGATAACCACCTACACCACAACCATCTACACCACAACCACCTACACCACAACCACCTACACCACAACCACATACACTACCATCCCCTACACCACCACCTGACCACCTACACCGCCACCCTACACCACCACCACCTACACTACCGCCTCCTACACCACTCTCGTAGAGTCGAACGTCGATGCTGGCCGAGGATTGACTCTGCGGTGACGCCAGAAATGAAGGGGGGATATAGATCCCAGTAGGCGGGTTAATTAATCAAAATCGAGTGCGGTTAGCCTAAATAATCAATTCTTAGAGGTTCTTGGTATAGAGAAACTGATTGTAGAAAAATAACTTTACTATATACAAAGAAAATATTATTAGCAAAAGTAAATAAATTACAATGAATATGATGAGACCCGGGGTACCAAATGGGGGGGGGGGGGATACAAATGAATCGCTGGGGACGAGAGTGCGAGAGAGGATTTACAGTGATTGCTTCCAGGGAAAAGGGGAGAGTGCTAATAACGGGGAGACTCACGTAAAGCCTAATTGATCGGAGGCTTTTGAGACGACAAGGAAGCGAGGCTCTGCAAAGTTCCTTCTTCTTTAACCACCCTGATATATAAACGAGGGAGTATACCAGATGAGAACGAAGTCGATACCCGAGTGATAGACGCTTGTTCGTGTCTATCGTCTGTCGGGCGGAACTCTGGCCTTAGGTACGAGCGAGGCCGGGTAGAGAGGTGACGCGTCGCGTTCGTAGCTGGAAGCCGTTGGGAGGCGGAGCAGGGCGTATGAAACTGTATATGGTTGCTAACCAAGACGGGGCTGTATGGACTAATTTCTCAAAGCTTTACCCGAAGTATTTATACTGCCTCGGCGGAAGCGGATGGACAGAGGCCCCATTTGGTTTTGGCCATATCATCATAACTATTCGTCAAATACTTATGAAATTTGAGAACCTTAGGTTGTTTTACATTTTCTTTCGAATGATATATTTGTCAAAGTCCTCTCAAGGTTAGCCAGGGAATTATTTGGCAATAACATCATAACTATTCAACCGATTCTAACGAAATTTAAAACCCTTATGTGGTTTTATATTCGCTTTCTAATGATATAATTTCCAAAGTCTCCCAAGGTTATCCTGATAATTATATTGCAATAACTTCATAATTATTTGGCCGATACTAACGAAATTTAAAATCTTTATGTTGTTTTACAGTTTCTTTCGAATGATATAATTGCCAAGGTCCTCCCAAGGTTACTTCGTGAATTATTGAAAGCTTTGAAAGTCATAAGGTCATAAATCAATATAAGTGAGAGCACGCGACCTTTGGTCATCAGACCTTGTTTCTCAAAGCCCGGAATACTCTTTTTTTAGAACAATGTTTCAAGAAATCGTCTTAGTTATGTTTATGATCCTAGAACATGTCCTTTGTAAAAAAAACCTCTCAAAACACCTCCCTTTGCTCCCAAGAATACAATAGCTCACCCTATTTTACATAGAAGCTCATAAAACTTGCCCTTTAACAGTGATTCTCTGAGAACACCCTCTTTACACAGCAAAGCTCCAAGACTTCGTCATTTTATAATGAAGCTATCAGAACTGTCACTTGGTATATATAAACTCCTAGAACAAGATCTTTTCACAACGAAGATTCTAGAACTCGCAGCATCGTTCCCAAAACTTGCCTCTTTTTTCAGCCTAGCTTCCAGAACTCGCACTTTTCACAGTGAATATCTCAGAACAGAAAATTTTCACTTCCAAGCTCCCAGAACTAGCTCTTTTTATAGCGAAGTTTTTAGAACTTGCCCTATGTTCCATGAAGCTTCTTAAACACGCTATTAAGATAGCAAAGGTCTTAAACCCTGTCATTTTTATAGCGACGCTCTTAGAACTCGCCCTTTGTAGAGGGAAGCTCTCATAACACTCTTTTCACAGTAAAACTCTGAGAACTAACCATTTGTAGAGTGAAGTTCCCAGGACACTTTATTTTCACATCAAAGATCTCGGCACTTGCCTTTGTAGGGTGAAGCCCATTTTGATATCTAAACTCACATAACTCAGCCTTTTTTCACATAAAAGTTCCCAAAACTCGCTGTTTGTTCAGGGAGGTTTGCAGGACACGTTTTTATACTGAAATGTTCCCTGAAATCGCCTTATTTACAAAAGAAACTGCCAGAACTTGCCGTTTGTACGATGAAGCTCCTAGAACACGCTCTTTACACAGTATGTTCTCAGTACTTGCTTATTTTTACATAGAAGCTTCCAAAACTCACCCCTTCAAGAGTTAAGCTTTCAGAACACACTCGTTTCACCCTAAAGCTTCCAGAAATCGCCCATTCTACAGAAACTTCCCAGAACTCGCCTTTGTACAGTGAATTTCTCAGAACACGCTATTTTCACAACAAGGCTCATACTCGTATAACTCGCCATTATAGCGCGAAGCTACCAGAACTCGCCGTTTTTACTATGAAGCTCTCAGAACACCCATTTTTCAAGCAAAGTTCCCAGTATTCTCCCTTTTTACAGCAATGCTAGTAGAAGTCGCTTTTTTTAAAGTTAAAAACCCAGAACAAGCTCTTTTCACAGCGAAGCTGCCCAAACTAACTTTTTTTACAGCGCAGCTTCTATGTAAATTTAAAATTCACCAGTAGTAAAGGGGGGTAACCAAATACTATCTTATCACAGCAAGGTTCATAAACGCTCTCAAAACACCCATTTTCGCATTAAAGTTCCTAGAACTTGTCTTTTCACAACAATGCTCCCAGAATTCGCTATTTGTACCGGGTGTCCCAAAATTGAGTGGGTATTTTTATGAAATTGAAAACTTTTATGAAAAATTCTTGTTGAATTATGTTCATCATGTTCAAATTGTGCTATGCACACAATTGTAGTGTTCAATGTACAGGGTGTCCCAAAATTATAATTTGTTTTTTCCATCCTTTTCATAATCCCCTCTTAATGGATATTAAAAAAAGAATTGTTCATTTTTCCGGCTCAATTATGATCACAAAAAAGGCTTTTTCATAAGGGTTGAACGCAAGACTCTGTGCACTTTTATCTTGGGCATATCAAGTCTCTGACTGGCCTTTCTCACCGAAGTTCTTGGTTCATTTTCAAACAATTGTCGAATTTGTTTAGTTTTGTTGGGGTCAAACCTTTTCCGTCCTCTTCCTTTCTCACAAGTGAAGGGATCATGTTGTCTGTAAGTCCAGGTTTTCTAAACTTTCATTGGAACTTTTCTCGTACTTCATTAAATTTCGCTCCTACGATACGGGCTATCACAACAAAAATCTGCCCTTCTATATTCATTTAAAAGGGTTCTAAAAAGGATTGAAAAACAAATTAAGATTTGGGGATACCATGTACATCGAACACTACAGTTTTGTGCAGACCACAATTTGAACATGAACATAATTCAACAAAAAAATTTCATAAAAGTTTTCAATTTCATAAAAATACGCACTCAATTTTGGGACACCCAGTACAGTGAAGCTACCAGAAAACGCTTTTTTTTATAGCGAAGCTTCCAGAACTAGCCATTTTACAAGGAAGCTTCCAAAACGTTATTAGTTAAGTTGAGCTACCCAAATATGCCCCTTTGAAAGAAATGTTCCTAGAATTAGCTCTTTTTACAACGTGAATCCCAAAACTCGCCCTTTGTACAGAGACGCACTTAGAACACCCTCTTTTCACACCAAAGCTCCGTAAACTCACCCTTTTTACAACGAAGCTCTAAGAATTCGCCCTTTGTACAGTGAAGTTCATAAACACCCTCTTTTCACATCAGAGCTCCCTGAACTCTCTTTTTTTTACAGCGAAACTCTCAGAATACGCACTTTGTACAGTGAATCTCTCATAACACCCTCTTCCCAAGGCAAAGTTCCCAGAACTCGCCCTAATTATGGCTAAGTTCCCTAAAGCTCACCCTTTGTACAAAAAAGCTCTCAAAAAAACCCTTTTCAAACCAAGAGTCCCAGATCTTGCCCCTATTTACAGCAAAGCTGAAAAAAACTTGCCTTTTGTTCAGTGATATACCCCCAGAACACCTTCTTTTCACATCAAAGCTCTCAGAACTCGCCCTTTCATGATAAAGCTCCCGGTATTCGCCCTTATTATAGAGAAGTTCACAGAACATGCTCTTTTCACAACGAAGCTTCCATAACTCGCTCTTTGCGCAATCAAGCTCTTAGAACACACTTTTTCACAGCATCTTTCCAAAAACTTGCTTTTTTACCACGAAGCTCCAAGACCCTGTGATTATAGAGTGAAGCTCTCGAAACGCCCTCTTTTTAAATCAAAAACCCCCAGAACTCGACATTAACAGTGAGAAGATCCCAAAATACATCATTTTTGCAGCCAACTTCTCAGAGATCGCTGTTTATGCAGAGAAGCTCTCAGAACACCATATTTTCACCACAAAACTCTTCAAACTAGCCATTTTTCCAGGAAGCAACCATAACTCACCGTTGTATGGTATATATACCAAAACACGTTCTTTTCATAGCAATGTTTACAGAACTTGCTCTTTTGACAGTGAAGCTCACATAACACTTTTCACCGCCCGCCTCCCCAAAAGTGCCTTTTTTGCAGAAAGCTCCCAGAACTCTCCCTTTGTACAGGGATTTTTTCAGAACACACTCTTTTCAAAGCAAGGTTTCTAGAAGTCGCCCTTTTATATCAAAGCTACCAGAACTCGTCATTTATAATGTGAAGCTCTCAGAACAACCATTTTTCCCAACAAAGCTCCCCGAACTCACCCTCTTAACAGCGAAGTTCCTCGAACTCGCCCTTTGTATAATAAAGTTCTAATAACCTCATCTTTTAAAGCAAAGCTCATCGAATTCGCTTTTTCTTACAGCGAAATCACTTTCACTGATTTCAGGTCAAAATGAATGCCATCTTAAGTCTAATGTATGAAAAGTTTAAATATTCCTTTCTTTGCAAACATTACGGTGCAGAAACGTGTAAACGTCCTGAACAAAGCAAATCGGTGTCTGGCAGCTTCGCGCTTCATTGGAGATCGGTAGCGTACCTTTTTCTGTCCTGGTTGCGTTGGAAAGAAGTAGTTTGGGGTGTTTTTAAAACTCAAACAAGAAGAGTAAACGTCATTCAAAAATTGTCTTTGATAGTTGCCAACTTTCCAAATATCGCTCCCAAACAAGTCAATATTTGGTTCTCCCAAGTGAACGAGGGGACTCTGGGTGATATGTATGCGAGTTATTTGCCACGCTATTTCAACTCATACACACACTCGCATAAAGACACACACAGACAAATGGCAAGTTGAAAATGACTTTTCGGAAATGTGGAAGTTCGGTCGACTTCCTTTTCAGTCGCTTTTCAATTTGCATAAATTTGTAGTTTAGACAAAAAAAGGTGTAACTTTCGATCGAAACGCGAAGTTATCACTTAAATTATATAACTTATAGTTCCATCTCACACATGTCAACCCATTTTCATACATACAAACACACAGGAAAGTGAGCGACTGCACAGGAAGCTGAATTTAAAACAAGTTGATGCCAAAATACTTACAATTAAAGAAGTACTTGAAGGAAGTATTGTGCTCGCGGGATAACTCCTTCGGAACAGCGCCCACTATCCGGGTTTAGCTGCCTTTTACGAAACATAGTGAGGACAGATGAGGATTCTTCCTGCCGTACATACAAGTAGTCTTCATGTATTCCAACTCGGATAAAAGTGACGTGAGGCGGGAAACAGCAGACAACGACAAATCGAAAAAACAAAGTACTTTAATGGCCAATCAGTGCACCCCTAAATGCTGGGGCCGGTAGGTTACGTTAAAAAAATTCTAGGATAAAATGTCTACATCGCCATGAAGAATAGGACTTGTCCCCTATCCCCAGAAACAGGAGTGTACAAATGCTTACAAAAGTCCTCCTGAATAATGGGTGTTCCAATAACTTGAACCTATTTTAAATGTGAGTTAAGTTTAAGCGTCTAATGATTTTTTTCTTTTTCTTTCAGATTTAACAACTTCAGTCTTTGGCAACTTCAACCATGGAAAGATTAATATTCGAACAACGTGTTAAAGTTATCGAAGCCTATTACGAAATGGACGTTCAAACAGAAACGCATTTCGGGCACTTCGCGATTTTTTGGGTCAACATAATCGACCAACCGAGAGTGCAATTGGGAAAATTGTTTGTAAATTCAAACAAACGGGGTCGGTGGCAGATATGAAAACGCCATTGCGTGCTTATTTACGCCGTTCAGCTGAAAACATTGCTGCAGTGCGCGAGAATGTGGCCGAAGATCCAGACACCTATTCGTCATCGCGCGCAGGAATTGAACCTCTCCACAACAACGTTACATCAAATTTTGACTAAAGATTTGTCTCTACGCGCTTACAAAATTCAATTGACACAAGAACTGAAGACTGCTGACCATTTGAAGCGCCGTACATTCGTCAATTGGGTGCACGAGCAAAGACAAGCCGATGGTGATTTTTCGCCAAAAATCATCTTTAGTGATGAAGCCCATTTTCATCTTGGTGGATTCGTTAATAAGCAGAATTGTCGCATTTGGGCTGATGGAAATCCCAGGAAGATTGTTGAAAAGCCACTGCACCCACAAAAGGTCACTGTTTTGTGTGCATTTTTTGCTAGCGGAATTATTGGACCGTATTTCTTCGAAAATGATGCCGGGAATTCTGTTACGGTGACAGGCGAGCGAGACGGTCCCATGATAACCAACTTTTCATGGCCTTAATTGAATTCTATGGATGTCGACGATTTGTGGTTTCAACAGGACGGCGCCACATGCCACACAGCCAATGCAACCATCGCTTTATTGAATGAGAAGTTCCCAGGTCGTATCATCTCTCGAAACAGCGAGGTCAATTGGCCACCACGATGGTGTGACTTGACGCCTTTAGATTTCTTCCTTTGGGGTCATCTCAAAAGTAAGGTCTATGCCAACAAGCCAACAACAATGCAACAGCTGAATGATGAGATAATAAGGCAAATTGATGAGATCGAGGAGCAACTATGCAGAGACGTCATCAAAAATTTTGATCATCGCTTGGAGGTGTGCCACCGAAGCCTTGGCGGACATTTATGCGATATTATTTTTGACACATAATTGCCATGACTCACATAACATGATCCAATAGTGAAATCAATAACTTTCACCAATAATACTGTTTTATTTACTGCTAACTTCGATCCGTCTTAATGGAACACCTTTTACAAGTGCTTGAGTTCCCTGTGGTTAATATGTATTTTAGGACCCAATGTAGTTTCAATATCTATAGGACCCAAAAGCTAATTTACCCGTAGTTAAAAAGAAGACAAATGAAATATTCGTGTTCCAATATTTTTGAATCAAGAATAACCACATTTGGCATTCGACTTTTGCATTCACATCTCATGTTTGGCTTTCGAATTAGGAATATTATGAGGGGGGTTTTAAAGTTGCGGGGGAGGTGAAGCCCCCATTTCGAAACAAAATAACGAGTCAAAACAATGAAGTGAATGTGGTTATGCCTCTAGTTCTTAAATCGCATTCTTGGGTTGGGTCCTGGAGAATCTGTTGGGTCCTAATCTAGATATTTACCCTAATAATAATAATAACATATCAATAATAATAATGAAACCCTGTAGAGATAAGCAGACAATTATCTCTACATTAACCAGGAATAAGGACCCAAGTAGTGAACTGATTCCTAGAAACAATTTGATCACTCTCCGGCATACTAGGATCATGTAGTGGGTAGGTTCAGGAGAGTTGCGCGTCCCATTAATCACTACCGCCCACAGGGACTATCTGGAATGTATACCTTTTACACATTTTCACTTCTCCCAACCTCACCATTCGTGAAGTTAAGCTGTATCGTGTTTAGTTAGTCGCAGGATGGAGTCTATCAGATTTGAACCACGGGTTGCTGCATGGCAGACGCACAAGTGAAGTTCAAATCGTAAATCCATGTAGCTTAACTTCCTCCAAGCCGAGTTTCCTCTCGCCTCGGCCTTGGCCCCAAAATGTTTTGCGCCGAGGCAATCCTCGCAAGGAAAGAAAACTGTTACGTTGTCACAATAAATCAGGACAGATCTCGTAAAGTACCTTGCCAGGATCATTCAGAATAAGTCATAGTAAGTTTCGTAAAGTACTCGAGGACTTCGATTTAACGATGGGACTTAGGGAATTCACGATAAAAATCGCAATTCCCCTCATTTCGAAATCGCCATTTGATGCTCCCACCTCGAAACTTAATTGTTCTCGCGCAGGAAAAAAAGAAATTGCCCGAATTTCGGACCATTTTGAAGACAATCTCGGAGCTTCGCTTTGTTAGGCTTAAGCGCCCTAACGCAATAATTTCCTGCTACGGTCCTTGTTGTCGTTTAAATGGGTGCCTCGTCTCGTTTGCAGACGATATACTTTAGACAGAAGTTGCGTCCGTGGATGAGTTAGTTCACTTCCATTGATTGTGTTCCACCCACTTTATTGTTGTTCGAACTGCTCTTCCTCAGGGTGTAATCTCAATTTAGACTTTATTGGGAGTTGCATTTTTTAAATAATTTGTATCCTTTATATAAACAGTGTTCCTAGATCAAGTATACATTTAAAACAAGGTATGCTGATCAAACAGTCGCGTGCTCTCACCTATTCTGATTTATGACCTCATGACCTCCAAAACTTTCAATAATTCAAAGACTAACCTTAGGAGGACCCTGAAAGTTATATCATTCGAAAGAGAATGTAAAAACACATAAAGGTTTCATATTTCGTTAGAATTGGCCGAATAGTTATGATGTTATTGCCGAAACAGAATAATTCATGGGGTAACCTTGGAGGCACCATGAAAGTTATGTCATTCGAAAGAGAATGTAAAACAACATAATGGTTTCAAATTTCGTTAGAATCGGTTGATTAGCTACAATGTTATTACAAAAATAAAAATAAAAGATAAACGGGGACCGACCTAGTGAGATGTAGAGTCGCCCGCGACTAGCCTCGCACGTGCCTAAAAAACATAATGGACGAACTCAAACAAATTCAGATAAATATTTATTTTTATTAGTTAAAATATATAACATTGAAACAATAGATATTTTAATTTGTTTTAAAATGTCAGTGTTTTCGAGCTGTCGGCCATTGGTATCAAAGCACCACTACGCTTTTTGATTTCCTAGTTGGCAGAGTTCAACAAAAAATGTTTGTATAGGTACTTTACATGCTTCTTCAAATATTTAATTTAATTGTTCAAGTGATGTAGATGGTCTTCAAGTGTATACTTCATTTTACAAATGATCTCATAGAAAAAAAGAAGTCAAATGGGTTCAAATCTGGTGAAGATGGTGGGTGATCGATGCTACCTCGTCGTACGATCCAACGATTATGAAATGTATCATCAAGGTAGTTTCCTGATATAATAATGGTAATGAAGACGTGCTCCATCTTGTTACAAATAAATGTCATCCTCTCCGTATTAATATTGAATTATAGGAAATCCTCTTTCTATAGAAAAAGAAGTGACTGGGATGTGCAATTATGGCGATAAATTATACTATTCAACTTAAATGTAGCCTCATCAGACGACACAATTTTGTCCGCAAATTGGCCATCTTTGCAAAACTGAATTCTGCCATCAAGATCATCCTCATTCAAGGCATGTAATAATCTCGAGATGTAAGATTTCCATTTAGCATTGTTCAGACTTCTGAACTTCTGAATTTCTTTGCTATACGAGCACAATTGTCACACAAACTTTCTTCATGATCGGTTGAATAACTGTAGCCTTTGATTAATGTTAGCTTGTTGATGTTTTTGAACGGCTATTCGCCTGATTGTACACATCATATACACAGTACAGTATATGTAGTTCACATTTCTTACATATACGTGAGATGGTAAGTCGAGTTGGAGGATTAGTCCGCAAAATTGTCTCTCCTGTGTTGTTGAACATTTCATATCTTCTAAACTTTAAAATACCACCTTAGTATTCATTTTCGTTGTTCAAATAATAATCGCACACTTCAATTTTTCATGTTAATTGTATCCAGGCGAGGCTATTACTAATTTCGATTTGGTATCTCCTTAGGTTTTGCAAGGCTATTAACACTTCCAGTGTATTATCTGCTTAGGTTAAAAAAATAACTCAAAATCATCTGATTCTGTTAATGAATTTGCCTGCTACATTTTTTTTTAATGTATATATGGTTTTTTGACACACTATATTTAGTTCTACTTCCCCCATATCCATTTTTTCCATACTTAATTAAGGCGACTCATGGCTTTGGTAGCAATAGCCAGATGAGCGCCATGAAAAGTTTGTCCATATTTATGGCCATATTTATCTTCCATGTTGAATGGTATAATAGCTACCTTTAAATATGAGTCACCCAAGCTTGTTTAGATCATCACATACGTTAATTTAAACCTGATTTAACCACTCAGCTATAACTAATTAAATTTTTAAGTTCATGGGGATGGTAATCTTCTCAGCCTCACCTTATACCCTTTCTAACTGAGACTGTATTCACTAAAAGTGCCATTTACGTCTGTGTTTCTCTTATTTAGTGCTGCATTAAGTGCCATTATAGGATATAAGGATATAAAATTTTGCATTATAAATTTCGTATTATGTTTCCGGGTAATTTTCCTTCACCTTCTCTCGTTTTATTATTTCCTTCTCCAATTTCCTCATATTTATGGCATCTGATGAGGTGCTAGTTTTCTGAAGGACAATAGTGAGAATTAAGATGCTGCGGAAGGTAGCTTGGTCGATCCCCATAGCAAGATAATAATCGCCAAACTCCTAATTAGTTTCTTAAAGATTTCTTTACTTCTATAATAATTTTCAGAGGAAAAGGTTCGATTTGCTATTACAAGATTACCTTTGGGCGAACGAGTGCGTATGTATATGTGCATATATGTGTGTCCTGTGTAAGTGTGCGCGCGCTAAGCATCCTCATATAATCGAAGATTATTTCAATGTTCCAGCCATCGCAGCAACGCCATCATTATGTTCCGTCATTTTCTCCCTGTAAGCGAAGGAGCAAGTGCTTACTAGATTCTCGTTTCTGGCACTTTGCAACGCATCTGTATCGATGCCTTTTTTTAAAGTGCCAGATCATAATTATCAAGAAAGAAATAAAGGTAGAGATTTGGAAAGCTTTGACAAAAGTGCCAGATCATAATTATCAAGAAAGACATAAAGGTAGAGATTTGGAAAGCTTTGAAAAAAAGTTCCAGATCATAATTATCAAGAAAGACATAAAAGTAGAGATTTGGAAAGCTTTGACAAAAGTGCTAGATCATAATTATCAAGAAAGACATAAAAGTAGAGATTTGGAAAGCTTTGACAAAAGTGTCAGATCATAATTATCAAGAAAGACATAAAAGTAGAGATTTGGAAAGCTTTGAAAAAGTGCCAGATCATAATTATCAAGAAAGACATAAAAGTAGAGATTTGGAAAGCTTTGACAAAAGTGCTAGATCATAATTATCAAGAAAGACATAAAAGTAGAAATTTGGAAAGAATGACAAAAGTGTCAGATCATAATTATCAAGAAAGAAATAAAAGTAGAGATTTGGAAAGCTTTGAAAAAAGTGCCAGATCATAATTATCAAGAAAGACATAAAGGTAGAGATTTGGAAAGCTTTGAAAAAAGTGCCAGATCATAATTATCAAGAAAGACATAAAAGTAGAGATTTGAAAAGCTTTGACAAAAGTGCTAGATCATAGTTATCAAGAAAGACATAAAAGTAGAGATTTGGAAAGCTTTGACAAAAGTGTCAGATCATAATTATCAAGAAAGACATAAAAGTAGAGATTTGGAAAGCTTTGACAAAAGTGTCAGATCATAATTATCAAGAAAGACATAAAGGTAGAGATTTGGAAAGCTTTGAAAAAAAGTTCCAGATCATAATTATCAAGAAAGACATAAAAGTAGAGATTTGGAAAGCTTTGACAAAAGTGCTAGATCATAATTATCAAGAAAGACATAAAAGTAGAGATTTGGAAAGCTTTGACAAAAGTGTCAGATCATAATTATCAAGAAAGACATAAAAGTAAAGATTTGGAAAGCTTTGAAAAAGTGCCAGATCATAATTATCAAGAAAGAAATAAAAGTAGAGATTTGGAAAGCTTTGACAAAAGTGCTAGATCATAATTATCAAGAAAGACATAAAAGTAGAGATTTGGAAAGAATGACAAAAGTGTCAGATCATAATTATCAAGAAAGAAATAAAAGTAGAGATTTGGAAAGCTTTGAAAAAAGTGCCAGATCATAATTATCAAGAAAGACATAAAGGTAGAGATTTGGAAAGCTTTGAAAAAAGTGCCAGATCATAATTATCAAGAAAGACATAAAAGTAGAGATTTGAAAAGCTTTGACAAAAGTGCTAGATCATAATTATCAAGAAAGACATAAAAGTAGAGATTTGGAAAGCTTTGACAAAAGTGTCAGATCATAATTATCAAGAAAGACATAAAAGTAGAGATTTGGAAAGCTTTGACAAAAGTGTCAGATCATAATTATCAAGAAAGACATAAAAGTAGAGATTTGGAAAGCTTTGAAAAAAGTGCCAGATCATAATTATCAAGAAAGACATAAAAGTAGAGATTTGGAAAGCTTTGAAAAAAGTGCCAGATCATAATTATCAAGAAAGACATAAAAGTAGAGATTTGGAAAGCTTTGACAAAAGTGCTAGATCATAATTATCTAGAAAGACATAAAAGTAGAGATTTGGAAAGCTTTGACAAAAGTGTCAGATCATAATTATCAAGAAAGACATAAAAGTAGAGATTTGGAAAGCTTTGAAAAAAGTGACAGATCATAATTATCAAGAAAGACATAAAAGTAGAGATTTGGAAAGCTTTGACAAAAGTGCCAGATCATAATTATTAAGAAGGACATAAAGGTAGAGATTTGGGAAGCTTTGACGTGCAAATAAATAAGCCAGCATCAAAACGTCCCACCGTTGAGTTCCCAATAGCCCCACAGTAAGAAATCGAATCAGCTGTCTGTAGAGCGTTAGGTGGTCGAGCTCTCGCGGGAGCATAGACAAAAGTATGATAAAGCCTGTAGAAGAAGGAAAGTAAACCAACTTTGCGACGAAGAGCAAGGGGGTCAAGTTTGTAGGTTAGTCTGAGGAAGTTTATAAGACAGATAGCTTTCGAGTGAACTTTGTCAAGTAACGATACATAACTTGAACCACCCCCAATGTGAGAACAGTATTCCACACAGGGACACAACAGTCCCATATATAAACCAAACAACTGTCCAGAAGAGAAAACTTTTGAAATCTCAGCAGGACACCCAGTTTCTTAGATGCAAGCTTACCTATTCTTGTGATGTGGAGTTTCCATGAAAGAGTGAACATTCCACTAAAATCATGTAAATTCATTGAGTCAAGAGTTGTGATTTCAGAATCATCAAAGAAGTGATGAGAGTTACGGGTTCTTGTTAGCAAGATGGGTATTAATTATTGGGGCTTGGAGGCATTAAAATCAACAAGAAATCCTTTCTAAGTCAGAGTTTTTGTATTTAGTTACAACCAGACGATAATTAAGGCGAGTGAGAGAAGAAGAAGCAGAATTTAAATATGTGGATGAATGCAGTGTTGAGTTATCATCGCTTGAGCGTATCGGCTTATTTGTGGAGGAGAGGAAATAGTTGAATAAAAGAAGGAAACGTGTAGGGGACAGAACAGATCCTTGAGAGATACCGCTTTTGATAGAGTAGGGAAGAAGGCTGATCCATTGACAACCAAAAAGATAGATCCGCCGTAGATGAAGCTAGAAATCAAGGTGTGTAGTAAAGGAGGGGAACCCAAAGAGGGAACTTCGAGAAGAAACCACGATGCCACACTCTGTCAAAAGTCTTGGAAATGTCAAGAGCAAATCTATATGACTCCAAAATCTTTTAAAGATGTTTACAAGACATTAGCGAGATAGGAAAGAACATCACCAGTGGATCTTGCCTTACAGAAACCATACTGGTAATTTAATAGTGGACTGACTTTCAAGTATTTGGAAGTTAAGGAGGGATTCAAAGACTTTATAAATACTATGCGTCAAAGTAACAGGGTGATAATTAAAAGGGTCAGAAAGGTCAACCTACTTATGTATTGGATGTATCAAAGCCTGCTTCCAAAGAGGAAAAGATTGTTTTTTTTAAACAAAAACCAAGTAGACAAACAAGCACAGGTGCGAGTTCAGAGGCTCATTTTGTCAGTATCCGTGAGTAGATGTGATCAGGACCATAATAAGCCTTGCATGTGTTAAGAAAAAGAAGCGTTTTTTAGACAGTCCGAACTAAGTTTAAAGTAAGCGGCATAGGACTAATAAGAGAGGCCTCAGGAGATGAAGGAATGTTAAAGTCATCTAGGGTGGAGTTAAAGGGAAAATGAGTCAAAATGAGTCGCTTTATCAAGAGGAGAGGCAGCTATAGTCCCGTTGGGACAGAAGAGTGAGAGCAAGGTATAGCGACAGAAGTTGTTAGAGATGTTCTTAGCTAGACACCAGAAGGCTCTGTCAGTGGGTGACGAGGAGAGGTTGTCGCATTTCCTTTAAATAAAAAAACACTGTCACACGGGTAATGTGTTTGTAGCGATTACGGGCACTGACAAAAGCTGAGTAAGAGCCAGAAGAGGGAGTGTTTTTCCAAGCCAGAAATGACTGATCCGTTGCCTGAATGGTCTCAGAACAGGAGCGGTCAAATCACGGGTCGGATGATAAAGTGGTCTTGGAGGAAGAAGGTTTAAATTCTGCAAGAATGACCTCTGTCGTGCGTTCGCCCGAGACTGAAGCATCCCCACATAAGAGGAATTTTCTCAATGAAAGTCAGAAAATAAATTACGTAAGGTCTACCAGTCAGCTCTCTTCAGGTGTCAGTATTTATACTTTGAAGGTGCTACTGAAGGGATGGGGGTGCCGTTAGGATAGACACATTTATTAAAGTGTGATCAGATGAGCCAATTGGGGTCGAGATTGTGTAATCACATCGAGATGGACCAGAAGTGAAGAATAAATCTAGAATATTAGGTGAGTCGTCATAGCGGTCATGTATATGAGTAAGATAAAAATAATTTGCTCTAAACCATTGATAATGGAGAATATGAAGGTTCCGACCCAATCAATATACATTTGGGAGTAATTCAACCATTTCTAATGGTGAACATTGAAATCGTTGTGGTAGATGATCTCAGCTGCGGGGACAGAGGATGTCCCATTCCCATGATAATCGAAAAATAATAAAAAGTTTGTAGAATTAGGAGAACGTTGGGCGAAACAGCGGATAAGTGCAGTTACCATAAAACTTCAAGGTCGTTGAGGGGCCCAACAGGTGTCTTTATGTTGGAATAAGCAGAAACCACCTTTGAATCGGAAAGGTAAGTGATTATAATTACATATCAAAAAGGGACTAGTGAGGTCATTAGATACCCGTCTCAGAGAGAAGCAGGATATTAGGGGAGGTACTAGATAGATGTTGTTCGACTAAGAAGTTACTGAAATGACCACGAATGTTGGTGTAGTAAATATAGAAAGAGGTAGGACTCGCAGAGATGGTAGGGTTATGGGAGGGGCCGGTACTACTACTGTCAGAGCTCTCTCTCCCATTGGCAGTAGAGTCAGGCTGAAAGCCGGAGATTCCTAATACCCCCTGAATGACGGGGACTAGGAACCATAGTTAGGAGTAATGCGAGAAAAGCAGTGAGTAGTCCTAGCGTGTGGTGCTTGCTGGTTAATGTTTAGAAATTTAGGCAAAATTTATAAAATGACTTATTACTTTCTCCTTTTGGCCTCACTTATGGTTACTCACGAAAAATAGCAACGACCCCTTTGCCGTTGGCGAAAGGGTCGTTCACTTCAACTGCGTTTTTTTTTTTATTTCATAGTCAATGGCGGAGGATAGGTTATTTTAGGTTAGGTTATGATAGCTTACGTTAGGTTAGATTAAGTTAGGTTAGGTTAATATATCCGATGTTTTAATTGGTTTCCTACAAAAGGATCGGTTCCACCAATTGGCGAATCGTATTCTCTTTTATCCATTAGTTTCATTACATTCATTTCCTTTGTTCCTCGTAACAATCGAAGTTTTATTTGCTGCAACTTGAACATCTGTGTTCATTCTTTGCCTAATAATTCAATTATGGTTGTTGTTGTTTTAATATTGTAAATAAAACCATTGATCATCGGAGTACTTCAATTACCTAAGCAATCACACGTCTCCTTAAAGTCTCCTCAAATTAATACTATCAAATTTAATTCCACGCTCATGTTTGCTTTTCATTTTCCTAGAATATAACTTTGCTGTCAAAATGTTAATGCACGTGTGTGTGTTCGGACACTTTGGAAAAGTGAACCACCCACGGCTAAAAGCGACCACCCGCATTTTCCTTACACGAACGATGGCTCACTGTGGGTTCGACGGAACCCACTTTTATTCGGAATTATCGCCAAGAACATCGGCGATTAAGTCCCTCGACCGACAAAATCGCGTCCCGAATTTCCCTTCATCGAAAACGGGGTTAAGTTAGGCCCTATTTGGGGGATCTCGAGCAGATTTTCTCCAATGAGGTTCTCCGACTAGGCATCCCCCATTGTGGAGTCCTCGTGAGGTTCCTCGACTGGGCTTCCCCCATTGTGGGGTCCCCAGAGAGATTCTTTAGACAGACCGAAGTGTATAAAATGGACACACGTGTGGCCAACTAGGTTTACATAATTTAGATGGTTATGGTGTACATCATGTGTACTAAAAACTAGAAAAATGAAAGAAAATAAGTTTCCTATCGCTTTCCTCTTTATTATCAAAGACCTCTTGAAGAGAAGAGAAGAAAAATAGCATTTGAGTTGATGTCCCTAATTTTAATTGTCATTCTTTCAAGAGGACTTTGATAATAAAGAGGAAAGAGCTAGGAATCCTCCTTTATATCGTTAAGTGTTTTACCTCATTGGATTTACGCACCATTTTGAGACTTTTTATTCCTGCCAATACATATGTAATCCAGACGGTCATAAATGTGTGCGTGTTTAATTCATACGGCCATACATATGTAATCCAGACGGTCATAAATGTGTGGATGTTTAATTCACACAGCCATAAATACACACATATCTAACTCATACAGTCATAAGTGTATACATATGGTCATAAGTGTATACATATGTAACTCATACGTACTAAAAGTGTACATGTGCAACTCATAAGGGTATAAATGTGTACATGCGTAATTCATACACTCATAAGTGTGTATCACTGTGCATATGACTCAGTCATATGTGTGTACATGCCAAACTCATAAGGGCATAAATGTGTACATGTGTAACTCATAAGGGCATAAATGTGTACATGCGTGACTCATACACTCATTAGTGTGAATCACTGTACATCGGGACTGGGATAATATAATTGGGGAAAGATGATGATGATGAAAGAAAATATAGAGGATAGTGAGGAGATATTGTGGATAGGATGAGTGTTGATGAGATTGTTATGATTTGGAACTCATGCTAGCCGAGTGGATAAGCCGTTGGCCTCCCAACGTCGCGGTAATGGGTTCGATCCCGAATTTTTACGAAGAGTCGATAAAGCACGACGAATACGAATGGGGTAATTAAGGTGGACAAGCTTAGCCAGACATTGATAAACACAACCCTTCAGAATAGAAATTGAATCACTGGGGATATCACCGAATTTATCTAAATTGGCCAAACTTTTAGCAATGGAAACTGAGGGCAGCCTCAAAATCAAGTCTGCAAGACTGGAACATAAACTAGAACGGAAACTAGAAACCCTCATCGCGGGTAGCAGTTGGACAAAGAATAGCCGACAGGAAACTATTACCAACCTTTCCTCCGAAGTTTTGGATGAAAATATTATTACAGCCTCAGGATATGGTCTGGATTTCTCTATCCCATCCCACCCCTCTATTGTTTCCATTGCTAAAGGTTTGGCCAATTTAGATCAATTCGGTGATATCCCCAGTGATTCAATTTCTATTGTGAAAGGTTGTGTTTATCAATGTCTGGCTAAGCTTGTCCACCTTAATTACCCCATTCGTATTCGTCGTGCTTTATCGACTCTTTGTAAAAATCCGTCCCTCCATATTACTAAGGGAGATAAGTCTGGAACTGTTGTGATTATGGATATAAATTCATATATTACTAAAATGAACGATTTATTAAGTATCCAAGCTACTTACATCCCAGTATTAAAGATCCCACTCTACAAGTTAATAGTGATTTCCTTAAAAATGTACAGCTATTACTTAAAAACTTCCCTGAATTAGTTTCCAAATTCAGTCGAGTCACGTCACCCTTCCTTATTTGTATGCACTTGTAAAAACGCACAACCAAACTTCCCTTTACGCTCTATTATAAGTTTAGTTGGTTATGTTACTAATGCTCTCTCTAAATGGCTTACTTCTATTCTTACACCTACAGTTGAGACCATTTCTTATTCACATGTTACCAATAGCTACGACCTTATTTCTAAACTTAATGTCATTCAGCATTCGAATAATTTTACCCTTGTTAGTTTCGATGTCTGTGGGACATTGCATTCATGTGCTACTTTGTGAGTTATTATATATATATATATATATATATATATATATATATATATATATATATATATATATATATATATATATATATATATGTGTGTGTGTGTGGAAAACTCACAATTATCGTGTGAGTAAGCAATAAATGCAATAAAGCCTTATGTTTATGTATGTGTATTTATTTCCATTTGAGTCGAGTCATTAGAACATTCGTACTTATTCTACCTTGGTTTTTAAATCTTGACCTCTGAGGTTAATCTCTCGCTCAGATTTCCTACCTCCCTAATTTTTTAGGCGGTATTTTAATCCCCTTGTCAACCTTTAGTCTTTTGAATTTACTTGATTTAATGATCTTAGTTTGTATTGATCTTCGTTCCTCCTAAGGTTTCCATTTCATATTAATTCACTTTTTTTATTGGTTTTGTGCTTTTTTCGTGGGCGTTCCCTCTCCTCTGTATCATCCTTATAAATATTACAATTTTCATACTTTTGTTATTCCTTGATGAACAACTCGAAATAAAGTTCGAAAGTACTTGGAATCCTCGTACTAATTTTCCTTGTGGGATTTGTTGGTTATATATATATATATATATATATATATATATATATATACAAGGAGCGGTCAATAAGTTTTGCGAATTGGTAGGGCAAAAGAGAGGAAGGGGGATGGCTGTTTCTGGGGGTGTTAGGAAAAGTTATGACAAGTCAGGACCTGCAGCCACACGCTCCTGCCTCGTCTATTTAAGAAGCAGTAGCTGATCGCAGATCGTTAGTCACAAATTTTTCAACAATGGAGAAGGTTGAGCACCGCGCAGTGTTCAAATTTTTGACCAAGGAAGGAAAGAATGCAAAAGAGATCCATGAACGCATGGTTGCAGTGTACACCGACACCGCCCCTTCCTATGCAACCATTGCTCGCTGGAATAGGGAGTTCCGCCAAGGTCGTGAGTTCCTTGAAGATGTCCCCGTCCAGGATGCCCGTCAGACGTGACCAACGAGAACAATGTGGCCCGTGTGGAGAGGATCATCCTCGAAAATCGACAGGTGAAGGTCGAAGAAATCAAGCGAGAACTTTGAATATCACATGGAAGTGTTATCAACATCATCCACGACAATTTGGCCATGCCCAAGGTCTGTGCCCGTTGGGTCCCTAGAAACCTCACGCCCCATGATCCACTTCAACTTCGTCAAAGTCCACAAGGCCAGAGTTGCACAAGCTGCCCGGCGCGAGTGCGGATTCGAGGAGCTCAACAACCCCCCCTACAGTCCAGATCTGGCCCCTAGCGACTACTTTTTATTCCGCCAGCTCAAGGGTGCATTGCGTGGACGCCGGTTCGGGGACGATGAAGATGTCCAGCTCGCCGTCCAGGAGTGGATTGAACAGCAGTCTGAAGATCTCTGGTTGTCGGGAATTCGAAGCCTCAGGGACAAGTGGCGCAAGTGCATTGAAGTCGAGGGTCGTTATGTTGAAAAATAATAAAACCCTTTTCCTCATATCTCGTTTCCTTATATCCGAATTGCAAAACTTATTGACCGCCCCTCGTATATATATATATATATATATATATATATATATATATATATATATATATATATATATATATATATATATATATATATATATATATATATATATATATATATATATTCTACTGGTCTATTTGACCGCTCAGATACTCCAACTAAACCAGAAAATAAGGTGCCAGTAATCCCTTATCACAGATGCCAAAGACAAGCAAGTTGAAGCGCCTGAGCTAAATTAAATAATGAACCAATTTTTATCTTACTTAATATATCTGTTGTTCGTCAAGTTGCCATTTTGCAAAACTATAAAAAAAAACAGATGGATGCTTATTGTCAAAACTATATTCTTGGATCCCACTCCCAGGCCCCACCGATAGGACTTTGGAAATCCCTGACTTAACTCCTCTTCGGTACTTGTACATTTGTTTTTGCTAAGCCTGCAGAAGAGGCCAGTTCGTACTTTTAAGGGGCCTGTTCTCTGTGTACGAACGTCTTCCCGAACGTTCATATTATGCCCGTTGCTTTTCTTATTTTTAATAAATCTATAATAAAATATCTTTCTCTGTTCAATGAAAATTACCTAACGTTTGTTAGGGTCAAGGAAAACTCCTGTAGACATGTCGGCGTGGCACAACTTACTATAGCTAGCTGGCTATTAACCTAATCTAACCTAAGTTAAATTAACCTAATCCAACCTAACTTGACCTAACCCAACTTACCTTAATATTATACAGCACCGAGCAAACCTAGAAAACAAAATTCCCTAATCTACATTTTTTTCTAATACTCGTTTTATTTGAATGAAACTTGCAGAGAATATTCAATGAAATTTACTCTTGATAGGTCCAAGTTTCATTTCTTGGAACCAAGGATAAAAAAAGTTATGAAAAGAGTAATGCGTAGTTGAAGAAAAGATTCGCCCAAACTAGAGACTAATAACTTTCAGTTTACATGAAAACATTCATAGCTTATGTATGGTAACGCTATTTCAGGTTGCTAATGATGGTAATACTCATTTATCAAATTGGCGAGACAAATTAAAGTCGACAAATCCTTCAGAAAATAGGTTGCCCAGTGGAAGAGTAAAGAAATAACACTGTATGACATTTCGAGGAATTGTAATCAGTCAAAGAACGTGATTTCACTCCTAATAAAGCTCCATGAAGATACAGGGTCCCAGGGAAGATCGTACGATGCAACGGGTCTCGATGAAGGACCGATTTTAAAGCGCAGACGGGATTTCACGTTAAGTTGCCGAGGACCTGAACTTGAATCAGGCTTGCCAGACGGTCTCACCTCGCTTGAGAGAGGTAGGACTCGTAACACGTTCCCCTCCGAAGAAACCACTCGCAACTAAAAAGAATAAATCAGCTACGTTGTACTTTTCAAATGAACATAACCTGTGGGGTGCTTAAAAGTGGAGAAGTCTTTTGCATCGACGAAAACAAATTTGTCCTGATCGGATGGGCAGTTGCAAGTACGTTTGAGCGGCCTAGTAAATACTGCGGTATACTAGAATCTTCTTCAGGAACATGTGATTCCCTCTCTTCGAACATCGGGAACACGGTGAAGCAGTTCTTTGATGCCCTAAATATCGACGTGATGAACAGACCTGCGCAGAGCCGTGATTAAAACCCGATAGAAAACCTATATGATCGGTGAGATGGTTATGGATCGGAAACCGACGAATGTCAAAGATGTCTGGCGAATATTGGATGAGGAATGTAATAAAATCACACCTGAACAATGCGACAGATTGGTAAACTCCTGTGGCCGGAGAAGTGCTCGTCATTCAAAACCCTCCATACTTCTTATTAATATTCTGTTCAATTCTTTATGAAACAATTATGATCTTTTCTACTTATAATTACATTTATTCTTATCTTTCTCTAGTTTTGGACGCATCTTTTTTCACATTCACATTACTTTTCTCATACTTTTTTTTTAGCCGTTGTCTACGAAATTAAACATGGACACTATCATATTCAGAGTTCAAAGAATATTCTGTGCAATTTTCATTGAATATTAAACTATTAATTTCAAGAAAATCTAGATTTGTGAATTTTGTTCTCTAGTTTTGGACGGTACTGTATATTTCGAAGAATCGTTTAAAGTTATAAAAGTCAGGCCACTACAGACAGTTAGGTACGACAATATCGACTGCAGTCAGTTGACCCATTCATTCCCAGTTTGACAAACTTATTTCCTTCATGCAGCTGCTGTACATCCATATTTTAAGGGTGAAATGGGAGATTGTCAAAGCAGGGAGGGAATCAGAAAATGAACGGTTGCAGTTTCCTCGAAAATCTTCGAAAACTAGTCTCACAAGTTTTCCGAACAAACTGTCATTCACACAAGACAATTAGTGTATTTAGTGTAGCTGGGGACGTTATGAATGAACATTCATTGGGAGAATGCGTAAAATAACCCATGGTGTGATTAGGGATGAGCAAGATGATTTTAAATATGGATTAGATTGTTGAGTTAAGGTTACACTCTGCAGCAGTTCTTTTAAAAGGTTTTAATTTAAACCAAACCAACGAAGGCATCTCCCGCAGAAAGTTTGTAAGGAAAGATCTGTAAAGAAAGCGAAGATTGATAAAGTGAAAACGTGTCCAAGATATATATACGCAGATCTTTCTGCAAGCATTGAGGCCAAAAGGGCACTCATTCCTCCAGATGTTAGCTGCAGCAGTGTCCCATGCTACACTCGTGGACTACACACTGGGCCTGGGGGAAGCGTGCTGTATCTAAAGGTGTTTTAAAACACTTAAAGGAGAAATTAGTGTTGCATGCTTGCCTTACGGATCTGGAGTAAAAAAAAAACATATAATGGAGTTAATAAAACTGTTATGATGGGTGTTTTAAAGATATGTGCTGTTGGTAGTCTTTTGTTTAAAAGAGTGAAGAATTTCCTCTATGAAGACAATAAGGTATATGTAAGAGCAGCTGGTGGAAGATTAAGAGAGTGGTTTGGTATCGATTGCAGTATGTATGAAGGGAGTGTAATACCACCTTGGCTTTTTAATGTGTTCATAAATGGTGTGATGAGGAAATTATAGATGATGATTAGTAGGAAAGGCGTGTCTTCGGTGACAAGGAGTAATTATTAAGTAATAAAAACCTTCCTGTATGCTAATGATCGTGTTTTGATGTGTGAATCAGAGAGTGAACTCAATGATTAAACGTTTCCAAATGTTTGTGTGTAGTAGAAGCGTCTGAAAGTGAATACGGGAGAGTGCATTTATTTCCAAATAGTGTGAAAATAAACTTTGTGAATAATTTTTTTTTATTCTTGAAAGCGAGGAAAGTGTGTAAAAGAAGATGAATTTGTATGTAAATCTCAAATGATGGAAAGGAGGAAGATGTAGGAGCTATTAGAGCACATGTTAATGGCAAAGGTCTGATGTGGTCGAATTTCATATAACCTTAATGTATGGCAGACCATTATCGGGAAGAAGAAAAAGATGATGGTATTGCTAAGTGGGAAAAGATTGAATACAACGAAAATATATACGTGAGATAAATTTATGGAGTGAAGAGAGAAAAGAAGTGAGAGAAATTCAGGGAGTGAAGGGAAATGAAGTGATTGTTGAGGATATTTTAAGATTGTTCTGGTCTAGTGAACGAATGAACGCAGAAACGTTTAAAAAAACTTGTATTATTGCGTTGTAATGACAGAAGGAGGCCAACCAGCTGAGAAAACTGACGAATTTATAGTGTGAGAAAATGTGTGAGAAAGAGGTGTCATCTAGAAAAATGAAGATAATTGCGTATGATAAATGTATTTGATGAACATTTCTAATGGTGAATTATATGGGTGATATAAATCGATGGAAAGACACCAAGTCCCTTTTTGATGGTGGCAATACAACATTCAATTGGTAAATGCTAGGAGATGGCTGGAGCACACATCTGGCGTATAATGAAGGGTAGTAATGGTCGTTTCATGATTCTGTTTACCATCCAATTTTTTCATCATATGGTATCGGCGCTTAACCCTACACACAATCATAAATTTAAAAAATAAAAATGTAATTACTCTCGGGATTCGAACCCGCTTCTTCTTGAATGAGCAGCACAGGCATTCCAAAGGGTCATAGGTTCGAATCTCGATGGAAGAAAGATTATTATTTTTTGACAAATCTATATCATAAAAGTGCATTTATATGACGTCCTTCGGTGCCATGGGCCCTCAGAAATGGCTTGTATAGCCATGAAATAAGGCAGAACTAAAGAGGTGGGATTTCAAGGCGCTCTTAAATACAGCAAGAGAGGGGAAGGAGGATAGGCTAGTTGATAGTTCATTCCATATCTTAAAAGTGCAGATTGACTAGGTACGGATAACCATGTAGCAAAAAAAAAACTACGAGGTACATGCAACAAAAAAGCAAAGTCTGAACGTATGAACCTCCTGGCTCGAGAAGGGTTCAGTGAAGAAGGCAAGTAGGAGAGGGTAGCGTTATTTAAAACTCTGTAATAAAGAAGTACATTGAAGACAATTAACAGCCAGTGCATTTCACATCTCTGACGGAGAAGAACAAAAGCTGAAGTGGTCGAAGAGTGCAGGGAGAAAACAGTGAGGAGGCGGTTATGAATTGAAGTGCTTAGAACCATAACGTACCAAGCGCAGTTACATTAAAGGGCAGTCACAGCATCGACAACTATGCTACCATATTAAAACTGTTCTACATGAGTTTTAGATTTTGGAGTCCTTAAGAAATATGTGTGTAGTCCACCGCAAGCTCCTTGTGTCTAACAGTTTCCCACAAGCGTTTGGTATATTATGATACTAAATGCCACATATAATGTTTCGATTACCACTGATCGTTCATGGATTTCTCGTATAAAAGATGATCAGCCAAAGGAAACAACTATTCATTTATTTTACTTGTTTTCCCATACTTCTTCCGATCTTGTTTTTCATCTATATTTTTGTCAATATCGATAGCTTAGTGTCGTCATGCAGATGCTTGTAACTAGTCGTTTGAATACACTTGACTATTTATATATATATATATATATATATATATATATATATATATATATATATATATATATATATATTCTCTCTTCTCTCAGGTACTGTGACCAAGACAGGGGTGTGAGGGAAAGAGAAGTAAATGAGGAGAAATAAGTGAAGAAGCAGTCAGCCCTCAAGTCTTTGTAATCCCCTCACCGGCATTCAATTCGGTTTAGCACCGTTGCCATGGTTCCTGCTGTTCCGTTATTCCCCTATTCTACCCTCTTCCATCACCCCATCTTTCCTTTACCCCTCTCCATTTCTCCGGATTGTGTGTATTTGTGTGAGTGTTTGGTAGAGCGCCGTCTGTGTTGTTAGGAGCGGAATTTAATTTTGGACTAACATTTGGGAGCGACCTATTTTTGTACCGAGGGATCCTTCCCCTTCTCCCCTCCTTTTTCGCTATCTCGGGACTAGAGGATGTTTCAGAGGGGAATAATTTGGATTAATCTGCATACAGCTACCACGCAGAGGGAAGCGTAGCTACCATGAAACTCTAATCACAGCTATATATCGCTCTTTTATGCGTACGCGCGCACATATTTGCAGACGGGAGAGATAGATACATATATAGTTAGATAGGCAGACACAGGTATACATAGATACTATCACATATACGCTCATAGAGTATGCATCAAATTCTAGAGACGGTGAAACTGATTTTTTTTTTTGATTCTTTGAATGAGGACTTGAAAAGAACGAAATCGCTTGGAATTGCATTTTATATTTTCTGAGGGAAATATTTGCCTTCCTACTAGTATACGTTAATATTCCTAGTAGTATACGAGGGGCGGTCAATAAGTTTTGCGAATCGGTAGGGCAAAACAGAGGCAGGGAAATGGCTGTTTGTGGGGTTGTTAGGACAAATTATGACAAGTCAGGACCTGCAGCCGCACGCTCCTGCCTCGTCTATTTAAGAAGCAGTAGCTGATCGCAGATCGTCAGTCACAAATCTTTCAACAATGGAGAAGGTTGAGCACCGCGCAGTGATCAAATTTTTGACCAAGGAAGGCAAGAATGCAAAAGAGATCCATGAACGCATGGTTGCAGTGTACACCGACACCGCCCCTTCCTATGCGAACATTGCTCGCTGGAATAGGAAGTTCCGCCATGGTCGTGAGTCCCTTGAAGATGACCCCCGTCAGACGTGACCAACGAGGACAATGTGGCCCGTGTGGAGAGGATTATTCTCGAAAATCGACTGGTGAAGGTCGAAGAAATCGAGCGAGAACTTTGAATATCACATGGAAGTGTTATCAACATCATCCACCACAATTTGGCCATGACCAAGGTCTGTGCCCGTTGGGTCCCTAGAAACCTCACGCCCCATGATCGACTTCAACGTCGTCAAAGTCCACAAAGCCAGAGTTGCACAAGGTGCCCTGCGTGAGTACGGATTCGAGGAGCTCAACCATCCCCCCCCCCCTACAGTCCAGATCTGGCCCCCAACGATACTTTTTATTCCGCCAGCTCAAGGCTGCACTGCGTGGACGCTGGTTTGGGGACGATGAAGATGTCCAGCTCGCCGTCCAGTAGTGGATTGAACAGCAGTCGGGAGATTTCTGGTTGTCGGGAATTCGAAGCCTCAGGGACAAGTGACACAAGTGCATTGAAGTCGAGGGTAGTTATATTGAAAAATAATAAAACACTTTTCCTCATATCTCGTTTCCTTATTTCCGAATTGCAAAACTTATTGACCGCCCCTCGTACCTTAATATTCCTACTAGTATACGTTAATATTCCTACTAGTATACTTTAATATTCCTACTAGTATGCGTTAATATTCCTACTAGTATACGTTAATATTCGTATTAAGCCAAGATCAAGCAGGCTTTCAAGATTTATAAGAGTCAGAAAGCGGGTTAAATAAAAAGAGAGCCGGGATTAGGACCCCATTCAGGGAATTATAGAATTTGAAACCAGGAACGACATTAAAATCCAGTTGAGGTCAAACGAAAAGCGCAAAATAAGGGAAGAGATCGAAGGACCAAGATGGAATGTGATATAAATCGAGTATCCGATGCTCTGTTGTTTTATAAGTTAAGTAATATTTATCACTTCTATTCGTGAACCTATTGACTGGTGTGCTTATAACGAATTGCGCGGGAAAATCATTCCATTTCTTAGTAATTTTATAGAGAAAAAGTTCCGAGCTTTCGCAATTTCAAATCTTTTGTTAATAAATTTGGAACCATTAGTTCTACAAACCACTCGGTTAATCTAACTCAAATATCAAATTATATATTAACGAAACCATTTGGTTTTTAGAGACTTCGATGAATTGACCTCGCAAACGACAATCGACCAGCGACAATAAATTAAGATTCCTCAGCCTGGCTTCATAGAGGAATTTCTAAGCTCCGGCATTAAATACCGTTCAACTCTCGCGTGGTTAGGATGCTTTTGGCATACGAAGAGACTGAAATTGAATTACATATTTTTAAGTCTGACAAACACTCTATGCAGATAGGATCAATCCTTATGTTCGAGTACAAGGACGACAGTTTCAACACTTACTGTAAGTACTTAAGAACATAAGAAGTGAGTCTTTAAAAGGTTACTCAATAGCCTATATGAAGCATTATTATTAATATTTTTTGGTTGCATAGACACTTAGGTGTCACCGTAGATAGGGGAAGAATATGTTCAAATTTAAAACCGAACTCCTGGTTATGTACCCCCAGAAGTCTATAAGTTTTTTTTCTGAAACAGATCGATTTGGAATCTGGGGGTCGTTGGTAATTAAGACACGCATCTCTTTTTTTTTCATAGTGACCGCGTCGAGATTCGGACTGCCCATTTTGGGGGGAGATCAGTTCACTTTTAGGTGCCTTCGAGCCTCGCAGGGTTTTTTTTTAGGTTTTTGTAGTAACATGGTACTTAGATTAGTTATGATGTTTATTGAATTAGGTTAGGGCAGATTATTGACCACAATGTCTTAAATTAGCCTGTCCTACTGAATAAAGCAAGGACATAAAAATCGTGATGCGCTTCCAATTTTAGATCAATGTAACATAGAACCTAACTTAACCTAACCTAACCTGGGCAAATCCAAATATTCACTTGCTAACACGTTACTTGATGAATGCGATATTAGTTGATTTACTAATGGCATCGTTCACAACTATTGACCTTTTGCCTAACTCCAGTCATTTCCGCAGAGGCGTTGATACGGGCCAACTCTACTGTGTGGGAAAATGATTGATGATAATGCGGAAATACATAGTCAAGATCTTTATTTATTAAATAAGAGAAAACCAACGAGGATATTTTAGGCAGAAAACTTGGGCAATATAGTGTTATAAATTGTTGAAGTAAGGTGAAGTGAAAATATGAGGAGGGTCTTTAGACTAAACTGGGAAAAGTGAATATTAATTGGGGAGGAGATAAACAAGGCAGGTAACGCAACTCTCAAAACCTGCCCTGGCGGAAGATCCTTTTAGGGAGAGGGATTGCAGGGAGTTCCCCCCTGTGGGGTCGGAGAAAAGTGATGAAATTAATTAATGTGAAAAATTATGGAAACTACACAGCTTTATGAGCCAACCTGGGGCACTAGAGGTCGAAGTGGGGGTGAGGGGATCTGCTTCCATCAACCAGACTGCCCCCACCCCTCCAATACATGGCTGGAAAACACAAGGATTCAAATAGTGGAGCAGGAGTGTTTTATTCCCTGGTCGGCGAATCTTCAAAATGCTGACGCACGGCGAAACTGCATCATTTCCCCTCACTCTCGGTAGCGCCCTCCCGCGCCGGCAGCCCCACAGCGACCCCTCATCGGCAGGCCTTCATTGACAGGCCCTTACTGGCACTCCTGTTCGTCCTTTATTCCCCTCGGATTTCCCTCGGGGGTGAAGCCTTTCAACGGCCGATAGGTGCCGACGTGAAATTAGAATCACTGCCCGGCTGACCATCTCGTTAATGGAGATGTGAGCGATGGGGTTGGCACTGGCCCTGTACTAGGAGAGAAGCTAAGGGAGTGCCAGAAGGGGTTAATTAATGAAGTAACGGGGCGTAATGTGATAACATAACGAGGATAAGGTGCAACGGGGATTCGCTCGCATTTCAGCTGAGGAGTGTGCATTTCAATACTTACATGGACATCAGAGTTACGCGTACGATCGTATGATGAAATCGTTCTTTCTCTCATTCTTTCATTCGTTCCTTCGTTCCTTCCTTCCTTTTTCTTACCTTTTTTCGTTATTCTCCTTTCTTTTTCATTCTTTCCTTTTCTTTATTTTCTTTTTCTTTCTTTTTTCTCTCTTCCTTTCTCCCTTTCATTCCTTCTTTCTCTCTTTCTTTCTTACACAAACACGCTTTCGCTAACACAAATACAAATAAATTGTGTATAAGTAATTCCTGATTCTGATGAGAATTATTTTAATTTTAAACGAACACCAACGAGATAATCTCCTTCAGAATTTTCTAAGGAGAAATCTGTAGAGAATGTAATGAAGTTGGGTGAAGTGAAAATGTGTGCAAAATATATAGCCGCAGATCCTATTATGAGCATTGAGGTCGGAAAGCACGCAATCCTGAAAATGTTATCTGCAGCAATATTTACATGCTACACTTGGCACATCCTTGTGGGGGATAATAATAATGGAAAAATGAAATATGAGGACAGTATGGGAGAGAAGGTTGGGAAGGCAGGTATGTTACATACACCCACCCAATCACACCACTGGAGTTGGGAGTGTGAATGGATGAACGCTGTTCGGCGACTAGCCTACAAAATTACCCGCGGACCAATAAATAGGTGGGAAATTGCTTTGAAGGAAAGTGGCTACAGGGGAGAAATGGAGATATCTAGATTGAAAAAACCCCAGGTAGTTACAATCTAGTTTTAGAGTACCTAAGGCACTGGGGCCTGAAGGATGCGCCGCTCCTCCAGTCCAGATGCCGGGTGTAACCCCCCCACCCACCCTCACGCCATTAAGTATTCAAAGCTCTGTATTACAGCGTGGGTTCTCTCCACAGGGCTACTTTTATTACACTTCACGAAAAGGAATTACACGTAAAATTTCGTCTCTCTATCTCACCATTTCGGGGTCGCCACACTTTTCACTTTTTCTTCGTCCGGTTGGTCTTTGAGTGTGGTGGACTAAAAGTGGGGCGACCTCTAAATATCATTGTAATGTGATGAAATTTCGTACACAATGAGAGGAATGTAACACGAAAAACAGCAGTGCTGTGGAGAAAGGATCTGTGCAATTTTAAATTTACCCCGTTTTTTGAACCACCCTAATATATATATATATATATATATATATATATATATATATATATATATATATATATATATATATATATATATATATATATAATTAGGTAAAAGGCCATGTTGTATCCAGGTACTATTGAAGTCCACAGCTGTGGCAGCGTTATTAATTTTAACTGATCTTTTCTTAATATTTCTTACAAGTTTTTTAACGGGGTCTTCGAGGCGAGAAAAACATCCGCGAATGACATTCTTTATTCCTAGATGGTTATCGGTGAGGAGCCCGAATCTGACTGCAGGACCGCTTATAGGGCTAGACCTAATTACGTAGGGTGGTCAGGGAGTGTGCGCTCCAGAGCAGGCAGGCGAGATAGTATTAGGAACAGATAGGGGGCTTCTCCCACTAGTGGAGTGGGGTAAATAATCTACTACCTTATTTTTTCCAGAAAACCCCCCTAAAAGGGGGCATGAAAAATTGAACATAGACCCACAGGACTTCACCAAAAGGCTCCCACTTCGGCAAATTCAGAACGGGATCAAACGGAAATCACAGGATGGAGCACAAAGAATTTTAAAGGATTTACAAATCGCTCTGATCAAATGGATAGAAACAGCTAGTGGATATCTTGTCATCTGTGCGGAAAACAACGATGTCTAACTGCTACTTTCATCGGCAGGAACCATCACTTTAAGGAAAATTGGCTTAGAGGCTAAAGTACCAGCCAAGATTATTGCCAACCGAAGCATCGTATGACGTAAGGTAGAATCATGGGTGGGGGAACACTCCCCAGAGGAAATAAAACATGAAATAATGGAACAACAACCCTGGATGAAGATACACGACATAATCAAATTTAAGGAACACACACATGTGTTCAAAATAGTGTGCGAGTCAACCGAGATTGCGACAAAGGCACTACAGAAGGGAATCCTCGCATACAGTATGAGAATCCCAACTTGTAACATTCAAAGGGACCAGCATCACAATATACAAATCTGTTTTAGATGCTACAAAATAGAAGACCACATCACCGCAAAATGCCCAAGAAAGGAAGGAGAAATATGTTCAGAATGCAGTAGCCTACACTCTTGGAGGAGCTGCACAAACTCCACGAAAAAGTGTGTTAATTGCGGAGGGAGTCACAGAACAATGGCAATGACATGTCCGACGCGAAAAAGAAATAATAAAGAGAAAAGAAACTGAAACAAAAAAAAAATAAAATAAGGAACAAGAAGCACCTCATATGCGGCGGCAGCAGCAACGAAAAACAATGGAACAACCGCTCTAATGACGCTTGGCGGAACTCTGAACGTAAAAATACGGACATGCATTTTACATTCACACGTCTTAAACATTGCCCAACCAGGAACATATGCCACCACGTTGAACTCCATGCTCTAGGAAAATGGGCTAGAGACAATAAAATTCCCGCAAAATATTGATTCATCGGCTATATTTAACATAAAAATTTCAGAATATACAAAAATGAAGCTCTTGGAAGAAACACAAAGAAATGAAAGCAAATCTGAACAAGAGGAAGACAAGGAAAGCGAGGAAACAGAATATGAGATCAGCACCGAAAAGAATAATAAGAAAAACATAACAGAAACACACGCAAAAACAAAAAATAAAATCTACTAGGGACACCTCGCAATGCGACCAAAGACCAGAAATACCAACCGCGAAATGTGAAACGGATAAGAGTCAGACCTCACCAAGGTCAGAGAATAAAGGCAGAAATATCAGGAAAAGATACAAATAAATTTACGTAATGCCTCCACTCTTCCCAAAAGAATAGCCGCTTAAGAACATACCAACAAGATAGATAATAGTAAATTAAGAATTCTACAGATAAATACGAATGGCTGGAAGGAAGCATAAAGAAAACACATACGGAAATATCTTTAGAGAAATAGATCCTGATATCATTCTAATTTCAGATCATGAGATTAACCTTGAGACTCACAAACTAAAAATATGTAACAACGACGTAATAGCGATTAATCACACAAACGAACCACACGACGGAGGAGCAATAGCAATAAAGAAAGGAATAAAGTTCAAAACAAAGCAAGGACTAACCGAATTTTACCTCGCAATTGAGGTCAAAATGGAATTAACCAATATAATAATCACTACGGGATACCAACCACCGTGACGACCGGGACTCCCAATAAATAATTTTGTGAAAATATTTAACAATAGACTTCCAATTTTATTTTGGGGAGACCTGAACGCAAGATGCACGTACACAGGATATAGGAATAGAAACCAAACAGGAAAAGACCTACAAGCTCTAATTAAAGACAGAACAGCGACAACTCCAGACATTTTAACTACTACATGGAACATGTAGATGTTTTATGCAGCAACCACACATCAACACTACTCACCGTGAATCAGCAACCAATACAAATACCCGCTATAAAATGGAAAGCATACCATAGAGCAGACTGGGAAAAATACAAACAAGAATTGAATGACTACGCACCAAACAGACTAAATGAAGCTACTTTAGAAGAAATCGATGGCGAGCTGGAAAAAATAAGGACGCGAATATAAAAAGCTGACGAGAATGCAATACTAAGAAACATACAAGACAGTTAGATACTTTATATGGACAAACGAAATGAAACTAAGAATGCAGAAATAAGAGTGATAAACGAGGACATAATAATAAACGGAACGTCAAGGCAAAAATACCGCCATCTGAGAACGAAAAGAGAGAACTACTAAGCGCAACAACGGACAAACAAAGTGAATACTGGAACATAGCCGTTCAAAATATTGATTCATCGGCTATATTTAACATAAAAATTTCAGAAGATGCAAAAAAGAAGCTCTTGGAAGAAACACAAAGAAAGGAAAGCAAATCTGAACAAGAGGAAGACACAGATACTGAGGAAACAGAATATGAGAGCAGCACCGGCAAGAATAATAAGAAAAACATAAGAAAACGCATTTTTCTTGCAATTTCAAACAAAAACTAGAGTATAATTCAAATATTCTTTCTGGTTCTATTTTCGACTCAATATTATTATTAATATTGCCCCGATAATTTTGGAAAAAGATAAAAAGAATGGGAAATACTAAAGGTAAAGAAAAATAAAGATTATGGAGAGAAACGGGAAATTAATCGAAGATGAACGCGAGATTGAAAAATTGTTCAGGGAACACTGGAAAGGAGTGTTCAACATCGGCGAAGAAGAAAACGAAAACTACGATATAGACTTCGAAAACCAAATAATTGACGAACTAAATGAACGAATTGAGAGGACTTTCCCATATCACTACGTAGAAGAGGAACGGTATGCGAACGAAGGATTTAACGCCAAAATCACAATCGAGGAATTAAAGAATACCATCTCAAATTTTAAACAAAAGGCCCCTGGGAAATCGGGCCTCACCCGAAACAAAACTATATAGAAACCCCGGATAATATTCTCGAAGGGGTAAGGAATGTGTTTAACGCCTGTATAAACACGGAAAACTTTCCCAATGAGTTAAAGATAGCCAAATTGATATTCATACCGAAGCCGGGAAAACCACTTTGGGAGGTCGAAAACCTCCGACCTATATCCCTTCTCGACTTCATCAGGAAGGTGTTTGAAAAAAAATCCTGAACACAAGATTAAATGAATATCTCACAGAAAACAATCTCTGGAACAATCAACAATTCAGTTTCAGAAAGAACAGAAATACGGAGATGGCCCTCAGCGTGATTACAGAACAAATAAGCAGAGTGAAAGGAAAGAAATGCAGTATGGACATTGTATGCTGGGACGTATCGAAAACATTCGATAAAGTATGGCAAAGAGGCAGACAACATAAAATTCTAAATCTGGAAATGAACACCTATTTGGAAAGAATTTTTTGGGACTACGTCATGGAAAGATATGCATACATAGACACGAGGAATTACCAAGGTGAAAGATTCAAGCTTAATGCGGGCCTCGCTCAGGGAGGGTGTTTAAGTCCTTCGCTATACTCAGTGTATACCTCAGACATTTCACCCCCCCCCAAGAACGAGGGCTGTGTGAACATACAATACGCAGATGATTTCACTCAATTAATTCCCTGTGTTTATAGAAACCCTCAGATGCAGGCCAGAGTTACGGAAACATAAATAGAAAATCTAAACGAGTATGAACGCAAATGGATAATTAAAACGAATAAAGATAAATTTAAAATTATACCTATGTATTGCAGAAAACTATCCGACGTTTACTTAAATGGAGAGCAATACAGGTATAATGATGAAAGCAAGATTTTAGGCCTAACTATTACCAAAAATGGTTACAAGAAATACGTGAAAAAATAAACAAAGCACGTGTCATGCTAATTTTACTTTACATATTAAGAAATCTAAACATGAAAAATTAGAAAAAGATCTACCAGGCCATGATACAGCCTACCTTGATATATCCAACAATTGCCATGTATACGGTTTCAAGAATCAATCCAATAGGAATGCAACCCCTACAGAATAAGGCAGTATACATAATTACGAACACGCGACGATTAGAGAGGAAAAAATAAAGAGACTTACACATCGAAGCCAAAAAAAAACATTAAACAAAATAATTGAAAAACGAGCCAAAGAAATCATAGAAAAAAACAAAAGAAGAAATAGAAGAGGAACTAAATAATCAAATAGCACGAGGGGCAGGATGGAGACAACATATGTTGTTTCCTAGTGCTAAAATCAGATCGGACCAAATGGAAGAGGAAGAGATTTACGTGTAAACCAAATAAGGAAACCCGATTGGACTTGATACCCACAAGGAATGACAAAACTAACTAAAAAGAGCAAATGAACGAAAAAGGAAAAACAACATGAATAAAGAAAAGAATATAACAAATAAATAACTAAGGAACATGAACCCACACAATAGATACATATACAGGAATTATGCTACAAAAATCATAGAAACTCGAGTTATTAACATAGCGGGGAAACGAATAACATTAACAATGGTTTGAACGCCTATCTCACACACATAACATAATAACAAAACAACCACAGAAATAAACAAACAGACACACTTTCACCCTAACTTACTTCGAACTTAATTTTAAAATTAGTTTATAGTACAGAGATTAGCGTGACTTCCACGCAACTTGCAAACCTCCAACTTCCTTCCACTTCAATCATCTTCATCCTTTACCGCTATCCAAAGATGGGCCAAACACTAACACCAGGGGTAGGTACAGCAAATCCTAACAATTAAAAGCTAGGAAAACATAAAGAAAACCCTGGTCCGGGTCCCACGTTAAGCAGGTCCACAGGCCGACTTGGTCAACTTTCAAGCCTTCGACTTTATTTCTGTTTCTCCTATCCTTACTTCTTTCTTCTTCCCCTCCCTATCTCTCCCTCTCTGGAGCTATTTTCCATCGATGCCTTCTGACTATTTGTCGCTCCGATCTAGTTCTCTGGCAAAGGAGGCAAAGGAGACAAAGGAAAATGAAAGTTTGAAAACGTGCTTCTTTTAACGGTGGTCAACTCGGAGACGCCGAGACGCACGTTAATTGCCGGTTTCTTCATTTGAATAATGACAGCTTCGGCCATCCGCAATCTTCTGCGATTTGGGAGCTGTCCTTATTCAGTTTTTCACGGGCTGGGGTAGTGCCATGAGAGTGGGCGTGTTTTTTTAATAAGGCCATCTTGAAGATGAGCTGTCAGTCGCCTTGACAGGGTTGTGGAGGTTAGGCCGATGTACTTTGAATTGTGGTGTTCGCAGTCACCGACTTTGCACGAATATTCGTACATGACGTTAGTCTCCTGGAGTTCGCTATCGGAAGGAGACAGCTGTTCTTCAAAATGCAACTACTTGTTTTCTTGGTCTTGTAGTATATAATTAAATTTATATTCGTATTAGTGTTGGTTAGGGTCACGTTACGATGGAGAATCGCTGTGAGAGCCTCTTCGTTTTCATGATAACCGGTGTTCATATTGGCATTGTAATAAAGGTCGATATTATTCTTTTTCGGAGTAGACCTGACGCCAGGACCAGCAGCCAAGTTCATTTTCTCTTTCATAGTGGCGTCGATGGATTCTTGTGGGTAGCCGTTGTTAACGAGAACTCGAGAAACCCTTTTAAATTCGAGATCAACAGCCATCCACGAGGATGAATGAGAAATTGCCCTGTTAACTAAGGTATTGATGACTGATCTCCTGTAACGTTCAAGACACTCAGAATAACCGTTTAAACAGGAGTCCAAATTTGTGATGCAAGTACATGTTAAGGCCACTTTTGGACTAGGACATAGAAAGTGGTGAAATTTAGGGAGAGTAAGAGAGGAGAGTGATGAAATAGGGTCAGTTTAAAGAATAGAGGTTGTGTGGGAGACAGAATAAATAGGTCCCTGGTGAAAGGGTAGCTCTGTTTGTTTAAGTGTGGTTTGTTTTTGTTTTTTGGATGTATTTTGTTTGTTTTTGTCTTTTTATGAACTATAAAAATTATAGTTTATTTAATTAAATTAAACATGAAATTTAATTCTTATTTTTTATATATAATCTTAATGGTCTTAAATGGCATTCAAGCCAGTATTTGAGGCGGGGTTTATTGTTCCCGCTGTGGGTTTTTGAAAAAGCTTTTCTAGTTAAATTTTGGATTTTGATATTTTTGCAAAGTTTTGAAAAAGGGTAAATCTTAGTGATGGTTTATGAATTTTTACTAAAGAAACCTAACCATTACACTAGTCATTTTTTGTGATTTGTCGATTTTGTCATGTGGATTTTGGAGTCACGTCGCCGTCAGACTGTATCTTACTGTATTTAAATGGACTTATTTGTCGGTCGACCTAGATGTCTAGGTGTGTACAAGAGAACTCCGGGGACAAGCGGGTATCAATGGCTTGCCAGATCCTCTCAGCCCTCTTGTAGAGCACCCCGTTGATCGGAGATAATCCAACCGAGTCGTGGAGCTCCCTCTGTCGTTTGTGTTCTCATCTTCGGGTGTTTGTGATGATAAGCACCACTGTGTTCTGGATCGTTTGTAGTTTTGAGCAATGTGGGTCTTGGCGCTCGCGTTCAGCGGCACCGGGGCGTAGAGGAGTCTCGAGCGAATGCACTCATTGAATATCTTGAGTTTATCAAAAGCTTTTTTGACATCGCGGAACACCAGGTCAGCTTGCCTTTTGTCTGCCTTAATCTTTGCAAGCTTTTCGGTGACGACGGCTAGTGCCGTGTCGGTCCCTCTTTTTCCTCTGAAGCCGTGTTGCTGCTTGTTATGCAAGTTGGCTTCATCGAGAAATGAGTGACTCTATTAGCCAATAGGAGAGATATCGGTCGAAAGTGGGCAGGGCAGTCCGGGGGCTTCCTCGGTTTTGGAATGAAATCATCTTGGCCATTTTACACTGGTCGGGGAAATAGCCCGTGTTCAGAGCGGCGTTCATGATGTTGAGAAGGCCACTCCAAACGTCAGAGAGGGGGATGGGGGCTGAATAAAATTTTTGCGGGTCAACCCCGTAGTACCCGGTGCTCTTTGGCGAAAGGATTTTAGAGTAATGGAGAGGTCTAGGGCAGTTATTTCACTGCCATAGCCCTCCATCAATCTTTCCTGCGACACACAGTGGTGAGGAGAGGTTTTGTGTATTTGTGTGTTTAGCTGTTGGATTACGTCAGTTTCGAATTCGAGGTCGCAATTGTCATTTACTTCTGGTGTAATTTTGAAGAATGAAGACCAAAAAATCCTAAAAATTTCTTCAATCTCTTCAGTCTCAGTAATTTGGGGGCCGTTGTAAATAATTGTCACTTTGGTTTGTGGAGGTTTTCCTTTAAGACGTTTAACCGTCTGCCAGAAAGTGTGGAGTCTCTTTCTATGTCGAGTCTGTCTATTAGTCTGTCCCATAGTAGCATTTGCTGGTCTGTATTTAGTGGCTGAAGTTCGTTTTTAATTTGTCTTAGTCTTCTCTGGGCATTGTGGTTGGGGCCTATCAGCGCTACTACATTGGACAGGTCCCTATATTCTTGGGCCAGGGCTCTCATGGGAGGGGTCCAGTGGGCAGCTGGAAGGATTTTATAATTAATACGGGGAATACTATTTTGATCTCTTTGATTAGAAAGTCAGTGATTTTATCTAGCTCCTCATCTATTTCTTCTAAATTGGCATCAAATAAAGGGTCGGGGATATAGCTTTCCCAGTTTACTTGTTTATATCTTTTGGATTCTGGGATTTCAATTTGAATGGAATTTACTCCTACTGTAGTAATTGTAAGGAAAATTGATACTAGATAAGACTATATCGGGTTTCGTGGCTGCTCTTTCCGATATGTAAGTCAGGAATTCTGGTCCGATCCGTCTAATGTATTGTCTGTCGTGTAGTAGTTCGATGTTTTTACCTGCATTGTTGTAGGAGGTAAATCCTGCCATAGGACACCTTGCGTTTAAATCTCCGACGAAGATAACGTTCTTCCGGTGGCTAAATACCTGCAAAAGGTTGTGCATGGGCACATAGCCGTGTCCTGGGGGTTGGCCTCCCATGGCCACGACCAATCCCCCTAGGAAAGTACCTACTTCAATGGCAAGGTAAGATTCATCAAAGTCTTCCAGTGTCCTGTATTTCAGTCCTTGTTTGACGGCTATTGCGCAGCCGTCATACCTTTCCTGACTATGAGTTTTGCTCATAACGTCGTATTGAAATAATTTCAATTGTTTTTTTGCGCGGTCAGTCCGTGTTCAGAGATAAGTATTATGTCAGGGTCACTTTGCGCATAAGATTGTCATAGATGGAACCTTTTCCGTCCCACCCATTGACATTCATATGTGTAATTTTAAGTCTGTCTGTCAATTTGTGTAATGTTGGTTCTTTACTGTGTGGGTTTAAAGTAGACGTTTATTCGCGTTCTACTTTAGCCCCATGAGGTGTACTGGGGGGTTGGATGCGCTCCCTGCCGTTTCTTTTTTTTCTGTATTCTTTGTCCGTGATCGTGAGGAAGCAGTCCGGGGTCAATTTTATCATGTTTTGAGCGAGAGCATCCTCAACCTGCCGCTCGGGAACCTCACCTGAGCATTCCCACTTGTACCTCCCGATCCTAAAACCTTCAGCTACTTCACGGGAATCGAGCTCGTTCTTTCCCTTGCGATGAGGAGGTTGACCTTGGGCCGCGGGTTTTAGAGGTTTTTCTTGCTCGCGGAGACCTGGCCTCCTTTGGTTGCACTGCTTCCTTGTTGGGTGTGTGATTTTGCGTTGTTTGTATCAATAGTGTCTTTCCTGGGTGAAGCTGGTGCCTGTTTTGTTGTTTGTGTTACTTTAGGTTTATTGAGACGTGTTGGCTGTTTTGTGGCCTGGGCACTTTTTGGCATGTTTCTTGGCACTCAGGGGCTACCACGCTTATTCTAATAACCTCCTCTGAGGGTGGGTTGTACGGAAATCACATCTCTTGCAGCCCGTTCTTTACGAGCATGCGATTGACTTCCGTGGCAAAGGTACCTGGGCGAGTAATGTTGGCAATGTGTGCAGAGTATATGCAGCACATTATTTTGGTTGAGTGTTCGTTTTCGATATGGAGGTATATTTTCTGGTTGTTGGTCTCGGCAATGGCGGCTTTGGCTACTTTTGCATAAGTCAAATTGGCCTTTTTCTCTTCTGTGTCGCGTTTTATTCGGGTTTGTTTTTGAATTTCTTGCTTTTTAACCGGACATGTCATAGACATAGTCCGGTGGGGGCCTTCACAGTTTAAGCATTTGGGGGAGTTACTTTTACATTTGCGCCAAAAATGGTCGCGGCCGGCGCAGATAGAGCATAGCGTAAGGTCTTTGTCCGGGCCGTTGGAAGTGGTGTGTTTGCCGTACTTATAGCTCCAAAAGCACATTTGTAGGTCCACAAACTCCTCACGTTCCATCTGCTCTGAGCAGACTCTTATGTTGAGGAGAAGCAAACCGTTTTCCTTAGCTTTTTGAGCCATAGCCGTGTCCTCGAATAAAACCTTAAAGACGTGCGTGTAATATTTGAATTTTATTACCTCAGCTACCTTTGCCCATTGGTGGTTCCTTTCAATTTCGTGTTTTAATCTCATCTGCCGAGTGGCTTCCGACCCAGGAATCGAGGCCCCTGCAGATTAGGCTACGGTGGGTTCTAATTTGTGGTGGTGTGGTCGGTTTTAAGTTAATCGTCTTCAGGCATTTAACAGCTTTGCTTGAGGTCAAGGCTTCACAGTCGGCCTTCCTCATGCAAATGGCCGAGTAACCATTTTGGATGTCAATTAGTCTAACCAGTGCAATACTCAAGGATCCGAAAACTTTTTCAAAAAAATTTCCTCTGTCTGGTTTTGGGCCATCCGAGAGAGGACCCGGAGTGTGATGCGGAGAGTCTCCCTCATTTCTCCTGCATCCTATCATGAGAAAGATTTAGAAAAGTGAGGGGGAGAAGGGGAATGAGAGAACTAGGGGAGAAGGTCCAACTATTTTATACCTCATTACCCTTAAACTTCCTTCCTTCAGGCTTGCGGGTGGGCCAGATGAGGCTCCGGTCAATGTATCTAACAAAGGAGCGAAAATTTCGCCCTTCACCTTCCTAGATCGAATACCAGTGGTCCACTTTTCGAACGTATCGCGCTTTTTCCCTTTATAAGTTTTTATTGTCACTACACCAAGCGAGTCGCACAAATTCACCTTCAAGAAAGTTCAGTTTGTAGAAATTCCGAAAAATTGGGCATAACAGTAAAGCAGACTAGCTAAGGCAACCAAAGCAGTCAGTCATGGAATTATTCAAAAATTACTACATTACGAAGAGCGGTCAATAAGTTTTGCAATTCGGATATAAGGAAACGAGATATGAGGAAAAGTGTTTTATTATTTTTCGATATAACTACCCTCGACTTCAATGCACTTGCGCCACTTGTCCCTGAGGCTTCGAATTCCCGACAACCAGAAATCTCCCGACTGCTGTTCAATCTACTCCTGGACGGTGAGCTGGACATCTTCATCGTCCCCAAGCCGGCGTACACGCAGTGCAGCCTTGAGCTGGCGGAATTAGAAGTAGTCGCTAGGGGCCAGATCTGGACTATAGGGTGGATGGTTGAGCTCCTCAAATCCACACTCGCGCAGGGCAGTTTGTGCAACTCTGGCCTTGTGGACAGGGGCATTGTCGTGAAGGAGCAGGACACCGCGTGTCAACTTGCCGTGCCGCTTCTGACGGATGCACTTCTTCAACCCAGCCAGTTCTCCTGCGTAATATCGTCCTGTGATGGTCCTTCCACGAGGCGCATAGTCTACCATCAACACTCCTTCAGAATCCCAGAAGATCGTGGCCATAATCTTCCCGGCTAAAGGTTGGGTCCGGAACTTGATGGGGTTCGGAGAGCCCCTGTGCTTCCAGGCCATGCTTTCGCGCTTGGTCTCGGGATCCCAATGATGGACCCACGTTTAATCACCTGTCACTATGCGTGACTCGAATCCCGCTGGGTCTTGGTTGTACAGGAGCAGCAGCTCCTTCGAACTTTGACGACGGTAAAGTCGATCATGGGGCGTGAGGTTTCGTGAGGTTTCTAGGGACCCAACGGGCACAGACCTTGGTCATGGCCAAATTGTCGTGGATGATGATGATAACACTTCCATGTGATATTCCAAGTTCTCGCTCGATTTCGTCGGCCTTCACCCGTCGATTTTCGAGGATGATCCTCTCCACACGGGCCCCATTGTCCTTGTTGGTCACGTCTGACGGGCGTCATCTTCAAGAGACTCACGACCATGATGGAACTCCCTATTCCAGCAAGCAATGGTTGCATAGGAAGGGGCGGTGTCAGTGTACACTGCAACCTCGTGCTCATGGATCTCTTTTGCATTCTTGCCTTTCTTGGTCAACAATTTCATCACTGCGCGGTGTTCAACCTTCTCCCTTGTTGATAAATTTGTGAGTGACGATTTGTGATCAGCTACTGCTCCTTAAATAGACGAGGCAGGAGCGTGCGGCTGCAGGTCCTGACTTGTCATAACCTGTCCTAACACCCCCACAAACAGCCATTTCCCTTCCTCTGTTTTGCCCTACCCATTCTCAAAACTTATTGACAGCCACTCGTATATATAGTATTTCTACGCGAACATAAGTATTACAAAAATTGGCTAATCATGGCGCGGGAAATTTTTAAGGGCAAACTAAGCGCTACAAGAAACATATAAAATTGGAAGGCTCAGATTGATACAATGGGTACGGCAGAATATTCGACTACTACGCTCTGCTGACAACCTTCGGATAAAGCATTTTTACTTGCTTAGTAACGGACTTTGAGCACCGCCTACATAAAAGAGCGCCTATTCTGGTTTCTTATGGTGAAATACGCTTCACCCTTCAAAAAGAGAAATACTTATTATTCATCGAATATTCATAACAGAATGAGGTCTCAAGCACCTCACTGCTCCCATCCATCGCCCTGCGTGTGAACCTGCTTCGGATGTCTGCCATTCATTGATTTCGTCTTAACTATGCCAGCCACTTGGACGGACATAATTAAGGGCTTATGTCAAAACTGGTTTGAGGCCTACCCCACAGCGGAAGCGTAAGTCAGAAGTTATCCCGAAACTGGGGCATAACTGCGAGTCCCGGACGAAGGAGAGATCCTCATCGACCGGGATACCTGGCCAGAATCATAGAGGGAAGTACACCCGTTTCTATGTAGTTGGATGCAGTTATGGCGTAAGTACCCGAGAGGGGGTGGCAAAACTTTAGCGGTCGTTGATTCGGCTGCTACTGCATCAAGTCCACCATAATTCACCCCTCTTGAGGTTCCCACTTGAGACCCATCCCATCCATCCATCACCCATCATTCTGGCAGCAAACGAGCGGAGGAACAACAGGAAAATGGGCGGAGGCGTTTTTTCACCATTTTTTTGGACTCGTACCCGAACCTACCTTCACTATCCGCTACCTCCTTTATCACTTCATAACTTTCTTTTTAACTCCAACACACCATAATTACACTTCTGTTTCAGAAAAAAAGAAGAGGTCGCAAGAGGACATAGTAAGGACAACGAAGACTATGGAGACCCTCACTAAGAGAGTCCACCTAAGGACCATCCCCGGAAAAAAGAACCCCGAAAAAAGGCACCTATGTGAAACCCTGTACCTCGAACTAAATGTGGCACTAGTGAAACTTATTGAAGTTCCATCTGGTTTCACTGCCTTATGTGCCGAGACCAAGGACGTGGACCAGCTCCTATCGGAAGAGGAAGCGAGGGTCCTACGGAACACTGGCCTGGAAGCGAAAACCCTTCAACAAGTGGCAGCAAACATAAGTGTGATCTGCCGCAAAGTGGAGAGCTGGGTGGGTGAGCATACACCCGAGGAGCTCAAGGAAGAGATCACCAAGAGCAATCCATGGGCCCAAGTTCGCGAAATAATCAAATTTCGCGAACACACCCACGTATTTAAAATAACATTCGCTACCACGGAAATGGTGAAAAAATCGACACAAAATGGAATACTGGTATTCAATATGAGAATACCAGTCGAAAACAAACAGCAAGAAAAATTTAATAGCATACATATGTGCTTTGTATGGTACAAACTCGAAGAATACACTACAACGACATGCCCGGACAAAAACAAACTGAGGTGCAGTGAATGCGCCACAGAAGGGCATCGATTTGATAAATGCGAGAGCACCAAGAAGAGATGCCTAAACTGCAAAGGGGAACATGGGACCATGGCCCTGAACTGCCCCGAGCGCCGTGAGATCATAAAAAGAAAGGAAGAAGCAGAGAGGAAAGCCAAAGAAACGACATACGCGAACGCCGCCAAGAAGATTCCGGAAATAAAGCCTGCATCTGCACTTGCACAGATGAATATGACGGGAGATTTGAGTGCAAAAATACTAATCTGCATTACTCACACAAATGTGGGTAATGCATTAAAGCCTGACTGCTATAACCAGGTACTGAATGCTCTCTTGAAGGCAAACAATCTCCCTTCAGTAATTATGCCTGCAGACCCTGAATGCTCTAAGGCATTCAAGGACTCAGTCATAAAGAACAATACTGTCAAGTCTGGACTGGAGGACATCGTTGAAGCTCCCTCATTGAAGGAATCCGAAGAGGACGACGAAGAACAAGAAGAAAAGGCTGAAAGTGAGGAGGGATCCTCCTCTTCTGACAACAAAGAGGGCCCCTGCACTCGTACACGAGCTACGAAGAGCAGGTCCAAAACCCCGAGTTCCCTCCCGGAAAAGGAAAACCCTGGGCCAAGTAAAACCACCCAGCCAGCTCCCAAGAAGAAGAAGAAGCATAGGTAAAAACAAGTCACCATGTTACGGAACGCACTGAAGATATTGGAAATTAATACCAACGGCTGGACGACGAAAGGAATTCTTCATGAAAATTGATGCGGACATCATCTTCATTTCGGAACACGGGATCGACACTCGTACTGCAGAAATGAAAATCTGGAACCACGATGTATTAATCACAACTATTCGCAGGAGCGATTCGACGGAGCCGCTATTGCAATAAAGAGAGGTATTAAATACAAGCAAATAAGAAATCTAGAAGAATTCTAACTCGCGATTGAGGTCGAACTCGACATAGGAAAGTTAGTCATTGCTACCGGATATCAACCACCAAGGAGAGATGTGTTACCAATTCACACTCTCATTGGCCTATTTGGCAGAAGAGCCCCCACTATATTAATGAGGAATCTGAACGCCAGATGCTGAGAATCCGGTTACAGGACCTTCAACGGTATAGGAAGAAGCCTGGGCCTATTGCTGGACAAAAATATTGCCCAGCGAATAAGCCCCGACTTCCCCACCTTTGTCAGAGCAGGAAGTGCCACAAAACTAGACATCTGTCTGGCGAATCACCAGCTGCCGTTCAATTACTACATGGAACCAGTCCAGGTGCCATGTAGTGACCATATAGGGATCCTACTCACTATACAAGTTCTAGCTGTAGTCAGAAAGAACTACAAAAGAGCAGACTGGACACGGTACGCGCGCCTTCTCGAGGCCTACGATCCGCCCAACTTGGACGAGGCAATTCTCGAGGAGATTGACGAGGCACTCGACGACCTCAATAACCATCTCATCATCGCAGATAGGGATTGTATCTCTAAATCCGGGTATAGGACCATCTCCACCTACAGATGAACCGAAAAAAGGAAGGAATTATACCGTGAGCTGAAGTTATTGTATGAAATCAACATCAGGAATGCATCAGTTCAGTTCACTCAATACAGCGAAGTAAAGAAGTCAAAGAAGAACTGAACCAGTTAATCCTCGAACAACAATGTAGAAGGTGAGATGATGCGATCGATAGCCTCGATCACGAAGCAACTCTCAAAGATTTTTGAAAAAAGATCAGAAATCTTAAAGGATCGACTGGGAAGAAGAAGCAAAAGATCGAGCCACAAAAGGAAAATGAAAACATCGAAACGGAAGAAGAAAGAATTGAAGAGCTATTCCGAAGTTATTGGGAAAAAAGCTTCAGTATAACTGAAGAGGAAAACAAAGAGTTTGAAAGCAACATCATCGAAGAGCTTAACGAACAAATACACAGGACGCACCCTCACCACCAGGTGGATAGACAGCGCGAAGGAGACGCCGAGATTTACGAAGAAGAACTACTCGGCGCGCTCCGCTCATTCCGACAAAATCCCCAGGACAATCGGGGCTTGCAAAGCTAAACTTTTAAAAGGCACCAGCCAATGTCATCGAAGGGATGAGAAGAATATATAACGTCTGTCTGAACACGGGATACTTTCCAGATGCTTATAAAACGGCTAAGATGATTTTCTTGCCTAAGCACGGAAATAACCTAACGTTGAAGGAGAGCTATCGGCCAATTTCCCTTCTAGAATTTGGCGGGAAGCTCTTCGAGAAGTTACTCAACAGAAGACTGATGTCTCACCTGGAGGAGAAATCCCTCTTCAACCCACATCAATTCGGGTTTAGGAGGAAGCGAAGTACGGAGATGGCGATTAATTTCATCACGAAAAAGCTAGCCCAAGCAAAACGGGAAAAGAATTACGTTGACATTATTTGTCGAGATGTATCAAAGACGTTTGATAAGGTGTGGCAGTGGTGAATGCAGTACAAGATCTTACGACTGGGCCTAAGTGAAAACTTAGAAAGAACTCTCTGTGACTATGTCATGGCTCAGTTTAGGGTGCACGGACAGACCAAAGTTTCCGCTCACTGCGGGCCTCCCGCAGGGGGGTGCTTGTCCCCCACTCTTTACTTGATTTACACCGCTGATGTCTCAGTCCCTGTAAGCCCCACTTGCCTCAACATTTAATTCGCCGATGATTTCACCCAAATAATCACTTGTCCATGTGTCCATGGAGGATTGCGCCTTGGTAAGCTCACATGACAGCAGCAGAAATTGATAACCTTAACACCTACGAAGACCGGTGGAAGATCCGCATCAACCAGGAAAAGTTCAAAGTGGTCCCCATAGGCAGGAGGCTACTTTACGATGTTAGGGTGGGGGATAGACGTTATCCCTACACCACGGAGTGCAATGTACTCGGAATGAGGATCACTTCATCTGAGTACAAGAAGCATGTCCAAGAAAGAATCAACAAGGCCACTGCTGCAGTCAAAACTCTATACAGGTTTATAAATCTTCGTCAAAACAATAAGCAAAAGATATACAATGCACTTGTAAGATCGACGCTGCTATACCCCGCTTCCGCCCTCTCGTGTGTCTCAAAGACACAAAAGAGGAAACTACAAGTGGTGCAGAATAAATGTAGGTATCTAATTACAGTTACACTCAGGCGAGAAAGAAGACGCCAGAAAGAGCTGCACCAAGAGGTGGGGTTAAGTCCCATTAACATTGTCATAGAAGAACGGACAAGGAATATGCAGGAAATAGTTAATCGAGAATTGGACGATGATATCGTCCAAATGATTAACCAGAACAGAAGAGGAATAAATCGCGCCAGATTTCCGAGCTCCGCCGGGCTTCTAGCTGGCAGAGCAGAAGTGCCGTTCTACACATGAGAATAGAAATGTTTTTACCCTAAGCCAATAAACCGATTAAGAAAAAGCTTACCTAACTGTGAAACCTAACCGAATTCTACAAATTCACCAATGAAGACCCAAAACCACCGATGAAGACATCCACGAAAAAACAAAAAACACGAATTACACAATTACTACAAGATTTACGACAAAAACAAAAAACAAAGACACTAAGCACAACAGCACATCCGCATATCATACCCAAGGACATTAATTTGTTTTTGAAGACAAATGGCTTGAACGCCATAATATATATATATATATATATATATATATATATATATATATATATATATATATATATATATATAACTAACTCAAAGACAACAAAAGCACCACAAAACCAAAACTAATTAAAAGTGATAGGCCTGATCACCAGGCACTAGCATCTCTTTGCACCCTACCACACTTCTTTCTCTTTTCACCATTTGTCTATTTTCCACTATTTGTCCGCACACCCTATCTCTTTTCCCTACCCAGACCTACTCTTACAACAATTCAAATTCAACAATTCAGATAGAATGGAAGAGAGGACTAAAATTTAAGATCCTTCAAGTGGGCCTCAACCCCATTCTTGAGACGATTCTATGTGACTACATAATGGAGAGGAGAACATACATTCATATCAGAGAACATAAAGGCCCCGAATTTGAGCTCGAAGCAGGGGTCCCACAAGGGGGCTGTCTCAGTCCCCTTTTATACAACATTTATACACGCAACCTACCACAACCTCTATCCGAGGGTAAGATATTCGAACAGTTCGCTGACGATATATTGCAAATTTGTACCGCCGCTTATGTTCACAGGAAATTGATGGCGAGAAACACGGCTAGGGAGATATCTAACATCAACTCTTATGAGAGGAAATGGAAGATATCAACCAATGCCCCAAAATTCAAAATAATTCCCACGTTTCGCAAGACCTTCAATGATATACGGGTGGAAGGGGAGCGAATCCCTTACTGCTTCGAAGGGACGGTTCTAGGGCTTAAAATCACCACCAGGGCTACACGAGTCATATCGAGCGAACAGTCGCGAATAACAAGAGAGTTTTGAGGGAATTTTATACGTTCCGTGAACTAAATCCCTCAAATAAACTCAAGATATTCTTTGCGTGTATTCGCTCGAGACTCTTGTACCCCCCCGGTGCCGCTGAACGCGAGCGTCAAGACCCACATTGAGAAACTACAAACGATCCAGAACAAAGCTGTGTTTATCATCACAAACACCTGGAGAAGAGAACACAAACAACAGAGGAAGCTCCACGACTCGGTTGGATTATCTACGATTAACGTGGTGCTCCACGAGAGGGCTAAAAGGATCTGGCAAGCCATTGACACCCGCTTGTCCCCGGAGTTCTCTCGTACACACCTAGACATCGAGGTCGACCGACAAATAAGACCATTTAAAAGCAGTAAGATACAGTCTGACGGTGACGTGACTCCAAAATCCACATGACAAAATCGACAAATCACAAAAAATGACTAGTGTAATGGTTAGGTTTCTTTAGTAGAAATTCGTCAACCATCACTAAGATTTACCCTTTTTCAAAACTTTGCAAAAATATCAAAATCCAAAATTTAACTAGAAAAACTTTTTTAAAAACCCACAGCGGAAACAATAAACCCCGCCTCAAATAAAGGCTTGAATGCTATTTAAGACCATTAAGATCATTAAGATCATTTATAAAAAAATAAGAATTGAATTAACATGTTTAATTTAATTGAATAAAGTATAATTTTTATAGTTTATATAAAAACAACAACAAACAAAATACGTCAAGAAAAACAAAACAAACAAAACTTAAACAAGCAGAGCTACCCCTTCACCAGGGGCCTATTTATTTTGTCTCCCACACAACCTCTATTCTTTAAACTCACCTGACTTCACCACTTTCATCTCTTACTCTCTCTCTCTCTCTCTCTCTCTCTCTCTCTCTCTCTCTCTCTCTCTTCATCTCTTACTCTCTCTCTCTCTCTCTCTCTCTCTTTCATCTCTTACTCTCTCTCTCTCTCTCTCTCTCTCTCTCTCTCTCTCTCTCTCTCTCTCTCTCTCTCTCTCTCTCCTTTCTATCCTTTACTTCTACTATTCTATGTGTAAGTGGCAGTAGATTTAAGGCCAGATCACCTTAGTCTGGGCCGTAAGGCCCGTGTGATCTGTGTATCTATGTAACTCTATGTAACTCTCTCTCTCCCTCCCTCCCCCTAAATTTCAGCACTTTTTCTGTCCAAGTAGAATGTCGACTGCTTTGGTTGCCTTAGCTCGTCAAATTACCATTGCTCTCGTGAAGACTGTGATAGTGCCTAAATTTTTATCTCACTGGGATTTGTACGTTAGTACCGCGCGTTTGGCGAATCCTTTAGGACAAGTTTTGGCAATGCTGTTAAGAAATTCATTTTTTGCATTTAAAATTGTGAAATTTTTCACTCGCTTTCGTGCGCCCGTGGCGATGAGTGAACTTGCCCCCCCCCTCCCCCTCCCAGGTCTTCATTGAGTCTCCTTGGTCGGACAACAACCTGTAGGCATTCGAAAAGCGCCCTACACGGAAAATAAAGTGCATTTGAAAAGCTATATTTGGGGAGGACTAGGGCACCTTTCTTGGAAACTCTCTTTTCTCTAAAACCTGGTGATGAAGTCTCTCTCAAACTACACACACGCACACATGCAAACACACACAATTACTCCGTGAGGAATTTCCGTTGAAGTTTATTTTTCCAATCTTCACATATGAGGATATGGAAGGATAAATGAGGAAGACCCGGCGGATACCAGTGAAGACCCTCTTCGATGGCCCAAAGCCTGATCGGGGGAGGGTTTTCACTAAAATTTATGGGGATCTAGGAATTGCGCTCGTGAGACTAATCAATACTCATAATGGATACGCCGCTATTTGCTCAAAGGAGAGTGATTGCGAAGCACTCACCTCTCCTAAAGCAGCAGAATGTCTAAAGACACTTAACCTAAACCTCATACAGCACCGCAAATTAAGACACACAGAAGCAGTATCCTTCGCCGCCTCGATCCCTGGGTTGGGGGGCACACCATTGAAGAGATTCATACGGAGGTGGAAAAAAACACACCTGGGCGAAGGTAGCTGAAATTATAAAATTTAAAGAGTACGCACACGTATTCAAAATAGTATTTTGTGATACGGCAATGGCGGTTAAGGCTACGGGGGGGGGGTATGCTTCTCTTTAACCTCCGTGTCTGCCCTGAGCAGATCGAACGTGAGGAGTTTATCGACCTCCAGATGTGTTTCAAGTGCTATAAGTACGAGGAGCACACCACGGTCACTTGCCCCAGGGGGAAATGTTCTTTTTTGCTTTATTTGCTCGTCAGATGCACATCCTTGGAGGACCTGTAATAGCACCTCTATGAAGTGCCTGAACTGCTCAGGAGAACATAAGACGCTCTCTATGGCTTGCCCGGTCAAAAAAGAACTTTTGAAGAGAAAAACTAGTCAAAAGAAACAGGAAGAGGAAAACAAGGCGAACAGTACCTATGCCAAGGTTACTAAAGCTGCTGTTGCGGAGTTTAAGGGAAATCCAACATACCTCCATGTCGAGAGCGAAAACTCGACAAAAATTATGTGTTATATCTATTATGCTCACATTGCAAATCTCTCCTACCCGGGGTGCTTTGCGGATGAACTTAATAGAATGCTGACGCATAATGGAATGGAGAAGATGTGGTTTTCCCCAAACCCACGGTCGGCGGAGATTCTTAAGGTTATTCTCAAACCCCAGTGCGATACTAGTTGCCAGAAGCTCCTCACACCCAGCAGCACCCCAGCTCTCTCCAGGGATCCTAGGATCCAGGCTAGGGCAGCAAAGGAGGCAAAAACACGCACTGAGAAGCAGAACGACACACACATTGCACAACAAACAAACTCAATCACGGTGACTGAGACAGCGAAACCTTAGGGGTAAGCACGCTAGCTCAGCTCACGGAAACCCTCACAGCCTCAGAGACGTCCGAGATCGTCGTCTTCTTGTAAGAGGAAATCTAGGCACGCTTACCATTCAAGAAAAATTAACTTGAAGGTATTCGCTGCTGAAAGGTCCGTTTTCCCTAAGGAGATGGATGTCCTTGATGTATCAGAAGGAATAATATCAGGAAGATACAAATGGTAATTCACCTCGGACGACGGCAGCGAAAAACAAGCCGAGGAAGCTTTACTCCAAGGCTTAATCAAACTGGCACCCGAAACCCTTATTAATCTAATGGGCGGCGAATTCAGAAAAAAAAAACGTACAGGAAAAACAATCAAGCTACCAAACACTCCACAAGGACCTAAGCTCGTAAGAGAATAAGTCCAAAAAACAACACGACCACACACAGGAATCTTTAGTGAACAAGTCAATGGGGACATTAAAAATATTATATTTAACTCAGACGGTTGGATGAATAAAAAAATACTATACGGTAACGTAATACGACAATGTGACCCAGACGTTATATTTATCTCAGAACATGGGACGAATGACACAGACAGGATAAAAATTTTCCCCTAAGAAGTTTTAATAAAAAATCACAGCGGAGAACGTTTTCGACGGATGCGCGATAGCTGTGAAAAGAGGTCTTGACTTTAGATCAATAAGTGGACTCGATGAGTCATACCTTGCTGTTGAGGTCCGTACGGAGTGGGCCTCCTGGTCCTAGTAACAGGGTACCAGCCCCCAAGGAGAGGGTACTTGCCCCTTCACAACTTGCTGCAACTTTGTGGTCACGGCAAAACCGTTCTTTTTGCCGGTGACCTCAATGCGAGGAGTGCTGCCTCAGTTTACACGTCGACCAACCCAGCAGGCAAGAATCTTGAGACACTTATTGAAAGGCAAATTATGACAAGAATTGGACCAAACTTTCCCACATACGTTACACATAGAGCAGCCACAAAACCAGACATAGTGCTCACTAGCACTGTGTTCCCCTACAACTACTTCATTGAACCGGGCCCTACTATCCCCAGCGACCACCAGGCTATCCTTATTAAAATCTCAACCTCCCCCATTCAAATCCCTATCCCAGAACGCAAAAGCTACGCTCGAGCCAACTGGGATACTTATAAACAACTCCTCCAAAATTACAACCCTGACCCTTTAATTAATGCCACTCTATAAGAGATTGACGAGGAGTTGGATAAAATTAATGATAATTGATTTATTAAAAGCCGATAAGGAAGCCATTCTCCGAGTTAAATATAAAAATTTTCTGCCCCTTTTTGTACCCCTAGAATGAATTCCCTCGCGATAAAATACGTGGAACAGATCAATGAAGTAAACCTCACTGGCCCCAACATCACTACGCACAAACGACAGATACGCGACGAATTAATGACTCTTATTAGGGACCAACAGAATGTACTTTAGGCCTATATCTCTCTTAGAATTTGCAGGGAAAGTCTTGGAGAAAATATTGGCCAACAGGGTGAATATATTCCTCAGGAAAATAATTCTCACAACAACCAACAACGTGGCTTCCGAAGGAAGCGAGGAACGGACACGGCGCTAGCCGTGGTCACCGAGAAGTTGGCAAAGGTAAAAGCTGAAAGATGCCGCGCAAATCTGGTACTCCGCGATGTCAAAAAGACCTTTGACAAAGTATGGAGGAGATGCCTGCAATACAAAATCTTACAACTGGGCCTCAATCCCATACTTGAAAGGATTCTATGCGAAAGGAGGGCGTTTGTAAACATTAAAAATTTCAATGGCCCCGTGTTCGAGCTCGAGGCGGGGTTGCCACAAGGCGGGTGTATAATCCCCTTGTTATACAACATATACACTATCGAACTTCCCCAGCCTCTGACTGAAGGCTCGTTATACGTCCAATTTGCGGACGATATAACGATGATCTGTACGACACCTTATCGGAATGTGAATATACATGCCACAGAGTACGGCGGTAGAAATTGAAAACATCAACTCTTTCGAGAGAAGATGGAAGATATCTACCAATGCCCCCAAATTCCGTGTAATTCCACTATTCCGACGGACCCTCACAGACATCCGTGTGGGTGGTGCACGCATCCCATACCGCACGGAGGGTACGGTTCTGGGACTCCATATTACGAGTCGTGGATATGGGAGTTATGTAGCTAAAACTACATCGAATGCACTTGGGAGACTTTTTCAAGTTCCTAAACCTGAGGACCTCCAACAGACAAAAGATCTATAATGAATGCATTCGATCAAAACTCCTGTATTCACCGGTCCCTATAAACGCGATTCCCAAGACCCAAGTCCTTAAACTCAAAAGGTCCAAAATAAGGAGGTCTATATCATAACAGGAACCCGAAGGAGAGAGCGGAGAAGGCAGAGTGAGCTCCATGGTGAACTGGGCAAACCCCCATAAACGTGGAGCTTCACCTGAGAGCAAACAAGATCTGGGACAAAGTACACCGGCACCTCCCTCCCGAGTTTGTATTCGAGCACATGGACTTTGATGACATATGACAGGCAAAACCTTTTAAAAGCAGCAGACTACTCATTGACGACGACGTAGACCCAAGGTTCATTTAGATGTTCACAATACCTAACCAACACAAAGCCAAACAAAATCACTTTTCACAAGTTAGTCAAGTGCTAATTTCTAATTTTCCCCCTAACTTTTAGCGCGATTAACTCGACAAAAATATCCTAAACAACAAAAAGTAAAAAATAATAAAAAACAACTCCAAATCAGTGTGTAAACAACCCAGAAAAAACATAAAAACTCCTCACCAAAAGCAGTAGGGATAAAAAAAAACCCCTCTGCTACAAAGACTTGAATACTTTTTATATATTTATATGTATAACAAAAAAATATATTCCAAAACGCAAAAGAAAGCCAGAGATGCTCTATCGCCAGGGACCTGTCTTTCATTCTCCTTTTCATTTTCGTTTTTCTATCAATTTCCCGACTATTTCTCCTACTAAAACCTACTACTATATTCCTCACTTTAGGTATATGTCCAATGATAGAATGTCATTCGCGGATGTTTTTTCTCGCCTCGAAGACCCCGTTAAAAAACTTGTAAGAAATATTAATAAAATACAAGTTAAAATTAATAACGCTGCCACAGTTGTAGACTTCAAAAGAACCTGTATATATATATATATATATATATATATATATATATATATATATATATATATATATATATATATATATGTATGTGTATATTTATGTATACATATGTATAGGTATACATTTATATTATAGTCGCTCAGAGGCCCCAAGCAACAGAGAAACAGATTTTCTGCCCTTGACAACTACAGTGCCCATTTAGCAAAAGTCCAATGCTGACAATTGCAAATCCGAAGTATCCCACACGAATAGTTTTTATTTTAATAAATTCGTTTGAAAACATTCTTTAGGCAAGTCGCGTCAACTTACCTCCACCTAGTATCCCCCAGCTGGATCAGCATATCTCCGAATAAGACCTTTCTCTGTTGCTCGACTTTGCCCCGTCTCAGAAACTGGGCGAACAAATCTGATCTTTAAAATCTTCCGGCATAACTGACTGAGTAGCTTAAGATTTGGATAAACCCGCCCTCTGTACCATAATGCGCCCTGGTAGACTGGACTTAAAACCTAATTTAAGCCCTTCCTTGGTCCGGAAAATAAGTATAGGAGCTCCGAATTTCTCTTAAAACATTAGCTGCTTCTCGGAGACATTCAGAGCCTGACCCCTTGTCAATTTAAACTCTTAAGATCGGACCTTGAGACTCTTAGTAATTTTTTTTTAACAATTTGCCAGCCCGTTTTACACGTACCCTCACCGGTCAACCCACCTTGACCTTACCGAAAGTGGAGGTCGAACATAAGCCCTCTATGTACAGGACGGCGAAGAAGGTTAAAGGGGGAAGGGAAGAAATAAAATTTATTTTCCCCCTAAATCGAAAATGAGGAAAGTGTAGTTATTCCTCGATGGATTGCATTGCATAAGCGAGGAAATGATGCATTTATCGCTAAAAACAGCGGTGTGGTTAATCAGTGAGAGATTGGAATTCAAGGCACAATAATTGGCCAGGAGAGGTGAAGAGGGTTGCGATGTGGCGCGCCTCGGCACAACTGAACCATTCATTCACTTTCGACCTCAAATGTTCTGAGCAAAACGCGGGAACGACGCTCAAATACTCTCAATTTGCTTGCAGGTTTAGGTCCGTGTGTGTGCATCTGGCGCGCAAGTTGGTGTGTTAAAGGTATCCTGGGACCCCATGCTGCAGTTCACATCTAGATGAGAGTGCGTGCTCTCCAGGCCTCGCAACCCCCAATGCCTGCTGGAGGATCACCAGCTATATTTCTTCCATGCATTTACAGTTCCCCCAACTTCACCATTTTATGTACAGATATCTCCTTGACACATTCAGTGGGGGATGCCCTCATTGGTTTTTCATAAGTGTGGGTGTGATTGTGTATGCGCCTAGATATTTAGCCACTATGTTCAAGTAATCAAATTAAAAGTCCTTTGTTATGGAAGAGCTAAATCTACGCTGTAGTGCATTAAGACCTATAGCAACCGTGCAGAGGAACAATGAAACAACTTTCGAGAGAACAGGCAGCAAAAGACTCCCATTCGTAGCGAAGCGATAGACAAGGCCGTTCACTCTCGCTCTCTTATCGATCGCAAAAGTGCCCACCGTATATAGTTATACACCTTACCAGTGTTCTACCTTGTTGCAGATCATAATAGCAGAAGAAAAAAAAATTAATATCAAACTCCTTCCTTGATTCATTTCCTTATCAGGCCATGGTCAATAGATATTAGATAAGACCTCTCCTAAAAAGTCCTACAAAACGACCAAACGATCAAAATCGTTTTTTTCGCGCCAAATATGGATAAAAATCTCAAGCTACAATGCGAGAATTCTCGTATTTTTCCCTAAGCGAGATCGTGCTCATAAAACAGCCCTCAGATTTCCAAAATAAAGTTGTCACCCGAAAATCTGACATACACGTCTATCTACACAGGTATAAAGAAACAATACGGGTCGGGGAAACTCGTTTAAATCTCTGAAATTCCTCAAATCCACGAAGAAAAATCTAATCAGCACCTTTATATGGACGAGTGAATGAGAAGGAACCGGAATGAGATGAGGGTTGGTAAAGCCATATATAGCCCGAGTTTCAAAAATTGAAACGAAATGTCGCTTGCCCCTATTCTTGGGTATCACTTTATTTTATGTACACACACACAATATATATATATATATATATATATATATATATATATATATATATATATATATATATATATATATATATGATAGTGAAACCACTGTATATGAGCCAAAAGTTTAAAATTTACCAGACTAGTTTCGGTATGAAGTTTATCATAACCTCTTCAGTCGTATACTGAAAATGCGGTTGTTACAAAAGTCTATAAATAGCGTACAAATCAGAAAAAACACAAAGAAACACAAAACGGGGGAAAAGGATCATTAATCAGGGGGTGTGAGTCTAAGATCGTTGACTAAGCTGTTTATGATGAGGTTACGGGAATGGACGCTGCATTTCATTTGCCCATCTGATAAAATAAAATTGGGAATTTCTCCAATTAATATAGATTCTATTCTTTTTATTTTACGGAAATCTTTACAATTATATATGATTTGTGCCTTCGAATAGTCAATTTGGTGGTTGAAATTGCTAATATGATTAAAAATACTGGATGTGGTACTGCCTCGTCTGGCATCACCTTTATGTTCATAAATTCGTTTTGTTAAGGTTCTTCCGGTTTCTCATATGTAAAATGAGGGGCAGTTTGTAGAACCGCACAGGATTAAATATACACCTGCTTCATTTGGCTGATCCACGGGCTTGGTCGAAGAGGAAGATTTAAGGATAGAAAAAGGGTACTTAAATGTGGTTAGGCTTGGGGAAATAACTTTGTTCACTCCTTTAAGGAGAGGAGAAAAAGGGAGAGATAGACACTTCGTATACTAAATTTGTTTTTATCCTTGGGACGGTAATGAGTAGATTTTGCTTTAGATAAACTTTCATTGATCCCGTGGAGGGGATAATTTAATTCAATGAAGCTGCAGGTTTTATATGTAAGCTCGTCTTCTAGAAAGCAAGGGTCACATATCCTAGCGCTCTCAAAACATACCTGATGCAACTGCTCGCTTAATGTTAATATCATGATGAGAAAAGAAATGGATATACGAGTTAGAATGGGTTGGTTTTCGGTACACAGTGAAGATAGTTTTGTGAATGACTCTAACAATTTTTACATCAAGAAAGGATATACAATTATATTTTTTCCCACTCTACTTTAAAATTGATAGGAGGATAGAAGTCGTTATGATTTTTAAGGAAATTGTCAAATAAGTTTAAACTATTTATCTACTCATTACCGTCCCAAGGATAAAAACAAATTTAGTAATACGAAGTGTCTATCCCTCCTCTTTTCTCCCCTCCTCAAACTTAAATCTTTCCCTTCGATCAAGTCTATGGATCAGCTAAATGAAGCAGGTGTATATTTAATCCTGTGTGGTTCTACAAACTGCCCCTCATTTTACATAGGAGAAACCGGAAGAACCTTCACAAAACGAATTTATGAACATAAAGGTGATGTCAGACGAGGCAGTACCACATCCAGTATTTTTAATCATATTAGCAATTTCAACCACCAAATTGACTATTCGAAGGCACAAATCATATATAATTGTAAAGATTTCCGTAAAATAAAAAGAATAGAATCTATATTAATTGGAGAAATTCCCAATTTTATTTTATCAGATGGGCAAATGAAATGCAGCGTCCATTCCCGTAACCTCATCATAAACAGCTTAGTCAACGATCTTAGACTCACACCCCCTGATTAATGATCCTTTTCCCCCGTTTTGTGTTTCTTTGTGTTTTTTCTGATTTGTACGCTATTTATAGACTTTTGTAACAATCGCATTCTCAGTATACGAGTGAAGAGGGTATGATAAATTACATACCGAAACTAGTCTGGTAAATTAAACTTTCGACTCCTATACAGTGGTTTTACCATCATATACCATAACTCGCCATTGAGTTCTTTTACTTACTTATATATATATATATATATATATATATATATATATATATATATATATATATATATATATATATATATATATATATATATATATATATATATATATATATATATATTTTATATATATATATATATATATATATATATATATATATATATATATATATATATATATATATATATATATTAGGCAATGAGCCGATTGCTGGCGAGGCGCAACTTAATTTTCAATATAAAGCCAATGACGAAAAATAATCCAATCATTTTTCTAAATCTATTTATTCAAAACAACGTTTCGAGCTTGTGCGCGCATCTTCTGGTTCCTAGGAATATATGACAATTCATTAGCAATTTATTCTTCGCATATGAAAATTAGCCATCGAACAGGGTCTGTTCTTTCGATAAAAGAACATTCACTTGTAAGAGACCACATAATAAATTGTAAAACGTCAATAACAATAAATAACTTTAAAATCACAGCAAGCAATAAATGTCCGACCACACTCAGGATCGCAGAATCAATATATATTAAAGCTTTAAAATCAACTCTTAATTCAGATCATTCGTCAGTCCCTTTTCATGTTCGGTAAAAACCACAACCTACCAAACCATACTCAATAATATTGTGCCAATATTCGTCAGTCTGAAATATTTAACCGCTTAGTGTTAAAGTGTGTTCTTCACTATAGTTACCAAAAAACTTTTGTATATCATAACTTTGCAGTATTATTTATTTAAATTGCATAGAGTGAATTAAGCATTCGCCCTAATTTCCAGTTATTGCAATCAATTCATGTAAGTAATCTAAATCTATATTTCTCATTATTGTTAAATTGCTAATGAATTGTCATATATTCCTAGGAACCAGAAGATGAGCGCACACGTTCGAAACGTTGTTTTGAATAAATAGATTTAGAAAAATGATTGGATTATTTTTCGTCATTGGCTTTATATATATATATATATATATATATATATATATATATATATATATATATATATATATATATATATATATATATATATATATATATAATGCACCAAGTATATGAGAACATAACTAGGGAACCCTGCATGACCCACAATTTTGCGATCACCTTTTTCAGTTTAAACAACTGCAGCAAGTCATAAATGCCCTAAGTTTTATCTTCTCATTTAAAGCCAAACATGGCAGCTTCCAATATGATATAGAAAATGAAAAGGAACCCCGTCCTCTTCGCCTTAAACCGCCAACCGAGGTGATTCAGAGATTTCCACCTTCTTGAACGTGGTCAGGTCATACGTGCCTAATGTCAAAAAGGTGCTACTGGCTTCTGGGGTAGACATGTGATCCGTAACTACGAGAAAGGATCACTGTGAGAGGTCAAATATCGTGAGGACGGTCGAGTTCGTCAGGAGATCCAGGCCATATAATCAACGACGATCTGAGCAAATTGGTGAAGGAGTCCGTAAGTGTTCAATGACTCGCTGCCATCTGTTATCCTAGTTCTCCCTCTAGTTTTGAAATCCCTCATCTATTACTTCTAGGGCGTCTTTGAGAGATAGAGACCTACCAGCGACTCCACAATACTAAGGACTCGTTGAAGACCGCCTTTGTGAACGTTATGGTCAAAATAACTAAGAACCACCTGATACATTGAGGATACATTGAGGCCGCCATAGAAGCTGAAGGCAGTTTTATTAAATAACCTTTTACTATATGTATGTAAAAACCTTCATAACAATTTATATGGATATACACTTTATTCTTATTGAATGTCTGTGTTCTTCCTCAAATTATATGTTCTCAAGTACCTGGCAAGCTATATGTATGAAGTGAGATCGTACACACATATTAAGCTTTATATAAATGATTGAATCGCGTGCCAGGCGACTCGTTGCCTTTTTAATCGCTCCATCGCAAACGTATTTTCGTTTGTTTTCAAATCTGAAGCAGTTAATTGGAGCGATATTTGGCTCGTTCCTCTCTGCAGTCGCCAGACCCGATTAGCACTGGATTGCGCCTTAAAGCGACCTAATTAATGGATTATTCGTGGTGGCTTGAAAAAAAAGAAGAAGAAATGCACAAACTACAACATCCACATTTGTGTTTTTGTTCACTCCTCTCCGTGTTATCTTTCCTTTGCAGCCTCTCGAGGTGTTAGTTCGTACTTGAAGCTGAATTTGCCCTCTTGTATGAACTTGTAAAAGATTTAGGTTAGAAAAATCATTTTTAAAACCAATGTGATCATTATTTTATTCTTATCGTCTGTCTTCCCGCTTTCCAAGAGCTATGCCCGCTCATAAGTTGGTATCAACGTTCATAATGGTAAAAAAATCGGGATTTTATCCACTGATATTTGTCTCAGTAGTTTTTTTAAGTTAGTTAGTTAGTTTTTTTAGGCGTTCGAACCTGCCTCTTTCCATATTAGAGGCAACCCGATCCTTGAGCTGAGGGGACCTTACCAGTAAGTGATTTTAACGTTCATTAGGAACTCATGAGCGTCCAGAAGCCTTTTCCAAACGAGTGTAACCAGTCTTTTTTAAAGGTATTAAGTATCCTAAGGATACAATACCCTTAGCAACTATCACCTTGCATTTGAGGCCACTTTGGTGGAGAGCAACCATGGTCGCACGATTTTCTTTCGAAAGAACCATTTCTGGAATTTTAAAAAAAATTCAAATATTTATTTTTATAAAAAATATTACGAAATAAATTATAATTACACATCATTCGTTTAATACATATTTGTCATTTTACCCTTTTTTGATCGAATAGCAAAGCTCCAAGGACTGAAGATCACTTCCTACAGGACCAGAGCGCGATTTTGAATTAAGGGAAAGAATGTTTTTTATATTATTATTTTTTAAATGTTGACTTTTTAATTAGCTTGCACTAATTTAAAAATTATAATAACTATTCTTATCAGGTAAATTTTAAAAACTAAGGAAAAAAATAAATATATTTTAGTTTCCAACCGTTGGCAATGACTGTAGATAGCAGCTCTTTCGTCTCTTCTGTATAAGCAAAGAGCAGGTTTCCATAAAGCGGATAATGGTCGGTCTTCTGAGAATTGGCGTCAAGAAAAATGGATTTTTAGGACCTTTAAAGGACTCTATCATTAAAGGGCGAGTCCAAATTCGGGGGGTTTCAGTTGTGATAACGACGCCTCTCTATTCTAGTGATTTACTAATAAATTCCTGGATCTTTTACTTTTTTACTACTGCATCATTTACAGGATCAAAATATTAACTCAACTAAAGAGTTTATTACGGATCGTTTTACTCTTTTATTGAATCGTTTACTCTCTTTTACTTTACTGAACCATTTACTTAATCTTTTACTTTTACGGAGCCATTTATTAAATATTTTACTTTTACTGAACCGGTTACTCAATCTTTTACTTTCACTGAACCGTTTACTTAATCTTTTACTTTACTGAACCGTTTACTAATCTTTTACTTTAATGAACCGTTTAATTAATCTTTTGTTTTTAATGAACCGTTTTCTAAATATTTTACTTTTACTGAACTATCTACTAAATCTTTTACTTTCAATGAACCATTTACTCAATCTTTTATTTTCATTCAACCCTTTACTCAATCTTTTTTACTGAACCGTTTACTCAATCTTGTATTTTTTCTTAACCATTTACTTAATTTTTTACTTTACTTTATTAAATCGTTTACTTTTACTGAACCTTTTACTCAATCTTATAAATTCTCAATTACTGAATGGCTTACTCAAAGTTTTACTAATTCGGGTACCGAATCTATTTCTGACATCCTTACTGAATCTTTTAATGATTCGCTTAGGGATTTTAATCATTTTATTGATTCAGTTACCGAGTAAATTGTTAAATCTTTTTATTTTGCCGAATCATTTAATCTTTTACTGAATTATGTTTTGGTAATTGTTTACCAAAAAATTGAATCTTTTTTCTGAATTCTACTTGATTGAGTCAGTTTTTAGTCGATTACTGAATTGTTTAATCCGGTTTTTTTTTACTCATTCAATTACCTAGTCTTTTACTGACTCAGTTACTGAGTCTTATATTTCCGCTTGTACACAGAATGTGTGCAAAAATCGCGCGAGACTAGACATGGAGATTACTCAAAGGAAAAAGAAAATATAATTCCAAGCGCTTTCTCCTTGGTTGAAATGGAAAGGGTCGATCTTATAAAATTTAAAATAAATTCATAATAACAAAGGTTTGTTTCTTAAGAAAGAAGCTTATGGTGCTATTTATTTTGTATTTAGTTTAGTATTTAATGACGAAATTGAAAAATAATTGCAAATTAGAGTCGAAAATAGGGTTTTCAACTGCCTCAAATATATTTCCTGCTCCCTGAGGTCAGATCAATTGCTTGAATTGTGTCACCGGGCCATTAGGCAGAACCTATACACTGCGGACCCTCGCTAATGGGCGAGCTTAGCGCGCATTAGGTGATAAAAGATTGGAACCAAGAAGAGAAAGAGAAGAAGAAGATTAAAAAAAGAATAAAAGGAAGAAGAGGATAAGTCGGAGAAAGAGGAAGAGTCAGAATAAGAGGAAGAGTCAGAAGAAGACTCTGAACAAGATGAAGAATCAGAAGAAGAGAAACTCATAAGAAGAAGAATAGGAAGGCAAAAGAAGAGGAAGAGTAAGAAGAAGATTCAGAAGAAAAAAGAGAAGAAGTACTCAGAATAAAGTAGAAGAGGAGGAAGATTCAGAAGAAAATGGAGAAGAAGAACTCAGAATAAAGTAGAAGAAGAGGAAGAGTGAGAATAAGAAGAATTATAAGAAGTAGAATAGTCCGAAGAAGGGTGCTTAAAAATATTGCTACTTTGCTACATGAGCACTGGTCATGACTTGTCAAAGGGGCTTGTTAAGAAGCTTTATGCCGCTCTTTTATCAGTTTTTAAAAGCACCGTTATTTGTAACGGCTTGAGATGAGCTCTCCTCGCGCCCTTCTCAAAGACTCGCCAGGCCTTACAATTCTTGAAAAGGCTTTGTTCTATGCCGTGTTTGGAACCAAAGTGGTTATAGCCATTCCCCGCACCTCTGTGCACATGCATACACAAAATGGTACACAGGCAGGTACGCACTTGCCACAGACTGCGCATACGCCTCGCACGTGCGCTCTGACGTACACGGGTCAGGTGGAAAATGTAACGTAATGGAGAAAAATGCAAAATAATCACATTCTGGTCGGAAACCTCGAATTTAATGCCTTAGTCGGGGCCCGTTTTGGAGAACTTGTTTCGAGCGTTGAAAATTTGGGTATTTGGTGGAACTGGTAGCATGGTAATTGGTGCATTCAGAACTGGTCTTTTGGTAACTGGTGTATTCGGATTGTAGTAACTGGCGTTAGGAATTGTTGATTTGGTAACCAGAAAACTGAATTTAGGAGTGATTTATGTTTTCGTTATGGCTTTCCTCCACGTGGTGCAGTCCCACGTCTATTTCAGGAGGGGCTGGGGGACCTAGAAGAGGGGTAGTCAAACTATGGATCGTGATCCCTATTTGTTGAAACAGCATTTATAAATGATTATATAATATCATAACCACATGCAGGAAATATTTCTTTACCTAGTGCAGAGACATGCATGGAATCAATAGACATCCGATACTTGCTAAAATACTTTTATTTGTAACTTTAAAGAATTAAATAAATTTTGAACAATGAAAGTACATTATTAATCTTTTGAGCACTTTCCTTTAGCGTCTTTTCGAGCTGCAGCTCTCTTAAGCTTTATTAAATTCTGAGATTACAACTTGTGGTATTTCCGACCAGATTTGGTGGAGTTTTGCCTTAAAGTCTTGTCTAGTTATTCCCCCCACACATGTTCTATCGGGTTCATGTCAAGGAACTGACAGCCAAAGAAGTCGTCTGATGCCGCTATGGTCCTCCATTTCTTTGGCCTATTTTGCAGTATGGCAGAGAGCTCCATCTTCCACGAATAAACTTTCTTTTTCAAGCTGACCGTTTGAATACACTAGTAGAAGTTTCTCTTTAAGAATGGAAATGTCTTTGATATTGCCAACACACAACCAACACTGACATTCTATCATTCCAAATTGATCCTAACACCATAACGGAAAAGCAACCTTTGATTGTAACCTGTTTGTATGCCAAAACTCCTGAGAGAGTAATCTCCAAATCCACACCTGTTCAATGTCTACAAATTTATCAAACCTCGTTTCGTCAGGGGGAAAAAGATATGCTGTAGTCAAATTCCAAAGCTTGTCGTTCATTTTTTCAGTCCACTCATTCCTCTTCTTAATATTGGTCATACTTAAAAGAGGCTTCTCCTGGCTCCACCTCCATAATATCCAAGAGAGTATAGGTAATTTAGTGCTCATCTTGGGGCTAATTTGGAATCTTTCTGCCACTTTGGAAATTTTTAGTTGTTTGTTCTCAATGGATTTTTGAACAGAAAGACATCTTTCAGAAGTTCCAGGACGACCAAGTCGTAGCTAGGGTCCTGTTTTACCTTTTTCTTTAAATTGAACTATAATTTTGTTAACGGAAGAAAGAGGTATTCCAAGATTCCTAGCAATTTGTCTTTAGGAAAATCCAACCTCAGATTGAAAAAACTGTCTTCTTTAAAAATCTTAAATTTCCCTGAAATTTTGCTTTCTTAGCATGTTCAATAATAACAATATCAAACTCTGTAAAGATGGAAACAAATACTTCTCATACTAATAACAACAATAACAATATACATGTCTTTGTATATGCGGCATTACATTCCATTTTCATGATGCTGAGATTTGGTTTCCGAAAAATTATAGTGGTAAAATGGGGTCGCCAGAAAAAGTTTGAGAAGCCCTGAACTAGAATTTAACGTGGGATTCGAACCTCGCGTCTCTACAGTGTATGGCAAGAATCGTGAATTTGACCAGAATTGCACGACTCCATCCACTGACTAAGAACAACCAATATGGCTTAACTTTTCTCATTTGAAAGGTGGTGTTTATATACAACTTGACCCTAGAACAAATTCGAGGAGGAATAAGAATACATTTGACATGGTGTTATCCGCACGTCTTAGAAAGAGACTAACTTTGAACGCAACCATGCGTGCAATGAATGGAGAAACTAGAATGGTACACTTTCTTGCATAATAATCCCATGGACGTATCAATGATTTTGATAGAGTTGGGGTACTCTTCGGTTTCGATCTGCCTTAAGATGGTTGTTTGTGGGGGCAGGGTCCAGATATTTTGCAGTCATACTGCCTGCCGCATCACGGGATGACCGCCTGGTTGTTCAAATGGAGAATAAAGGGTGGATCTATTGCAATTTTTATTCACAACTATACAAATTGTATATACCCAAAAATGCGGTAAATAGGAACTCAGAAGGAAATACTCAAAATAAAATAAATATATATCCTAATCCTATTCTACAATCCTATTCCAAATAGACATACAATCTCTTGTTTGAAATATAAAGGTATATAAAAAATACGTCAATAATGTATGGCCACATTCAATAAAATACATCACTTCTGGGCTCGTAACGATCTGCGCAATCTTTTTGGCCGCGTTCCACTTCTGGGCTTTAGTGTTGGTTCCATAGGATCCAATAGATCTTTTGTTTCTCTTATTCACTCAACCTTGCCTCCAATTTCACTTGCCCAATCAAATTTTCATACCTCCAACCATCCGACTTCACACACACATACACTTGGGTTCGCCACGTGTGCATCATTTTCCATATTCACCACTGCATTCAATCTGCCCTATTTATCTCCCATACTATATTCCTCTTAATCTTTTCTTTCGTAACCCAGGCCAAACTTGAGCTCAAACATGCGGATCTTTCACATCAATTATCCCATCAAATAAATATCTGCACAATTCTCCTCATTCGATAATTCCATCACTACTGACCAATACATAGAGATTTTGATCATTCTCACTTATCTCAACATCCGAACTCCATCCAATCCTAACACTCATTGTTTCATTCCTTTTCAACTTCACATTTTCCATTGCATAAACTTCCAAACCCTCAATGAAATTTACTTGAATACTCCCACCTACGTGGACTCAATTACTACTAGCACCTCAAGCTTCTTTCCTTCTTACACTCAATCATTTTCATATCCGTATGTATTACAATACTTTTCGCTTTCAAAAACTTACATCTACCACACAAAAATCCCTAAACCATTCAAACAATACCCACTCTCCATAAGTTCACTAACTTTCATGCCTTCAAATTCATCACAGTAGACCACACTCACCTTACATCCAGTATCAATCAGTGCAATTACTTTTCGGCCGCGTTCCACACCTGCACTTTAGTGTTCGTTGGAGGCAGCTCCACACTCTCAACTGTGCACCGGCACTCAAGGGCTCTAAGATTAATTTCAATCTACTCTCAAGCATACACACCAATCATTTATACACAATCTCACACACACATAAAATCGTCACCTAGCAATTTCACCAGCTCCGTTTCTTCTTTTAATCACATTAGCCAAATCTTTTTCACACTAACTTCATCACTAAATTGTAACATTCATGCACTCCAAAATATTTTTTATTACATCCACTAAAAATTCTTTTGCTGAAAGTTTCTCCTGGTGGAAAAGATGAATGAGAGGTACAATAAAAGTCCATCGAGTCCCTCACCCAGATCATCTTCACATCTACATGGGTCAGGGGAGTAGAACTCCTAGCATAAACTCAAACTACTACAGTAAGAATTTATTTATTTATTCAACCGTTGGTCGTATGCGCATGCATGGGTGATGATTGTGTGGATATGCGTCTGATGGTTGTATCAGTAAATGTGTGATGATTATGTGAGCGCGCCTCTCATGGTTGTATAGGTATATGTGTGTGATGGTTGTGTGAGGATGATTGTGATAATATATGTGTGTAATTATTCTATATGTGAGTGCGTATGCCACCAAATAAAATGCCAAAAAGCTGATATTTGCTGAATATAACGAGAGTGTTTGGATGATGGGATGATTGGGGAGTGACAATGGTGTTTTAGGCCTGAGAATGACTGTATAGATCAGCTGTATGGTGTACGGCAGTTGTTTTAAAGATTCTAGACAGAAAATTCGTGATGTATGGTGGTATAATAGACCTAGAATGGTTCGTAAAAAGGGTATTATAGTGTTGGTAATGGGAGAGGAGCAAGTCACCCGCTAAAATGGTCTATTGGCTCGCGAAACTGCGTACGAAAGAGAAGTGTCGCCATAGCAACTGGCAACGGTTTATGATGATGATGACATTTATAGATTACAGTGGTCAGATTGAGGAGAGTGGGGCGTTATTCAAATGCTTAAGCTTTAGAAGCAGTACTCTCGACGCAATTCTGTGGATGCAGAAGCTCTTTGATTGACTAGGGTGACCTCTGATAGACCTTTGTAACTTTGGTCATCCGTTGAATTATGTTATGTTATCTTCTTTGGGGGTTATTTGGGCTAAATTCCTTCCACATACTTTCATTTTCTCTAATTTTACAACTCTTCTTTCAAACATCACCATCATCATCTAGACATCCGAACATGTTGTTTATTATCACTCGCTGTTTATTGAATACAATATTGACTCATTTAACAGCCAATGTTTGTATGGAGACTTTTACCTCGCTCTGTAGAATCGATTAACCATCTTTACTCGCCGACATACACTTGATACACCTCCTGTCCGGGTGATTATATAATTCGCACGAAAGCTTCGTTGCCATGGAAACCAGAACCAAGACGTCTTGTAATGTCAGGGATTCATTCCGAGAGAGCTCTAAGTCTCCGCACCCTCACAAATCGTCTCCAAGCCCACCTGTCATGCACACTTCTCGTCTTTTTTTCATGTGAAATATTGTCGCATACACACTCGCAGTCAAGCCATCTTTTTTCCCGGCCGCCCCACATTTCTTTTGTCATGAAGCACGCTGCCATACACATCTTTTTTTCTTTCATTTCTGGTTCAAATTGACATGCTCGTGTCATTTAAAATAGTGCCATGAAGTGGTAGGATGGGAAGAGTAACCATTGAGTTATTGATGCACTTCAACCTAACTGTGGAAAACAGGTTTATGTTAAAGTTGGAATCACTTCACTAATTTCTCTTATACATTTGTGATTCCCACAGCAATTTTCAGTTAAACTTCAATCCACGCAGCTCTCAACTCTTCTTAGACCTAGGATGCTTTTTATAGTTCCCTTTAAAGCACTCTTACTCTTGAACTTTCTCTTTCACACTACATTTTCACTTCTATGTAAATATTAAAGTTGGTGATAAAATAACCCCAGGCAGAATTCTACCTAATTAGATACTCCGAAACTAACCACTCACGAGTGCTCTAATGGTCCTTGGTGTCTACCTTCTATTTTAGATACACACTCTGTTTCTTCCCTAAACACACAATTCACCACGCCTCCATCAAATAAAAATTTATTCACACTTTCTCGTTCTTTCCCATTTATAGCGATATTGCAGACTTTAACACCTGTAACGGTGGTGCCTTAATCATTTCCGCATTCACTTTCTAAGGTTTCTTTAACACATATTTGCAACATTTCAATCATTGACTTCACTTCACTCATTGATACCAACTGGTAATCATCAGCATACAAGGATTTCATTACATATTAGTTTCCTCTTCTCATTTTAGTTATACCTTTTCTACAAATCTTCGCTTACACTTCTTTCATTTCACCATCTTTGAGTACCTCATTGTACACGCCATACTTTCTACACAGCACCCATTCCCTGCCCACAATCAATCCATATGCCGTCTCTATCAATACCCTACCATGAACATTTCCAATCTCACTCTGCACTCTCTCATTTTTCTTTAGAATTTTTACATTCTTCCTTTTCACCCATGCCTTTGTACCTCGGAGCAATCAGTCCGCTTCTCCATTCCTCAGGCTATCGCAGACATACGTATATCCCCGACAACAAAACATTTACACCCATCTTATCACTTTCTTCCCACCAAGCTTTACCATCTCACCACTAAAATCATCTAAACAAGCCGTTTCACACTCCTCATTTCATTCACTCAGACTCAAATGCTAAGCTAATGTGTTCAGCACTGTGGCGACACCTTATCACAGATATAAAACCGATAAAATTTTCTTCAAACTCACCAACATTCACGTTGTACAGTTGCTACGTTAGTGTGGTTTTTAGTCGCGGGCGAATCTACATATCACTATGTCGGTCGGTCGGTCCTCGTTTGGCTTTTTTTGTTTTGTAATAACATTGTAACTATTCCGCCTATTCTAACGAAATTTGAATCCCTTATGTTGTTTTATATTCTCGTTTGAATGATATAACTTACAAGGTCCTCCTAAGGTTAGTCTTTGAATTATTGAAAGTTTTGAAGGTCGTAAGGTCATAAATGAGAAAAATTGAGAGCACGTGAATTTTTGGTCAGCAGACCTTGTTTTAATATAGAGCGACTCTATTATTTTTAATAAATGGACTGAAGGAGCTCCAGAGAGAATGGAAAATTGTTCCGATGAAAGAAGGTGGCCAGTATTTTCTGCATGATTTCTTATGCTGCAGAAATCGGGTGTAGTTAAGGGTTTTTGAGTTCTATCGGATAATCCAAGATGTTTATTGATCCTCTGTTTAAGAAGTAGGCTAGTCTGGCCTACGTAACAGGCATTGCAGCCGGCACCCTTGAATGGATATACAACAGAGGATCTCAACAACGGATCAATACGATCTTTATAGTTGAAGAAAGAACCCAAAGAATTATGATTAATATATATCAAGTTAAACTACCATTGCGGTAAAAGGCTTTGCAAGATTTTCTTAAGGGTACCGTCCAAAGAAGAAGTGGAGTAACCAATAAATGGGAGCTTAATAACAATACCGTGTTTTGAAACAGTGGTGTATATGGAGTTAGGCAGATATAATTTATTTAAGAAAGTTTTTGTATACTTGTCAAATTAGTGTATAGTAAACATGTTAAATGAAAAATAGGTTCTCAGAAAACTCATTTCTTTGTGAAAATCCGTCCAACCTGAGCAAATTCTGAAGGCTCTAAATATTTTTTGTCTTTATACTTGCTATTTTAAATATATGTTGCGTGGAACTGAAATAAACTTATAGCAAACTCGTCATAAACATGGATAAAATATGAACTTGTGAAGAACATGTAAGAAACTTATTATAAACAGGAAGAAAGCTTGTTATACACATAGAGAAAACTTTTCATATAAGATGTAGAAAACGATATATATATATATAAAATTGTCGTAATGTAGAAATCTATCAAAACAACATTAAACATATCATAAATATAGAAAATCTATTGTAAACTTGTAAAAACCTATTATGAATATATATAAACTTGTAGTCATCGATCAAATAGATAATTTTAACTCGTATTCATCCCATAGACAAAAAGACCCACTGTAGTACATACTATCAGTGCTAACGGATGGTCAATAAACTCGATCAACTGTCAAGATGTGTAATTAAGACCTCGATATTTGGTTCGAATTGTCTCGACAATTAGTTAAATTTTGGTCGCCCCTGTCGTAAGTCAGAACGAAAACCTTTCAAACTTAAGGGCCCGTAGGACCACCGCTTAGGTGTGGCCAACCTTCTTGTGGATGCGAGTCACGTCAGCAGATTCATAGGCCTACGGTACTTCGCTGCTTTTCAGCGACGCGTTTAAGATCTCGACGAGAAGAAAGGCTACTTCCTGCATCATCCGTGGCAAAAGAACAATCGTCCCCACATCGAATTAGATACTTCTAGCTTTCTTAGCCTAGTTGCAACCTCTTCAGCCTTGCGTCTAATACCTATAGAAGGTTGGTTTCCAAATCCAAACATATATTGGGTGCTGAAACATCACCATTCTTTTCTTCTATGAATATCAATGCAAAGTAATCAATGGTGGCATTGGCAATTTCAGGATTCGGTCTTTAAATGAGCCGATACGATGGTGTACTGGCTTTCGGGGGTTCACGTAGGCGGAAAACTCATTCGGGTTCTTTTTTGCAAAGAGACGCCACGCGAACTTTAAGCTTTGCCTTCGGGGAGAACGCTTTAATCGGACGGCAGAACGCAATGTAGCTAAGGCATGAGGTGGGAGGAGGGGCGCTACAACGAGTCGGTGCTACTTTGGTATGCGATCTCAGTGGTGGTGTGACCTAAAGAGGTTAGATTCTACTTTGTTATGTGATCTCAACATTTTTTTTAGTCGGTTGCGATTCAAATGCTAAGCTAATGTGTTCAGCACCGTGGTGGCACCTTATCATAGCTATAAAACCGATAAAATTTTCGTCAAACTCACCAACATTCACGTTGTACAGATGCTACGTTAGTGTGATTTTTAGTCGCGTGCGAGTCTAGTCGCGGGCGAATCTACATCTTACTATGTCGGTCAGTCGGTCAGTCAGTCCACGCTTTGCTTCTTTTTTTTTTGGTAATAACATTGTAACTATTCCGCCTATTCAACGAAATTTGAATCCCTTATGTTCTTTTACATTCTCTTTTGAATGATATAATTGACAAGGTCCTCCTAAGGTTAGTCCGGGAATTATTGAAAGTTTTGAAAGTCGTAAGGTTATAAATCAAAATAAGTGAGAACACGCGACTTTGCTCAGCAGACTTTGTTCGTATACTCAGTTGTTTCCTTAATCCCTTAATTATTATTATTTTCAGTCCACGTTTCATTTTTGGGCAGGGGTTGGAGGAGCATGTTGGGTATAGGAATTTCATTAGCGTTATTCATTTGTTGTTGTTGTGGTCGTACCTTTTATCGCTAAAGCTTTGCACTGCTGGGCGTATGGTAGGAGAGGTAGTGAACGCCATCCGTCTCTTGGACAGGACGGACCTCCCAACTAGATAATGGAATCTACATAAAGGTCAGCATGACAATAGGTGGTGAGCTGAAGGGCACTAGGGGTAGGTCCTTGTTTTTATAGGGAGGGGGCCTGGTAATATGTGTATTTGTCACCAACCAACGATCAGGTAGGACCTTCACGAGGTATGTGGATGCAACTATTCATCGGCAGGGTTCCATTGAAGTAAGGTTTTGCTAAGAATTTTTATAATAAAATTTGTTTCTCCAAAAAATTGAAGTTTAATTTAGAACGAGTCAACTCGAATTAGTCTAGAAGATGCCAATTACTAAACACGATTTATCTCGGGATAATCCGTTAAAGGGTTAATGAAAGGTGATTTAATTGGTTTGCACCACCTATATTTCTCAGTCGATCCCTATTAAAGCAACATGACAAAGTGTACCTCTGGTGAAGGTGCAAAATGGACTTGTTTTTGCCTACTTTTCGCCAATGGCAATTCAACTTCTTTGTTCTTCATGCAAAAAAAATGTCGTCGCAAACGTTAATTTCGCTTCCTTGAATCCATTCATGGATTTCTTGCAATTATATCATTTTAATTCCTTTTGTGGCATCACGCTCTGATTTTCGCTGCGTCTCGCCATTTGGGGAAGTCTCGAGATTGCCTCAAAGATGTGGCACTTATAAGGCACTGTGCTGGCGCTAAATCATTGGGAGCAAGTTGTTATGATCGAATATAATCATTCTAGGATGTGGATATATTACGCAACCGCTGATCAGCTCGGGGCCAATTTTGAATACTTAATAATGCGGTTGGGACAATGCCCGCAGGATAGGATAATATGTTTCCTTTTAATAGCTTTCACCTGCCATCGAATTGATACACATGTGTGTTTTTATGTAATTATTATTATCTCGAATTTGTGAGGAAGAGATATGTTAGTGAAGGTAAATGTTTGTGCGCACTGCGCATGTGTAGATTTTATGATTAGGTCAATCATATACGGTATTAAGCCATTTGGGAATAATTTTCTTACTAGAAACTATATATATATATATAGCCTTGGCCAAAATTATGAGGCAGGTATGAAAAAGTGAAGAATATGATTGAAACTCATTTCATATTTGACAATAAAAATAAACATTTTTGCGTTTATTCTATCAATAATTAATATTTGATGTGTCCTTCTTTTCCTGCTTTTATGCGTTTTTGCATACTTGCGACTAAGTTGGCACAGGTGGTTGGCTCAATTTTCTGCCACTCTTTATGAAATTTGGCTGTTAATTCACTTTTTGAGGCATATTTGTGAACCCACACTCTTGTGCCCAAGTGCGACCACAAATGTTCAATGGGGTTGAGGTCTGGAGATTGAGGGGGCCATTCCATCAACGTCGCCCCTTTCTTTTCAAACGAACCCTTTGAGACTCTAGATGTTTGGCATGGAGCATTGTCTTATTGGAAGATTACACCATCTGGTATGTCATCATTGAAAATTTTGCCTAAGGAAGGTTGATAAACCCTGTTCTAACATGCTGGTGTAGGTGTTGGAATTCATTCTGCCCTCACGAATGAACAACAATCCTGGACCTGAAGACGACATGCAGCCCAAACCATTACACTGCCGCCTCCAAATTTGACTGTTGGGACAACACATCTTGGATCATAAGCTTTCCTAATTCTTCGACGATCATAAACAGATCCAGGGGTTCCAAAGATCTTTCATTCAATCCAACTTATAGGATCACTTATATATTTTCCCGGACCTAGTTTCCTTAATTTTTTGCCTGTCATAATATTCTTTTGTCGTACTGATTCTTATTTAGATTTCCATATTTATATGTGCCTTTGTTTTATTAATTGAGACGAACCTGGCAAACTTATTCCCTTTTAAAGAGCCAACCTATAATATCGCACTCTAAGAAGAAAGTCCTTACCTTTTTTTTTTCAATTCAATTGTGTCCGAGCGTAGCTCCGATAGTGATTGTCTTGCGTACAGTAGTGTGTACCTTTAGAGACTTTTTGGTCACACGCCTTTGTCCCTCGACAGACTATTTTAGAAAAATGTAGATTTATTATTGAGTTCTTTACTTTAAACGGTAATATATATATATATATATATATATATATATATATATATATATATATATATGAAAGGATAGCGATATCTTATAAACAGGAATAAGTAACCATGTCTTTATCGCTCTCGGGTTTTTTTTATCTTAATCTTTCTTCTGATGGGTTTTTTATTTTGCTTCTGACCTTTTGATCGCTTTCTGCGTTGAAAGTTCTTTTGTTAATTCTGTTGCTCCCTCATATCTTTCCTAATGTAGCGTGACGAGAAGTACAAGCAAGCGTTTAAAAGCTTAGCTTGAAGAGTCTTTCTTTTGAGACTCAGGATGGCTCAGTCGATAGTCTGCTCGCCAACATTGTCCCAGCGATGCAGGAAGCTGTTTGCAACTCGCCTACGCTACTTTCATTCTTTATTTTTTTTCATCGCCCCTTTTTCTATGCCCCTCTATCTGAACTGAGACGAATTTATCATTTTGTCTTTCTAAGTTCTTTTAGTTCGTAAATATTAGTATCGTTACAGAGAACTAAATGGGTTCAGAAAAATTTCGGTAAAATAAAAATAAAAACGAAGAATGGTTGTACGTGTAGAAAGTGTTCATTAAATTGTGAGCCCACTTGTGCAAAATGTTCATTACACCTACTTCTAGAAATTGCCCAATGATCCCACTTGTAGAAAGTTTTCATTAAAGCCAAGTGTAGAAAGTGCTCATTAATTCACTTCCCAGAAATTGTTCTTTGAATACATAACATAATTTCAGGGATGAAAAAAGCCACAAGGGCCTATCAAAGGTCATCCTCATCCGTCAAAACCCACCCACAAAAAGCACCATCGCCAGGGAAAGACAAAATCAAAGTCCCCCACAATATAATATAACAGATGACAAAAGCCACAAGGGCCCATCATAGGTCATCCGAGTCAAACGGCCTCTTTTTCAAGGCACCCAAACTCACAAGAAAACTACATACAGAGGATTGCGTCCAGAAACAAGGGTATCACCAATCAAGGCTTATCAAGAACTAAATCATGCAGCTATAGATATATACAAACAATATTAATATATACAAAACTTAGGAACCATCACAACCTTCCCTCCCCATAAACTTAGCCAACCTACTCTTAAATACATTTAAATTTGGACTACCTACAACCCTCCGCGGCAATTTGTTCCAGAAGTCTACCACTCTATTGGTGAAAAAATATTTTCTTAAATCCAACCTACACCCTTGCTTTTTAATTTTCAAGTGGTGACCTCTAGTCCGATTTCCATCATCCAACTCCCAAAACTTACTTACATCCAATTTATCTATCCCGGAAAAAATTTTAAAGAGCTCAATCATACCCCCTCTCACACACCTCCTTTCGAACGAGAACATATTTAATACCCTCAGTCTATCTATATAATCAAAGTGCCTCAGGGAAGGAATAATCTTTGTTTTCCTCCGTTGCACTGACTCGAGAAGGTTAATATCGTGTCTAAAATGTGGGCACCATGCCTGTATACAGTACTCTAGATGTGGCCTAACATAAGAGTTATAGAGTTTAAGAATAACCTCTTTACTTTTGTAGCTGACATTTCTCTTAATGAAACCCAGCACTCTATATACCATATTTCTTGCTTCAATACACTGCTTAGAAAACCTTAATGACTTATCTATTACTACTCCTAGATCTTTCTCACCCTCTACTGAGCTTAGCCAATGCCCATCCATTTCATAATTAAATTCTCTATTATCTTTTCCCATGTTAATAACTTTGCACTTATCAAGGTTCAAAGTCATTTGCCACTTATGTGCCCAGGATAAAAATTTATTTAACTCACCCTGCACTTTAAAATTACCATCAATATCTTTAACTACAGCTGCTAATTTGGTATCATCCACAAAAATTGACACTTTATTATTAACTGTCTCCCCAAGATCGTTTATATAGATGACAAATAATAATGGGCCGAGAACTGATCCCTGAGGAACCCCACTGATAACATCCCTCCACTCTGACTTTACACCATTTAGCACTACCCTTTGCTTCCTATCTTTCAGCCACTCAGCTATCCAATTTGAAACACCCCCACATATCCCAATCATTTTTAATTTATGAACTAGTCTCCTATGTGGTACCTTATCAAATGCTTTACTAAAATCCAAGTAAATTACATCTACCTTCTCTCCCTTATCTATTTGATTTGTTACGAACTCCAGAAAGTCTAGTAAATTAGCCAAACATGATCTACCTGATCTAAACCCATGCTGAGCATCGCTGATTAACCCCTCCCTCTCTAGATGTTGGCAAATCCCTTTTTTAACTATTTTCTCAAGAATTTTACAGACTACAGGAGTTAGGCTAACCGGTCTAAAGTTATTTGGGTTCATTGAACCCACTTAAAGAGTTTATCAATGAATCTACAACTAAAAAGGATATATTTATTTAATCCATTTCAAGAAATTGTTCTTTAAACCTACTTGTAGTTATGTTCATTGAACCCACTTGTGCCTTTGATCGATTTGATTGCACAACTCTTTTCACCAACTGTAAATTGATTTCAATTGTGATACTATCATTTAACTGGTCTATATTTTCCGGCAGAGTAGTATACACTTTACTCTTTAGATGTCCCTATAAGAAGAAGTCGCACGGTGCTAAATTCTGCACTCTTGGGACCCATTCATTTGCATGATTTAGCGGGGCATTGTGATTGCTAAAATGTTCTCTCTGTCTTTCCCTTGCAGCAAACAGTCCATGAGCTGGTTCTCCCCATGAATCCAACGAAGTCTATTGAATTTATTGCCATAAATAGGGAGGAGTACTGGGATGATCCTTTCGTTTATCATATTCAGCAGTGGCGTGCAGTCAATGGAAGCAAGGGAAGCAATGCTTCCTCTATTTAAGAAGAAAAGAAAAATAAATTGCACGCCAACAATTGATTTGATAACAGAGTGAATTTTATTCTCCCATTTATGCTTGCCTATACTTGTATACGACATAAAGTACTGTTCACTTTCAATCGAATTGTCGTTAGACCCTGATGAGCACGACTGCAATTGAAGAAATGCACCCTTTTCGTCGAGATTTCTACTCTTTTTTTCTCTCTTAGTTCAATAATAGTTCTGGTTTCTGGTGCTTTGGAATGAATAGTTTAAAAGATGTTTTGCTTTTTTTAGCAATAATATACAGTCATTAGAGCTTTGTGATTTTTATCTAGATATTTCAACGCCGTGTTAGAATTAAGAACAAACTAACCTATTTGTATACGGAAAAGGAAGCAAATTTAGCTTTGCAGTCATCTGCTTGTATCTAGCCTCTCTGCCGGGTTGCCAGAATCTAGGAAAAGGCAATAAAAGGTCTAAGACACGATGACGTAACTATTATTATACTCTGAAGCTTAAGCAATTTTTATGTTATATTTAAATACTGGTTCTGAGAATGAAAGCAGCTACATAGCATAAACTCTGTATGGTTACGCTCTTGTATCTTAAGCATTTTGTTTATATTTCCTGGATTCTGGCAGCCCTACCGGAGTTACCCATCGTATCTCTGAGATCAGTAGAAGCGAGTCGTTGCTTAGATAAGTGTGGCGTATTGTTTATTAATTTTTTTAAGTGATAAGATCCTTTTAAACAAAATAGATGCAAATGAAGTTGTGAGAAAATGCGATTGCATTATTGAAAAATTAGTAAAAGAAACTATTATTAAAACAGTTAGGCCTACGCCAATACTAGATGTCATCCAAAACTGTCGCACTCGCAAATACAATGTAAACCAATATGAATAACATTTAAAAAAAATAACATTTAAATAAGTGAGTAGCTTACAATTTTATAGTTATTTTTAATGAACAACATATTTACTTCAATTAACATATTTATTTTTGTAAAACTTGAATTGCTTCCTCATCTGAAAAAGTCACCGCACGCCAGTGATATTCAGGTAGGCAGCTCCACTGAAATTATTGTCGTAAAACAATAGGCCGACGAGATAGCCATTCACGCATCCACGGAGACACTTTTTGCCGACAAATACATCGCTCAAAGTTGATTTCTGGGAAATTGATCAGCGGCGCATACTCTCGGATATTATGGTAATTTACATACCATTCATGAAAATGCAAACTTACATACCCCTAGAGGGCGCTTGCTTGTTTTCAGAACGGGAGCGGATTCAGGATAATTGCGTGTCCTGTTTTCAATGGCTTACCCAACGCATTTTCACTTGTCCTACTTTCACTCTACTTTACTAACCTCGTTTCGGAAAATATTAGACCGTTATACTCTCGTTGGTCTTCTCGTCTAAAATATAGTAAAAAAAAAAAAAAAAAACCTTTCTCGCCTCATAGATCTCTCAACAGGCCCTGACTCACAGCGTTTCAGAGCCAAAGAAAGGTTGTTCGCAACAGACCCTGGACTGCAAGGAAAGTCTTTCTTCCACAGTCTTTGTGCCTCTTCTTCAAGGCGTGAGGGGGTGAGGAAGACCTCTTGAACACACCCTGAGATGGAGGCGGGGTCTTTTCAACAGGATCCTAGGAAGAAGGTGGGCTTTTTTTTCAACAGGCCCTAGACTCCGTGAAAGATTCTTCAGCAAGCCTTGCGGTTTTGAGTGAAACCTCACCTCTCCTCAACGAGCCTTAGGGGTTTAATAAAAGCCTCCTGAACATGTCCTGGAAGAGAAGAAAGCTCTCTTGATTAGGCTTTGTGGTAGAGGGAAGGCCTCTTGAAAGTGGCCGCCTAAGCTAGGAGGAAGACACATCTTCCATATACCTAAAGAACGAAGAAAGCTCTTTTCAACATGTCAAGGGGGTAGGAAGGGAAGGTCTCTATTCAATGGGTCTTATGCTCCGAGGAAGGCTTCTCTCTACCATGCCTTGGGGCCGAGGAAGGCCTCTCTTTAACAGGCGGAGCCAAGAAAACCCTCTCTCAACCAGGTTTTGGTGCCGAAGAAAACCTCTCTTCAACAGGTGGAGCCAGGAAACTCCCATCTCAACCAGGCTTTGGTGCCGAAGCAGACCTCTCTTCAATAGGCAGAGCCAATAAAGGAATCTCACAACCAGGCTTTGGGGCCGGAGAAGACCTCTCTTCAATAAGCAGAGCCAAGAAAGGCCTCTCTCTCAACTGGGCTTTGAGGCCAAGGAAGACCTCTCTTCAATAGGCAGAGCCAAGAAATCACTCTCTCAACCAGACTTTGGGGCCGAGAAAGACATCTCTTCAATAGGCAGAGCCAATAAAGGAATCAAACAAGCAGTCTTTGGGGCCGAGGGAGACCTATCTTTAATAGGCAGAGCCAAGAAAGGCCTCTCTCAACCAGGCTTTGGGGCCGAGGAAGACCTATCTTCAATAGGCAGAGACAATAATGAAATCTCACAACACGGTTTTGTGGCCGAGGAAGACCTATCTTCATTAGGCAGAGCCAAGAAAGGCCTCTCTCAACCAGGCTTTGGGCCGAGGAAGATCTCTCTTCAATAGGCAGAGCCAATAAAGGAATCTCACAACCAGGCTTTGGGGCCGAGGGAGACCTATCTTCAATAGGCAGAGCCAAGAAAGGCCTCTCTCAACCAGGATTTGGGGCCGAGGAAGACCTATCTTCAATAGGCAGAAACAATAATGGAATCTCCTAACCAGGTTTTGTGGCCGAGGAAGACCTCTCTTCAATAGGCAGAGCCAAGAAAATACTCTCTCAACCAGACTTTGGGGCCGAGGAAGACCTTTTCAATTAACAGAGCCAATAAAGGAATCTCACAAGCAGGTTTTGTGGCCGAGGAAGACCTATCTTCAATAGGCAGAGTCAATAAAGGAATCTCACAACCAGGCTTTGGGGCCTAGGAAGACCTATCTCCAACATGTCATGAGGCCGAGGAATAGGCCTTAGCCCTACCATGATTAGAGTGGAAGGCACGGGAAAGGGTCGCACCCGCATGACCGATGCTTCCCCTTTGTGAGCCAATCAGGAGTATCAGTAACGTCGCTCCTTTCTCACGTGATGACCACGCAATAGTGTGTGAGTAAACAGCTCAGGAAACTCCGGGAACTCAACGAAGCGCATAAAACTCAGGAAGTCCGGATAAACAAAATCCAACTGAAAAAACTCATGATATCATGGATTATCCCTGAAGAACACTATAATGGCATAAGGGATCATCTTTTAACTTGGTGTAGATCTTATGAGGTATTATCCTACCGACCAACAAAAAAGAAGTATATCGGAGGAGGTGAGGGTGGGAGGATAAGAAGATCAATAGAATCGTGATCAGACAGGGGTAATCTAGATTAGAAGCGATCATAGCTGACGGCGCCTCGAGGGAGCCTATAAAACCTCTAATAATACGTAGTTGAACGTAATGACGAATCTTATAAAATCTTGAAGAAGAATCAAACGGCAAATACGTATTTGAGCGTACTTACAAGCCCTTAAAGGTATATTTGAAGGTCTAGACGAATAACCTAGACAACCAACACGTAGTTAAAAGTACTTGCGATGCATTGAGGGTGCATCTGAAAATATAGAGAAGCAATCTATACCTCAACTACCTAGTTCAACGTATTTGGGGGAATGAATACGAATCTGGAGCGTTTTATAGTACGAACAGACGAATAATCTAGACTGCAAATGGGTAGTTGAACGTACTTGCGAGGCCTTGAGGGTTAATAAAAAAAACTAGAAGAAGAATCGTGACTTTAAACATACGGACGAAGGTCTTCTATTTGCTTCAATGGTGACTGGAGAGTTCGATGGTACGTACACCCTAAGCCTCTAGACGTAAAAATACGTAGTGAGACGTACTTTTAAGGCCCCCGTGGTGAATTTGAAGTCTTCTATAGTAGGAGGATATGAAGACTCTTAACTTCGAAAAATTAGTTGAACGTATGTGCAAGGTCTTTTGGGGAATTTGTACCCAGAGATAAAGAACCTGGACACAAATACGCAGTTGCTCGTAGTTTTGTACTTTTGACGTCTAGTGGGTGCAAAGGAGGCGTTCTCTAGTAAGTGGAGACCTACCTTCTAAACCTCAAATACGTATTTAAGCGTACTTGCTAGGCCATGGGGGGATGGACCGTCCTCCAGTACATACAAAATATCGACTGCTTGTAGGTGAATCTGAAGTGTTCTATAATAGGTATAAACGAAGAATCTTGATTCCCCAAATACGTATTTAACGTAATAGCGTTGTCTGGAAAGTGCATAAGAAACGTTTAGTAATATGCGCAGAACCAAGATCTTAAATGCGTATTTGAACATACTTCGGGTTTAATCATTTAAATAATATAGGGAAATATAATACAATTTAACATGTCTTTTTTCACTATCTTAGAAATTACAATTAAAAAGTTTGCTTCAATTTTGGGATCCAGAATTTCTTGCCTTTTTACGAATTTATGTTTATTGGTTTCTCTTTAATTCACTGTAGGAGTGTAATAGCTTAGTCGGCTTATGACTCCTTCCTAGTATCATTTATTAATGTTATACATAAAGTGTATGTATTCATAGCACTTGGATTTGCTATAAATATGTTGAATTAAGGGTCCATATATTTAGTGAGAGGGATTCAGATTTTATCAAAGTTTTTTTCCCCCGAGGGGAAAGGTTCTTTAAAGATCTGTGGTGTCTGTTAACTTTCGTGTAATTTTGTTCTTTAAAGTTTATTAAAGGTCTCGCTCCCAAGGGTTGCTATTGTTGTTTTACTTATATTCTACGTTTAAACTTCTATTTATCCCATTTTTTCTATATTTGTCTTAATTTCGTATTCATTTTCTAATAAGTGGAAAGTGCATTCGTCAGTTGGATCAGTTTCCTCATCGTTTCTCCATCATCCCAGAGGACTTGAGATACATATTTCTGTCTCTACTCAAAATTACCACCTTTCGTTCTCCCTATTTTTATTTCTTTTTCTCCTGTCTATTCCTTTCATCTTTTTTGGACGCACCCCTTTGTTAATTCTCATCAACTTCCATTGTCAGCATTAGTGACTGAAAATCGACTGAAATTTCATGTAATTCAAATCCATCTTTACCGCCTACGCTTACTAGCAAAACATCTCCCTCGGGGTCTGTTCGCATCTTCCATCTCGGCTAGACAAGGAAATACACGATTCCCTTTGGGCTTGTCTCTCTCTGTCACTGTCTGAATCTGATCCGGGGCATTCCCGGTTGAAAATAGGATTATGTTAATAGCAGCAGAAGCTGAATCTTGACAAATTTGTAGACTTAATACGAAGTTGCTTTGCTTCTTGGGCAACTCTATACGCCTTCTCTTTTCTGCGTGGCAAATAGGCGTTTATTATTGCGTCATCTGGATTTATTAGTTTTGCGTGTATTTTTAGGCTTTGCGTCGATAAGACGGGGTATTTTTTGTGCTTTACTCGCTAGCTTGTTCGTTTGTAGAGCATCTAAGCTCGAGTCGCGCTTGTATTTGGATTCCTTGTGACGATAAAAAAGGGGATGTTTTGGTGTTTTTTTCTTGAAAAATTAAGGTTATTGTACCTTCTGGATTTATCAAACGTTCTTGTATTTATTTTCTAGTCTTTGTGCGATAAAAGGGCGGTTATTATTGCGTCATCTAGATTTATTAGTTTTGCGTCGATAAGACGTCGTATTTTTTGTGCTTTACTCGCTTGTTGATCGTTTGTGGAGCATCTAAGATCGAATCGTACTTGTATTTGGATTTCCTGTAGCGATAAAAAAAGTGGTATTTTAGTGTTTTCCTTGAAAAGCTAAGGTTTTTGCACCCTCCGGATTTATGAGACGTTCTTGTATTTATTTTTAGTCTTTGTGTGATAAAAGGGCGGGGTTATTTTTTGTACCTGGATTTATTAAAATCGATAAGAGTTTTTTGTACAATTTTGTCGTAAGCTTGTTCTGTCTGTCCACCATCTGCCCTTATTAGAGACTTTCCTTGTATTTCTCGGGTTTGTATCGATAGGGCAGGAGGATTTTTGTATTTTTTACTCGTAGGTTTGTTTCGTTTGTGCCCCACGTGGATTTAGTCTTTGTCTCGATAAGCTGGGGAAATTTCGTACGCTTTATTCGTAAGTTAATTTCGTTAGTTGGTGAGTCTTTACCTTAAATTTGGTTCTGTATCTTTGGGGTTGATGTGCACCGACTTCCAGTTTGTGGGGAAGCGGTCAAATATGATAATTTGCCTTTTCATTGGTACTATTGTGGTTTATTTCTACACCATAACTCGACGTAAATTTTAGTGTTTGAGGTTTTTTTAACTTCTTTTTCTCATTATTTTGTTCCCGTTTGTACTGGTGAATGTTCTAGCATGAATGAACATCATTTGCTCTCAGTTGCGTTCTTCGTTTTCTTGCCAGTTAGTTATTTCGTACTCATAAGTCGCTTTCGATCAAATTTAGTTCTGTTCGTACTAGAAACCTTTCTTGTAGGGGAGACAGCGTCAGAATTCCACCACTATAGTGTAAGCTGCTCGTCGTAGAAGGCGATCGGCAGTCCTGGATTCAGTTTACAAAAGTCAGCACGCCTCAAGCTGCTACAAAAATAAGCTACCCCGAGAAATCTCTACTTGTAGATTAAGAAAATTAAATTATTGAATATTTTTAAAGAAATCTCATAAAATAACTTAATAGCATAGCACTATTGAACTACAACTTGATGATAAACTATTTAGTTGACTTCATATTAAGCGGTGATCGACCCGCAGTAAGCATGAAAACTGTCCTGCTTATTTCCTTCTCTCCTAACCTAACCTAACCTAATAATAATGTTGTGCAATGGAGCTGTTGATCTCTACAATATTTAGTGACTAAATAAGAGAGTACCTGTGTGAATTAGGTGTAAACACAATCGAACGAAAATGGGTGGGTCGGGGGACCGAGCAAACACATATAATGTGGAATGTGAAGGATGTGTGTGATCAGCCAAACTATGATGGAGTTGCTAGAGTGTGATTTGAAAGTTTAATGGTGTGGTTTATTTGACAAAATACCTAATTGGTGATTCTTATATGATGGGGTCTTAACGCCCTCTTTCACTTCCACTCGGGTCCTTGCAGGAGAAGCTCACCAGAGGATAGACAGCAGAAGAAATTAAAAGTAAAATAGCTGATTTCTTATTCTAAAATTTGAAGCGAAAACCAGCGAGGGCATTTCGCAGAAAGTTTGTAGGAAGAGAACTGTACAGAAAGTGTTAAAATGTGAGAAAAATTTATAACAATAGATATTCCTGCATACATTTAGGGCCAGGGGTGCACGCAATCCCCCAAATGTCAGCTGAAGTAGGGATAAAATACTAAAAGGTAAGGTGCACTATGGCGGGACCCAACGGGGGCATTGCCACGATTCTAAACACTACTACTACTAATAGTAGTAGTAGAAGTTGTAGTAGGTTTTGGCTGTGATCAAATTAATGTTCCTTTGAATATGACTTACATAGGGAGCTTTGTAGAATACTTAGAACTGTTACAATACTAATTACAAACTATTTCAAAGAAGATACATTGATATATAGAGTAATTTTAGCTTTAAATTAATAGTAATAACAATACTAAGGACTTTATGTAAAGGGTTCACAAAGCCACCGGCCTTCACATAGCGGGGATCAGCTTGTCAAGCGGGAAGCTCATTCCACAATCTAGGAGCAAATATCGTGGGGCCATTGAGCAACTACACGGAAACTGAGAGAGTTTAGGAAGTTTTTCTTTCTCTTCCATACCTTGCACCATTTTATTCTCGCTTATTTCAACCACTTCAACATTATCTCGATGGAAATAAGTATGAAGGAGGTAGTGAGTAGTATCAATGACTATACTTCATCCAAACCAGCTGATTTCCTTAAATCAGGCATCTGCCACCTGGTTAAATGATCGGAGAGCGTCGATAGCAATAATTATAACTAATTTATGGATTTAAATTCATGTTTAATGGTTTCCTGTGTGCCCCTTCGGGTTTGCCAGGGGGATTATCATTCTCATTTTTATGCTGGTTTCACTATCCGGTCGGGAGGACCGTAGTCAAATGAAAGGGAATGGTGGCGTTAGGAAATAACTAAATAAAGAGACTTAGCGTCCTGGAACAAATTGTACAGAGTGAAAGTACTCAAAATTACCCCCCCCCCTTGTGGTTCCTTGATAGGGAGATTATATTGATTTTTTTTTGCTGTAGACTTTTCAATGATGACGTTATGTTTACCTGTAGTGTAGATTAAGAAAATATCCTTACATGTTAGTGTGTGTATTGGCAGAAGAAGAATCATGAATCATTTCCTTAAGTGGATTGTATGCTCGAAAGATGTGTAAACTTCCATCCTCCGCTTTCCGCATCTGCGTGAGTTTTCAGTCTCCGCATCTCATTTGTACTCCACTGAGTTGTAGCACTAGCAATATCAGCATCACTAATAGCGTCCGATTTGGGTTTTCAATCCCAGTCATGGAGGTCAATTGCTATTATTCTTCATTAAGTCTTCGGTTTCGCTATTGTTTGCTAAATCTTGTGAAACTGATGTATTCTGACTTGAATTGGGGAAGGAGGTCCAAAGATGAGGTATTCATGGGGCCCTGCAGTGAGCATATCTTAATTCGTTTAAACGAGCATAATCGTAGCAATGATTCGCGAATTAACTCGTTGCCTTTATATTATTTTAAGAAAAGTGATGGTTCCAACCGATGATTGACTTCTTGAAAATATAATGTAAATTGCCTTTGATCAATTAATTGTTGCGTTTATCGGCAAAGAAAAATGAAAGCCTTTTCGACTTTAGAACGTTGAAAATTAACACAAAAGAGGGTGGATTCATTTATATTGCTTTTGATGGGTTATGATTTAGCCATAATACAAAATAAAATCTATTAGTTATTTTTCTTTTGAATTAGTTTATCAGCCCCCTTTTCCCTATTGGAGTCTACATCCCAAACACAGTACATAGGACCATCACTTATAATACAAAAAGCCTGGTTTATGAAAAAGAGTAAAGGAGACAGGAAAAAATAACCAAGAATAACGAGAGTCATTTTCAGAAAAATGCCGAATAAAAAAAATGCATTAAACTTAAACTCTAAATCCTGGGACGTATATGTGCGGGTGCGGATGTGAGTGAAGTGCGTGTGCCGTTAAGAAGAAGAAAGAATAGTGGAAATGGCTTCAGTTTTTGAGGACGTAAAGTGAATTTTTCATTGAAGCCTCCGCTTCTGGAGAACTTTGGTGCAACTGGGAAACTTTTTCGCTTTTCCCCGCCATTAAAATTCGGAATGAGTTTAATAAATTATATATTCCTACGAAGCATTGAAAATTCCATTTAAGGAGAAGGTTTATCGCTGATCTCGAGAAGGACTTCGCAATTCACTTAGGTTCGGGAGTTTCACTATGAAAATTCACTTAGGAGAGACTGCGAAATGCTACAACTTCTTTACACGGTGTGCGTGCGTGTATGTGTATATGCCCGCGTGGATAAGAACGTACATTTGGATTTATTTCTTTGCTAAAAGAAGGAAATTGGTGAGACCAATGGGGGAATTGACCATTACTGTAGAGAGAAAGAGTATAAATGCGAAAAAGATGATCACTAGAAAGAACAGGAATAGTAAAGATTTTTTAAAGACTTGGGGGAGGAGGGGCTTCATAAACCCCCAGAAACAAGTTTGTATTAACGGACACTCAAAAGAAGTACTAACAAACAAGTCCCTGGGGGTTACACCCCAATGTGAATGTGAGGGAGGGAACTTTCTGGAATGTCTGGGAGGTGATAATAGATTCTCGTGGGAGAATAAATATAAAGTAGGATATTCGCGAACAAAAATATTCATAACAACGAACAGTTTCAAAAGTACGAAGATAAAATCGTGAAAGGTATCTGGTTCATGGAGTATTTGCAACAGGCAGGTGCAAAAATCAATCATTTTGAGAACAGTGAATATAAGTGAATTTTCACCTTAAAATGTATTATAAGTTCGTACTTATGAATGCATATATTCTAATCTACGAGCATACTAGAAAAGGAAACATCATTGAAGACCCACTACCCCCCCCCCCCCACCTAAGTGTTTAGATTGGGTACGGAACTATTGTAGCATTTATCCTGGAGTCAATTCATTTCGCTGAAAAAGGAGGGTGTCAGCATGCTGCAGGTAACAGTTGAAAGATTGCAAGCACTCCCGACCCCATTGTCCGCAGGGGGATTTGCGCCTATATTATTTTGCACATATATTCACTACCTTTAACTTCACCGCTTTCTTTACGGATTTCTTCTTGCAAACTTTCTGACAAGATGCCCTCGTTGGTTTTCGGTTTAATTTTATAATAAAATAGGTCACGAACTCATTTCTAATTATTTTAATACTTAATTAGACTCACTTTTGCTTTAATTACAGCCATAATTCTTCGTTTAGTTTGGTGTTTCTGTTTTTAGCATTTTCCTGCTGAAATAAAACACTCTTTTGATGCTGCGGGATGAAATTTCTGGATAGATCGCTCTAAAACTTGCGACAACATGGTGCTATAAGTTGTGGAATTCATTTTTCCGTGGCCTAAAAAATCTCCCCTAGCCCTCTTAAAAACAAGCAACTCCCTACCATCATAGAAGCATCTTCATGCTTCATAGTCGGTACCAAACAAGCAGGGTGAAATGCCTTTCCAACTCTTCGTCTCAAAAAGTAGACCCCATAAGTGCTGAAAATCTTCAAAATTGTTCCAAAAAAGTTGTTTTTAATAATTTTCTTCCAGGATATATTTAAATGGAATTACATAAATTATATTTAAAACAACAATACACTAGTCTTTCTTACATACCCGATAATACTTTCATCTGGCCAGATAACTTTTTACCATTGTTAAAATGTTAAATTTTTGTGATACTTGCCTTGCATCCCTTTGGCCATTGATCTCTAAGTCTCCTTTTAACTGTTCTTTATGATATTTTTTAACTTGAAGCTTCCTTGAACTCCCCTAGCAATTTAAGGTGGTTTTTTGCGATTTTGTAGTGAAGCTTGAATGATATATCTGTCTTCTCTAGGTGCTCTCTTGATATCGCTTTATAGTAGTTTGAACACCATCTCTTGAACATTTTGTGTTTCCGAAGCATTCGGCTCGCAATTCTTGAATACACTCTTTAACATAGGTTGAATAAGATGTACTCTTATAACAACTTATTTTATTAAGAAAAATAGACACTTAACTATCTCAACTGTTAATACCTTACCTAATATTTGTTATTTGGGAGCTGGTCCATCAGTGGTAGATTTTAGAATAGTGAAAAAAAGAAAGTTTGCATTGGTAGCGGGGCATTGATAAAGGAAGCACGTGATTGGTGGAGTGATTGCTGTCTTTTGTAAGCCCCCCAAAATAGAGTTCATGTTTGTATGTGTGATACAGCGTTTCCGGAAATTTGGCCTGTAGAATCTTATGGAGGTAAAGGTTCAGCTTTTAGAAAGAAATAGATGATTTCCTTTATTGTGCTTTCCCTGCCCCAACATATAAATGGGCTTCTCGGAGGAGTCTGTTTAATCTGAAGCATTTTTTAATCGTACCGGAAGGTCGCTTTGTGTGAGACTGAAATAATGAATGCCTATCCTAAATGGCAAAGGGCTCTCCAGGCTCGCTACAGAGCACGCTGCCTTCTGAGTTGAGAGTAGAGTGAAAGAAAAGAAGGAGGTGGGTCAAAAGTCGATATTTATAATTCACGACCGAAGCATTGGAAATATTAACAACATGTGTTTATTGAATCATTTATACCATGGCAAGATAAATACTAAGCTACCTATGAAGAATAGTGAGTCTCATATCTAAGTGACTCCTCAGTTGTATTAGCTAAAGTTGATTGTAATATATCCATTATCACCTAAGATTTTACGTCATACATTATACTTTAACGTAAAGCGGAGAGTTAAAAAAACGAAACCATTAAGCGCATTTGATATGGATATAAAAATAATGCATGATCAAATTTTTACACATTAGTATACGTTCTTGGAATAAACAGAGCTATGAATAAAGGGGATATTGAAAACTGTGAACAATGAAATTTTCAGCCCAATTATACGATAGATTTCAAAATGATATTTTCTTAGTGTATTTGATCGTATTCTCTTTCAATTTCCATCGTGTCACCTTTCTATGTTGTAAATGAGGAATTTTTACGTTGGATTCAACGTGTGTTGTATGTGTGGGAATGTTTTTGCATTTCTATATATGCCGGTTTCAAGTTGCGAAGATGTGCCTTGGATTTCTGGGAATTTAGGCAATTTCTAATCCATTCACGTACATTCTTTTTCATGTCCTCAGATATTTGTCCGAAATTGATTGAGTAGAGCTTCCAAATGACCAAGATTATGATTAAAGTCGAAGACAGGCTTGCGAAAATTAGTGGTGAGATAAGAACAGACAAACCCTTTAGAGACATCACACAGAAATAAGAGAATGATTTGAGGTAGGTAAAGCAATCTTAAGAAACTGAAGTGAGGTGAAAGAATTATTTTGCAAAGAAATTAATTCCGGATCAGATAGTGGAGATTTAACTCGTGTTTCATAATTTAATGCAGAAAATGAAGGGATCGGAAAATCAATAGACTGACATGAATGGATTAGGGTGCTATTTTGTGATGAAAATGATACTCGTAGTGTATTGTGGGCATGGAATGCATGTTGCAATTGTTGATTAATGTTCGGGAGAGATTGTCGCTAGGGTTATCTATTACGGGAATATAATGGATATGATTCTAGTTTTGGCTTATGAACTCTAAAGTGCGAGCTTATATGGGAGAGAACTTTGCTGATTGTGAACGAGCAGTCCTAGTATTGCATTGCAATCGGACAAAACATGGAAATTGGTACCTTCGTTCATGTACCTAAAGTGTTTGATTTACAAGAGCTACACAAATAATTTATTTGCTGGATAATAAATACTTTCAATCTGGATCCTTAAAAGATTGACTGAAATAGCCTAATGTCTCCTATTCCTCATTGAAATGGTGTAGAAAGACAGCACCGGATCCTTTATCGGATGCAGCCGAGTCAAACAAAACAGTTTGTAGTCTTTTCTTGGGTGTAAGAAAAAAATTGATTTGACTACCTTCTTTTTGATGGCATTGAAAGTACATTTTGGATTTGATGTCTCATTGCAAAAAAGAATTGTGGCTATGTTTGTCCGCAAATTTTAATAGTTTTGCGAGTGGAAGTAGAGTAGTGCCGGCATTTTTGAGGATTCTCTGATGAAATTCTCTAACCCTAGGAATCTTTCTAGCTTTTGTAAAGATTTAGGTCTGAGGTAGTAGTAGTAGCGGTGGTGGGTCGCCAAGCTCTTTTATCCAGGCAGATCCCGAACGGATAATGAAAATAGAATAAAGGTCAGTATGACAATCGCTGGTGAGCCCGAAGGTATCCAGTGGCTGGTCCTCTTTGGGAAGAGGTGCCGGAAGTATTATATTTTTTACACCAAACAGCGTTCAGGGGAAAGCCTTCGTCACCTCGGGGAAGATGGACTTGTTCCGTGTCAGAGGTATGTGAATATAGATACCATCGTCAGCCTTGGATCAGAGAGTGCGCGCGCGCCCGTGTGTGTGTGTGTGTGTGTGTGTGTGTGTGTTATATTGCAAAGATGGGAAAGGAAAGCAAGTTCATTTCGGAGATCCTGCTTCAGTTTTAAAGGGGGGGGGGTGACTCCTCTTGTTGCCGGTTATCGTAAGTTCCAGGGATGGTGCTTATGACGGATCCTGTATCCCCCTGGAACTGTCTCCTAGTAATAGGGCCGATAACGTGCAATAGGCAAGGGCCCGAGACCTTATTCCTTACTGCTCTCCTCTGAAGATTTCCGAGTTTCTCCTTCCATGATATCCGGGCAAACAGCGATGAACCTGGTCACCCACTCACGGGTGCTTCCAGCAGACACCATATTTGACGGCGGGAGAGGCGTGACTCAGTGGTAGAGTTGCGCCGCCCGGCTGTGGGTCGTCGCTTGGACTGAGTTGTTGATTTTTCGAGCATCACTATCCTTCGTGAGTAAACTGCAAACTCTCCTATAATGGGAGCCAGTACCGCCTCCATTTGCTCACTAAGTTGTTTGAAGGGATCTTTCGTCAAAGAGATCACCTTCGTTTGTGAGCTTCGATTGAGGGCTATATCGATCGTGGTAGCATGTTGTTCCAGGAGATTTGGGAGGACGAGAAATTCCACCGCTTCCTGGATGAGGGGAGAAGACGCCGAACGAATGTTTCCCGGATAAAGTCCTCACTAACATTATCTTCATTAGTATATTTTTACTTTCTTAAAAAGTCCTCGGAGAATATGTGAGATAGCTCATTGGAACGAGCTAGAAGCTCCATCATTTATGCCGTTGTGGGAGTAAAGCTATTCAAGATAATAGCTCGATGGGGGGTTGAGTCTTTTAGAAGAGATGAAATTCCATCGTTCACAGTATATGTGAACGTTCGCAACAATGATTTTAGTTTTTGAGCAGCGCTATTTATTCTTTAGGGGGAGAGAAAAAATTATATCTGTGCAAACCGGGCGGTTGGTGGTGCAGTTTGAAATTAGGGGAGTGCGATTGTACAGTTAGGAGTGCTTACCTTGGTTGATGAGTTGTCGTTTTCCATCTTGTTGCAGTGCAATTGTGTTGAGTTGGCATTGGTTGAAAAAAGAACTGCGTATTGAGATTTGTATCTCTCCGGGGTTACCATTTTGTGGAGAATGAATTATCACTTCTAGTGCTGTTACCAATTTGCAAGAGGTAATTAAATTACTTTCGTTGCGTAATCAGAAAGTTGCTAAAGCATTCGGCTGAATTCTTCAATCCTCTTTTGAACACAGATGAAATAAAATGTAATCTTATAACGAGATATTTTATTACGAAATACAGATGCTTAAAAGACTCAACTGAATTACCTAACATTAGTTATCTGGGTGCTGGTGGGTCAGCAATTTGTTCAAGAATAAGGTTGAACACACGGATTTCGTTAGGTTAAAATACTATTTGACTGACCAGACCCAATGCCTTAGAAAATGGCGACCTAAGGAATGCCATGGCAACAGCTTACAAACCTTCGATTGAATGACAATCGAACCCGTGGGCAGAGTCAGGATTAATCTCAGTTATTCCAATTAGAGAAGGAAGTTTGGATTATAGGTGGGGCAATGAAATAAGGATCACGTGGTTGGTGGAGAGAGCTGTCTTTTGTATATCTCCCCTTCCCCCCCCTGCGAAATATTGGGCATATATGTTTGTGTGAAACAGCGTTTCCGGAAATTGAGGCCTGTTAATCATATGGAGGCTGAGTTTCATCATACATATCGCAAGTGCCAAAAGGCACACGAGGGTGTATATATATATATATATATATATATATATATATATATATATATATATATATATATATATATATATAAAAAGTAACAAGGAAAGAGGAGGGGAGGTTCAGGGCGAGCGCTTTTATCTTATATGTTAAGACCTTTTTAAGGAATTAATAAGGAGGCAGAATACATGAACTTACATATATAGTAGAGAAAAATGTACCTCTTAACCCAATCCTAAGTATAAGGGAGACAAAATTAAGGAGAATCTTAATTTGAGACCTTTGAAACCATGCGTTCTTTCAATAAAATCTACATATTTTACCCCAAATTGCATGGTAAAGAGAAAATTAGGGGTTTTCAGCCTTGCAATTTATCTTGTTGTATTCTATGACCCCCAAAAGGTACACTTAGGCACCAATTTTGTCATTATAGCTATTACGGAAGGAAAAATAATGGGTTCTAGTGTATTTTTGGCTGCCATTGTGAAAACAAAACATGTCTTTCAGATACAAAATGAGATCTCACTTTTTTTGTCTTTGGATAAATTTTTTTCTATGGTCCAAGATACTTCCATACGTAAGAGGACCTTTGCATCATAATATAACGTCAAACGTCACCCAACCTCCTTACTAAAACGATTAGGGAATTTCTCAAACCCCACATGTAACCTTAATAAAAACCAATGATTTTCTTATTACGCAAGAATATAAAGCTCTATTTTTAAAAAATTATAACCATACGTACATATGTAAGCTCTCGATCTCCCATACAAGAATCCATCGATTAGATTATGAGTGACTCCCTCCTCTTCCTTATATATGCCGCCCCAAAGTCTCATAAGCATGGCACTGAGTACCAGAAGTTGTTGCCCTTGAATTGAATGGTACTGTGCAGCAAAGAATCAAACTCCATTCCCTCACTTCACTAGTCTACTGTCCTCTGCGTAGCCTCTTGCCCCTCTTTACCTCCTGTTTGGGCTCCCCACCACCGAAAGTTGGATTCGAACTTAGCTTCAGCGGGAAATTTGGGGTTAAAAGAAGCAAAAAAAACCTCCTCAGTTTCGCTCTGGAGCGTAATAATTTCCCGCACGCATAATTCAAAAGATCTTAATTTTAGATTTGCAGTATCAACATACTACAAGAATTTGACGGGATAGTATATATATATATATATATATATATATATATATATATATATATATATATATAAATAATGCATATTGCTGAAATTTACAACGCACGTGGAACTTTATGTTAACTAATAAAAGTAATAAATACAATGAAACGATTAGAAAATCAAAATGATGAAAAGGGAAAGCTTTACAAGTACAATGGTGTAATTTTACCACACAAATGTTTACAACACATTCATATAAACATGGTTTAGTACTTGATTGCATAACTTCGATGTCAATTACCGCTTGCAAGGATTAGTCTCCTACAATCTTCCTAAAGGTGCTTGGTCTGATTTTGTTTCATTCCTCCAAACATAGTTTCTTGGACCATGAGTTTCAATTCCCTCCACAGATTTTCGATGGGATTTCAGGTCAGGAGATTGATTTGGTCATTCCAAAACATTAATTCTACCTGTACGCAACCAATTCTTCGTTTGTTTTGATGTATGCTTGGAGTCACTTTCTTGTCGAAATGCTCATCCTGGTTCCAAGTTCAGAGAGCCAATGCTAGATAACAAATTTCTTTCCAAATTTCTCCTGTACATTTCGCTATTCATTCTTCCTTCGACTATCTACATTCTTCCGACCCCTGATTAGCAAAAAAAAACCTCATGCCATGATTGATCAACCGCCGAATTGACTGTAGGGATCGTATTCTTAGGCGCGTAAGCATCACATTTCTTTCTTCAAACCCTGCTGATTGAATCTCGACCGAATGGTTCTATTTTCCTTTCATCTGACCAATGACTTTGCTCCCAGAACGTTGCCGGTTTAGTTAAATATTAATTAGCAAACGCCAAGTGAAATCTACAGTGAATTTTCTTAAGGAATGAGGTTTTTCTTGAAGTACGAGAAAAGAGATCATAACGACGCAGCGTTCTACTTATTGTATCCTTGCTAACTTCAACTCCATTGATTCCATATCTTCCTCTAGCTTTCTAAGAGTAGTCTGTGGTTTATTACATATTGTTCTTTCAAGTTTCGAGCTGCACGTTCAGTTAACATTCTAGGGTGACCTAAACAATCCAAAGGATGAATTCAATTACGAGACTTTCAGTTGCGTATTATGGTACCAACGAAGTTTAGAGGTACTTTAATCTGTACAGAAATCTTTCTGTATCCAAGGCCAGTGTTATGAAGGGCTTCAATACGTTTAGAATGATCTTGACTGATTTGTTTGTTTTTCCCCATGGTGAAGAGGCTAAGGGCATGACCATATTATAGGGAACCACGCAGTAGCCTGTTGCTATTTCTCTCTCTCTCTCACACATCATTCTTTTTTAATATATGTTTGATCCTGGTATGGTCTTATAAAAAGACGAAGTCCATTGTGTATCATCGTTCCTTATTTCCTATGGGTTAATTGAGAATCTACCCTCTAAGATGTCATTGGGATTTCCCGTTCATATATATATATATATATATATATATATATATATATATATATATATATATATATATATATATATATATATATATATATATATATATATATATATATATATATATATATATATATATATATATATATATATATATATATGGAAAAATGCAACAAAGCCCACAGGGGAAATTAATTAATACGAGGATTCCAAGTACTTTCGAACTTTATTTCGAAAGTACTTGAAATCCTCGTATTAATTTTCCCTGTGGGCTTTGTTGCATATATATATATGAAAATTAACCCACAGGAAAATGAAAAGATGAATCCAAGCACTTACGAACTATATTTGCAAGTGCTTGGATTCATCTTTTCACTTTCTTGTGGGTTGATTTTCATATTATTGCTTTCCTCACGTGCCACTTTGTGAGTTTTTCATTTTATATATATATATATATATATATATATATATATATATATATATATATATATATATATATATATATATATATAGATATATATATACAGTGGGGGAAAATAAGTATTCGTAGACCTTCAAAATTCAATTTTATTAGACTTCCAACCCATCAAACTTCATGAAATTTACACAATAGATCTATATTAATGTAAAGTTAAAAGTTCTGTGCACAAAAAGGCACGAAACGAAATTGCTATTCAGTAAACTTGAAATTAATGAAAACAGGGGTGAAAGAAGTATTTGTACAAATCGATATTTGGTGATTAATACTTAGTTGCGTAACCTTTGCTGGCTTTCACTGTCATCATTCTTTACCTGTAGTCCTTCACTAGTGTGCTATAACATTCCTTTGGTATTTCGGCCCATTTTTCTTTGCAAATTATCTCCAAATCTTTGATGTTCTTGTGCCCTTTCAAATGAATCTTGCCCTTCAATGTTCGCCACAAGTTCTCTATTGGGTTCAAATCTGGTGACAGACTTGTCCACTCTAAAACGTTTACTTTGTTTTTACGGAACCATTCGCCAGTAGCTTTGGCAGAATGCTTCGGATCATTATCTTGGTGAAAGACCCACCTCTCTCCAAATTCAAGCTTCTCTACAGAAACGAACAGATGTTCTTCTAAAATGTCTCTGGAAATTGCCGAATTTATGGTCCCATCTATAATGTGGATATTGATGGTACCCTTAAATGAGAAACACCTCCACACCGTGATTCTACCTCCCCCAAAGTTCACGGTAGGAATGGTGTTCTTAGGGTCGTATGCAGCCTTTCCTACAGATAGGGCGGCCATCATTACGGCCAAACAATTCTATTTTTGTCTCGTCTGACCACAGGACATTATCCCAGAATTCAGCTGGTTTCTCCAAATGCTCACGTGCGAACTTCAACCCTGCAGCTCTGTGTCTCGTAAGCAGCAGAGGTGTTTTCCTTGGCCTGAGAGACTTAAAATCATAGCGGTTCATTTCATTACTGATGGTTTTCTTTGTGATCGATGTTCCTGTCACCATTAGGTCATCTTGAATTTCCTTACGGGTCATCATAGGGGCAGCTCTAACCTTTATAGATATTGCACTAGAATCTTGGGGGGAATCTTTCGAGAAGCACCTGAACGTTGAAGGTTGTCGATGGTTCCCACCTTTTTACACTTCAGAATGACAGAGCAAACGTTCTAAAAGCTATTTTCAACTGCTCAGATATCTTCTGCTAGCGAGGCCCATCAGTATGGAGCTTCAGGTTCGCCTTTTTCTGGTCATTGGAGAGTTCTTTATTCTTCGCCATGATAACGTCTTTACTGCGGGTACGTCGACTTCTGAATGGCATTCCAATCTTTTTTGAGCTCTTTTTGACTGCAGGTCATATTATTGGAACCCTCTAAAACCTTCTTTGCACCGTCACAACTAATAGTATGTCTCTCATGTGCTTTTAAAAATGAATTTCATTAGGTTTATATTTCTGAACGAAAATCAATTTCATCCCTGTTTTCATTAATTTCATGCCTTTTTGTGGACAGAACTTTAACTTTACATTAATATAGATATATTATGTAAATTTCATGAAGTTTGATGGGTTCGAAGTCTATTAAAATTGAATTTTGAAGGTTTACGAATACATATTTTACCCATATATATATATATATATATATATATATATATATATATATATATATATATATATATATATATATATATATATATATATATATACATATATATATATATATATATATATATATATATATATATATATATATATATATATATATATATATATATATATATATATATTATGGTGGGCCAAAAAATATAAGTTTGAAATCTCTTACGGCACCCATGAATTATTGTGAGAAATAACAAGGAAAAAAAGCACAAAAAGTTTTATGTGAATATTTTAAGATTTAGGGATCGCACAGGGTAGTTGATTTTTCGAGACCACACAAGTGTTCATTTCGCAAGCTTACTTATCCACATCAACTATAAATGCCACAGAAACGAAACTATTTGCTCTGAAGTGAGGTAAATAACTATTCTAGGAACATCTCACGATACAGCAGTGTATATGGGAGGAATATTACTCTGATACTATACAAGGAACACTTAGGAACAGTGATAGGAATGGCATATTTCCTGGATTTTCTTCAAAATAAAACTGAAAATGGTTGAAATAACGATTGAAACGATTCGTATATTCTTCTGTAAGATCAGTTAGGGTTCAGGTTTAGCCGTCGGTGGCGCTCGACAGCTTGCAGGAGAGCTTGTCGATTGCTCTTGTCCTTGATGAGGATTTGGGAATAATCAGTGATCAGTTTGATCGCCCGTTCCGTTGCATCATATGTAAATGCCAGATGGTGGACGGTCTCCTTCTTCTGGTTGCACGCTTCGTTTTACTTCCAACTGAACACAAGAGATTGGAGAAACGAGGCACCCGATTTTAGTGCCATGAAGGAGAAAAGTGGCTGCTTGGTGACAAGGTCACTCAAAGTCACCGAAGGAGGATCTTGGGGCGCTGTCGTCAATCGTTTCTTGTCGAGGTCCTTGTTAATGACCAGCTTCTCCACCATCTTGTTCTTCTCCTCGATCGTGACTTTGTCGCTGAACAAGGCAAGGCCGACGAGGTCCGTCCCCAGGTACCAAAAGTGCCGCTTGAATGTCTTCACCGTGGCCTCCGAGATCTTTGAGTTGAGGTCTCCTGTAGTTGTGGAGATCCTGGAAGAGAGTGAGATCGTTGAAAGGAGCGTATGCTGCCAAGATAGCCTCGAAGCAGGCACGGGCGTAGATTAGGATTATAAATACACTCATCTCCTGGAGGCTACGCAGTTCCCTCGGCGTGAGTTCGAACTCGTCCTTGAACATCGTGATCTTGAGCGTGTAGATCGCCTTCGCCATCGATCTCGCGTGGTGGTGAGCTCCTGGTTTGCGGAAGGTGGTGGGAACCTCCCCCTTGATAGCCTTTGCCGTTAGTTTCGCGAACTCTTTATAATTGTCTCTTGTCGTTTTGGCCGCCTTGGCAAAATCCTCAAGGGTCGTCCTCTTCCATTCGTCATGGTCAGTCAACCAAGGGTCGTTGATGATCGTAGCATTGGCATGTACGAGAGTGGGCCACTTCTTGTGGAACCGTTTTAATAGTTGAACGTCTGGGCCAGACTTAGCGTCGCCGAAGGTGGCTTCGAAGGCTGAGGCCAAGATGAGCTCCACAACGTGGTGGCGGCACGCCAAGTTCAGTAATGGACGACCCAACTTCTGTTCAAGGAGTGTGCAACAGCCAGCATAGACGCCTGTGTTTGAAGCGGTGTTGTCGAAGTAGAGACCCTCAACTCTGTCTTCGAACGTCCAGTGCCTGATGGTCGACTCGACTTTGCTGGCCATTGCTTCTCCGGTACCGGACGGCAAGGCAGGGATAGCCAGGAGCTTGTCTCCTTCGAGGGACGGACTGGTGACAACGATGGCCAAGCGATCGACATGATCTTGATTTTCTGATCCAAGCAAGAGTTTCCCGTCTCAATGAAGGATGAGAACCGCGTCGTGCTCCTGTACTTGGTTTTGATAATCCTTGACCGCTGCTTCTGCTGTCTCCTTCCGCAACACTTTCCGGTGTCGGCGAATGGACGAAGTGGACGGACTCAGCCTTTCCTGGTCTGCAGCGATGGCAGAGAAGACGTGGTGGGCTCCGCGAGGGGTCAACTTGACCCTGTCATCCGCTGCTGCAAGCTTCTTCGTGATCTTGAGCCTTAACGGAGGAGAAGCAGAAGCAGCGGCGCTTTCCCGAGCAGGATAGTTGGTGGCGGATGAAGAAGTTGATGAAGAAGCGGTGGTGGAACTCCCGCTCGCCAACTCAACCGTCTCTTCCCTCTCCGAAGTCTCCAACAACTCCTTCTCTTTCCTACTTCTCTCAGCACCCGACCTCTCATGTTTCCTAGACTCATTTGCCACGCTCTCCTTATCATGAGTACTCTGGCCCCTTTGGTTGTCGATGAAGTTCTTGTCCTCCTGGTTGAGGTGGATCATGGAGGAAGAAGTGGCAGGGGCTGCGATGTTGAACAGTGACGACAAGTGACTGTGGAGGAGGGCGTCGGAGATCTTGTCCCTCTCGGATTGACGTTCATTCGCCTTCTTACGGACTTCGGACTTCCCGACGAGGGTTTCCAGCTTTTTCATGATTGATCGCAGCGGGACAGCATGAATTTGGGCACGTTCACAAACTTTGACGACTTCGTCGATGACAGCTTTTTGATTGTCCTTGCTATTCGATCCATGACGGAAGAGTCGCCGCAGAACATCTTCCCCTGTTGGAAGGACAATCTGGCTGAGGGCTTCAAGGGGCTGTTCTGGGTCTGACAGTATAAAGACAAAGCTATATAACAGCAAAACCTACGTCGGGGTATGCACAAAACGAGTTGACATCACCAAGAAGTATATCTAAAGGGATAACGCCCACAACACAGTGTATGGTAGGTACGCTATGCTAAGGGTAAGCAAAGCAACCTTTGGATCACTCGGTGCGACCCCTCAACATGCTTTAATTTGGACGAAACTTCGGATTTGGGAGTTTCTCATAAAGCCTCACAATAATTCACGAGTGCAGAAACAAAAAGTTCACTTTTGAAATTTTTACTGTATATCCGTGACCCACCCTAATATATATATATATATATATATATATATATATATATATATATATATATATATATATATATATATATATATATATATATTTTCCTCCATCTTCACCACTTTCTTTACAGATCTCTCCTTACTCTTTCTGATACTGATACTGATTCCCAGATTGGGTTTTTATTTTTAATTTTACGTAACTATAACAGCCATTCAACTCGTCCCACGCACTGCCCAGACGTTTCAGTTAGTTCCTCTCTATTGACATCTTTAATCTAAAGTTTTCAAGGGCAATTTGGAGTCCACTTGGGATTTAGTGGTTCTCCAAGGTGGATTCTATGAGCAACTGTGGTTTAAGAGGCACCAAAAAAATGCTTCAAAACCCCTTTTGTTAATTCGATAGCCATGACTTGAGGAGCGTAACTGGAGTAGTACTTTGGTTTTGCTGGCAATGGAAAAGTATGAAACGATCGGAAATAAATTAATATCGGTTTGAAAAGAATTGTCGTAGATTCCAGAAGTGGTCGAAAACGGTTTTAGTTCTCGAACTCAGCAGAAATGAAGGTTACATAAGATTTCAGTAAAAGGTTAAATAAATAAAATAGGTTAACTTCCCTTCCAGCTTGAGAAGAATTTGATTAGCATAGCGTCGTTAGCACTCACTCACTATAGTAAAAATAACACAGGGGAATAATTTTGATCACATTTTATGGTGACTTAGATTTATCTGCCAATTTCAATTCGTTTTTTCAGGCTGATTTCAAATATATAATCCATTTTTACCTACATGCTATAGTTATTCTGTAATTTCTATTTTCTCGCTTCCCCGAAAACTGCCCTCCGGATGGACAGAGAGGGTGCTTGTAGAAAGCAAATACTTCACAGTACATAGTAGTAAGATAGTAATAAGTGTTATTGTGCAAAATATTGACATTATTGTTTCTATTTATAGGTCTCATGTTAGAGTGATGGCTTCGTCAAGAGGAAATTGCGTTAATGATCCAGACACCTTCTGCTATATATGTGGCTGTTACATGCTAATTCGTCAAAGGCGCAATATATCAAACTTTGTGATCCGCGCTTATAAGGCATATTTTTATGTGTTCCTCTTGGCGATCAACATAAGAAGTGGGCCCCACAAGCTGTTTGCCATAGTTGTGTGCAACATCTTCGCGAGTGGAAGAAAGGAAAGAGAAATGGTCTTCCTTTTGGAATCCGCATGGTGTGGCGAGAGCCAAAGGATCATGTATCGGGCTGTTATTTAGGTCTAGTGAATACTAAAGGGTTGGCAAGAAAAATCGGCACAAGATCGACTACCCCAACATTCCCTCGGCGATCCGGCTAATACCTCATTCTGAGTCTTTACCAGTTCCGATTTTCAGTGGATATGCTTCGTTCGAGGATGAAAATGATGTACCTGATATGGACGTCCATGGAATGGATTCAGAGCCTGCAGATTCATCATCAGATGCTGAACAGTCATTAGCTACTCACTGTTTCACTCAAGAGGATTTGAATGACTTGATACGTGATTTGGCGCTCTCCAAGAAAGCTGCAGAACTTTTAGCTTCCAGGTTGAGTGAAAGACATATGCTTGACAAGTCGATACGAGCATCATATTACCGAACAAGGGAGAGTATATTTGTATACTAACACGATATTCTTTGTCTGTTTACCGAGTTTGGACTTGGAACCTATAGCCCTGCTGAGTGGAGGCTGTTTTTGAATAGCTCCAAGCGTAGCCGCAAGTGTGTTCTTTTGCATAAGGACAATGACTTTAATACAGTTCCTCTCGGTCACTTTGTCCATCTGCTAGAAACTCACGATGACATAAGAATGGTCATGGATTTACTTAAGTACCATGAACACAATTGGATCAACTTCCTCCTTGGCCAGCAGAAGGGATATACAAAGTTTCCATGCTATATCTGTATGTGGGACATTCGAGCCCGTAACAAACACTGGTCCCAAAAAGATTGATCAGTTCGGGAAACTTTGGAAGCAGGAATGCCAAACATTGTTAATGAGCCAATCGTAAGTCGAGAGAAGATCGTTTTCCCTCCACTTCATCTCAAACTGGGGTTGATGAAGCAGTATGTCAAGGCGTTGAGCACTGACAATGATTGTTTTCAGTACATAGTATCGGCGTTTCCTGCTTTGTCATACGAAAAATTAAAAGCAGGAGTATTTGATGGTCCCCAAATCCGAAGACTTCTGAGTGATTCTAGATTCGTGAACACCATGAATGAAAAGGAGAAGGCAGCCTGGCTCTCATTTTCTGCCGTTGTTTGTAATTTCTTGAGGAAACAAAAAAGTGCATAACTACGAGGATCTAGTTACTAATATGCTTTTAGCATATCGTGATCTGGAATTCAACATGAGTGTGAAGCTACAATTTCCTAAATAGTCACCTCGACCGATTCCCAGAGAATCTGGGAACCGTGAGCGACGAATAAGGGGAACGCTTCCATCAGGATTTGATGACGATGGAAGAGCGCTACCAAGGTCACTGGGATAGACACATGATGGCGGACTACTGCTGGACGATTAGAAGAGATCAGCCAGAGAAGACTTACAAGAGAAAGAGTTACAGACGCAAATTTTTACCCGATTGAAATCAAGAAGAGGTCCTTCAGCCTGATTGTACGGTCATTAATAAATTAGCATCTATTTGATTACAGTATTTGTAATCCTAATGTGTAATTCAAGTTTCTTCTCATATGAAATAAAATGTTTGTGCAAAAAAATCTGCTTTACTATAAATAACGCAAAAAGATGATTCAAAATTACTTCAGGGCATGATGATAGGCGTTATAAAATGAAAATTATTGTATAATATTAGTTATTGATATTACGAAAAATCTGTAGCATTTAGAGAGAATCTGATTTCAGATTTGAATTTAGTATGCTCGAATTAGGTAGGATAATGTACTTTTGTCAATTCACCAAATACATTGTTCCTCAATGTAATTAATATTACCTATTAATTACCTATTAATGAGACGAGGAAGCCTTCTTTGGAAGATGGGTGGAAATTGTAGGAAAGTTCGAACTGTTTGGAAAGGAGTCTTTTGCTTAGGTTGTTTGAGCTATTTCACTACCTCTGCTGATGTACCCCCGCTAGCATTCTGAGTTTTAAAATGTTCCCCCTCCCTCCTTCGCCTGCCCGCATTGCCCTTCTACACCAATTCCCCCGACCTCTGGGGTAGGAGACCAGAGACTTTACTCCCCCCCAAGTCAGAGAAGTTTCGATCTCGGTCTAGTATGAAAAAGACTACGCCTTCTGCTTACCAAGAAACAACACAGGGGTACAAAAAATTATTTAGGAACTAACAGGGCTTCACCACTTGACGCCGTTTCCCAACGCCTATAAAGACCTCTCTGTAGAAATTCGGATACAGATTCGAAATTCCCTTTTTGAAACACAGATTAAATATAAGCAACTTACACACTATTCAATATGGAAATAATAAACGGTCTCTATTTTACATGTCCTACTTTTAAAGTTTAATAAAATCAAGAATAATTTTGTGATCACAATGAAACTTTCAGAAGTTGTTGGTAATATTGTACGCTATTTGTCATAAAATGGCTAATTGATTCATTTATTATCTTAGAAATTATGACAGTTTGAGTAAATTGGTCATTTTTTTGATACAAACGGAAAACGTCAAAAGTTTTGTTATAAAAAGTGATTTTGGGAATGCTCGATTCTTAACCAAAATTTCGCGAAAATAGTGAAGAAATTTTTTTCTAGCATCATAGTCATTCATAGACTATAACAGGAGAAACATTTTCTAGCAAAAATCATTATTAATAAAATTTATAAAGTGAAAACGGAAGCTCTTGGAAATGATTGGACGAAAAAAAATTGTTAAAACATTCTTCAGATGCGGAGCTGCCAAGTGTAGGCCATGAATGGTCTTTTGCAGTCTCCTTCTTTTCTTATGTTCTTAACTGTTCAGTGGTTTCAACACAACGACGGATGAGACGTGAAAGAGCTCAAGACGTACCATCACGACGAGCGCTATGCAGACTAATTAAAAAATTTTGAGACACCGGTAGTGTACAAGATGGACGAAAAAGGCCTGTTGGCAGGAAAGGCGTAGAACAACATAAAATTGAAGAGTTGCGTCAAAAGGTCGAACGGTCGCCGCAGAAATCATTGAAACGAAGACCAGAACAAGCGGTATTCTCAAAAAGTGCAAAATACAATATAATGAAGAAAAAACTGAAACTTAAGCCATGCAAGATTCAGGTTGTGCAAAAATTAGAAGACAACGATTTCGCGAAAAGAAAATCGTATGCAGAAGAATTAGGATGAAAATTTGGGGAAGTTGATGTACCGCCCGTGATACTGTCTGATGAAGCGCACTTTCATATCAGCGGATACAATAATAAACAGATCAACAGAATATGATTGGATCACAACCCAGAAGCTACACACCAGAAAGAGCTGCATCCTGCAAAAATCACTGTGTGGTGTGCGATAACACCTCAGAAGATCATTGGGCCGTATTTTTATGGCGAAAGATACCAACACATGATTGAAAATATTTTTTACCGAACTTCCGAATGCTTCGAAATAGACGACAACTGTTTTTTTTATAGCAATATGGTGCAATATTACATACATCGAATGAAACAATGCAGTTGTTAGCACGAAATTTCAAAGAAAAGATAATTTCTCGAAACAGTGAATATAAGTGGCCTCCAAGATCGCCCAATCTAACAACTTTGGATTTGGGGATATTTAAAAATCGTGTTTACCGTAATAATCCTAGAAGTATCCAACAACTAAAAAATAATATGACTGAAGAAATTAATAACATCGATGAAGAACTTTTGAAAAAAGTAATGAAAGAAATGGTCAACATTTGAAAAGAAGAATATTTAAATAAATTAAGTTATTATATTAATTAGGCAAACTGATTATTATTCTTAGTTTTTAGTTAATTTCAAGCAAATAAAATTAGTTAAAATAAAATTGGTTTTAATATTCGATAAATATCTGAAAGTTCAGCGAAAACTTGTCAAAAATCAATGCTTCACTAAAACTGGCATAACTTCTAAAAAAATAAATTAATCAATTAGCCATTTTAGGAACTAAGACTTGCAACTATTACCGTCAACTTCTGAAAGTTTCATTATCTTCGCAAAATTATTCTTGCTTTTATTAAACCTCAAACGTAGGACGTGTAAAAAAAAAGGACCTGTACAACAACTTAGCAATGATCAGATCAGTCAAGTGAGGGATATTTGGTAAAGTAATTGAATGGTCTCAGCTTCGGTGGATGAAGCGTAATAAACTGATTGAGATAGCGAATTCTAAATGATTTCTATTAGAGGCGGATTAAAGAATCATCTTCCTAAGAAGAGAGGTAATCTGATAGGGTGGAGTATTGTAAAATCTCCTGTATGTGCAACTTAAGCATTCTGTATTGAGAGTGTATAGTTATGATAAAAGGGCGTGCGTATAATGATTTTTTAAGCAAATGTGTGATTCATTTGTGTGGTGGAACCAAAATCCGTGGGAAAAGAATTGAGGAATTCGGATTCCGGGCCTCAGCTGAAATGTGGATGAATCTCAGAAAATGAGGTTTATGACTCTACATATGAAAAGCGCTGAAATGTAGAAATTTCTTAAGCAGGCAAACCTTAGCCAAAGGCATGGGATTGAGGGAAAATGCAAAAAATAGGACAGCTCAAAAAGTTAAAATATCGTTAAAATATCGTTAAAATATATTTAAAAAAAGGTAAACTTTTTTATATTCTTTATTCATTACACGTAGGGGGAAATAGTTCAGCTTTTTATTTTTTAATGGTTTTCCGATGACGAAAATCAGAAATCTAGTATCTCAAATTATTAAAATATTTCATAACATCAATCATAAAAGGATGTCCAATACAGAAATGTTCAACTTCTGAAAAGCATGTTCATTTATACACTCCTTACTAGGTTGGGGCTCCTTTACTACGAATTATTGGTTAAATGTGGCATGGCATGGAGGCGACCAACTTGTGGCACTGCTGAGATGTTATTGAGGCACAGGTTGCTTCGATAATGGACTTCAACTTGTCTGTATTTTGGGGTCCGTGTTTCTTTCTCATTTTCCTCTTGACAATATCCCAATGATTCGCTCACTTGGTAAATTACCCACTACGGTGACTAAAGAGTCAATTTTACACCCTTGAATAAAATTTGATGTTAAGTTGGACGCTTACCTTAGACATTAATTAATTAGACAGATTAGATCTCACTTCCCTTTCGTGTGCCCGTAACCGCTCTGGTCAATTTCCGAGCTTCGCTTTGTATCGAGGAAAAGGAGGACCTTCCAACCCATTCATAATGTAGACACACTCAATTAAACCATTAAACTTTATCACTCGTACTCGTCTAAGCTCATTGGACTCACTGAGTCTCATTCGATCCCAATCAGTAATCAACCCAACAGTGAAAGTCAATTGTCATTCATTGTTGCAGCATAAGGTTATTTTTATAATAAAGTCATCAAAACGAGGATTGTTTCATCGTTGCCACGGTTAGGTCGGGAGGAAATCTGGGATCGAACTCGGCCAGAAAACTTTGCATAATTATCTGGATACTGCAGCTAGCTGATGAGCGGGCCCTATAATAACCGTAAGCGGGAAAATGAAAAAAAATAAGGGAAAAAACAATATTTTAAAGACTATTTGAAAGCGGGGCATTTAGACAAGTGCGAGTGAAAAGCTGTGATAGCTTAATAGAATGGGACTACATTTTGAATCGGAAGGAAGCATATGATGCATAAATGTTCTGCTTACTTAATTTGTTCCTTCAGAGTCCCAAGCCGTCCTAAGTATACATATTTTTGTACATGCTCTTAAAATTTGATCTTTATTTTAATTAAAGTATCTTTTACGAAACCATCGATCATCGTTTTTAATTTTGTAAAGTTAATTTTCTCTCAAACTGATGAAAGTCCTGAAAATATTGTATACCGCTGCTGTAAAAGGTTTTGGGGCAATTTTGGGCCCCCTGTTTTACTTTTTTATTTGTAGACATTTTATCATTGACCGAGTGTAGCCTAAATGACGATGTTGCATAAACACATAATGTTCTCAGGGGTAAATTGGTGTTAACTGGGAGCGAAGAAGTTCCATAATCTATGTTTGCCATGTCAAGAGGTATTTCATATTCATTATGTTTAGAATATTTGTTGAACAGTCTGCAGATGATCATAGGTACAATAATTACTTCTTACACCTAACTTCACCCGTGGTTGAATGAAGTCGTTTGTGTAAGTCTGCTGATTATAAGATTTGTAAGTAATTGATATGTTGCTGATAAGAGATTGATTAGCCTTCAGTTGTTTAGGCCATCCCTGTTGCCTTAAAAAAATACAACGAAAACGTTTGCTTATGCAATTGGAATACTACTTTCTCGTAGCCTTTATATGATTGATTGTTACCTCATCCTCTCCAGGTGCTTTTCCATTTTTATGATCCTACAGTAAGTGCGTGCAAAATTTCCTCCTTCTTTAGTTGTAATTTTTCTCCTCATTTATTGAAAAGTGTTATCTAGTATCTGGTGTCAATGGATATCATACAGTTTCTGATAGAATCCTTCAACTCTTTCACTATTTTTTTTTCTCTATTTGGGATTTTGTTTTCCTGTTTGTCCTTCGGTGTTGTCATTTTCAGTCTGGAAATTGTTAGGTGTTGTTTCATATCTTTGGTTTTAATATTTTTTAACTAGACTTGTATTATAGGCCCTATGTTATACCTTGACTTGTTTTGTAATAACCTTGATGAGTTTAGACCATTCGATTCTTTCTCTAATTGTTTAATTCCGTATCATTTGTTGCCTCTTTTCTAAAAGTCTTTTCTTCGTCTCTTATTTTTGTTGGATGAACCTCATTGATATTTGCCGATGTTGCACTTTGTAAACTAATTATATTATTGTTGCTGTTTTGGTGAGGCTCTGTCACTTAATCATTAGATCATTAAACTTGTTTTCTAGTGTCATTTGGAAGGTATTTATTTTACTTTGGCTTTTAAGTTTCATTCGGTTTGTTCTCTTTGTCATGAGTTTGTATTTTGCTTGATTTAGATCTATTTTGATCTTATTCGTGAGTAATCTTTGGACGCAACCTGTGTTAAATGTAGGTAGAGGCTGGTAACCAATGTCTTTAATGAAAATATTATGCTTCTGCCTGTATTCAGGCAAAAAAACCCTACATGTCGTCCTCTGGGGCGTGTCGTAAAAGGAGACTAATCCCAGACAGTGTTATCTGAACTAGAAAAACACGCACACGAATGTCTGGTCTCATGTGCGGTTAGGGGGCGGGAAGTAGCAGACACTGTCTACTCATTTCCGCTTATCTGCGCTAGCTAATGTGTGTGGGTGAATGGAATGTGATGGATAATATTTAATGTAGGAGAGAGGATAATGATAGTTAATATCTTTAAAACAGGGAAAGTGCAGACACTTGCTCTCTGTGAAACAAACATGAAAGGAAATGAAGAGTTTGTGTCTGACGGAGTGCGATCAGGTGTAGATCAGAATAGTTGGAGTAAAGAAGGTATGACAATGCTCTTGAGTGATGAATGGCATGATGTGATAATTGGGTATGAATGTGTGAGATCGATAATTATATGTGTGAAGTTGAGAATTGCAAGGTTGAAACTGTACGTAGTTGTAATATATAGACCCTGTAATGATAAATGTGAAGCTGAGAAAGAGAAGTTCTGGAATGGATTGGGACGAGTAGTGGAAGGAAATAGGTATTGAATGATGGTTGTAGAGTATATGAATTGACGAAAAGGTGAAAGAATGAGAGAGGGGATAACTGGAGCTTTTGATACACTTAGAGAGGATGAAAATGGAAAGTGTGTGGTAAGGTTGTTGTACAAAATGATATACATATAAACACACATGGGTTGGGCAGGGGAGAAGTTAGGAGTATGATTGACTTGTGCCTAGTAACCAATAATATGCTGCAGGATGTATTTGATGTGAAAAGCTGTAAGAGGTCTGGGATATGCACCCGCGTGTAGCTGATTTGAAAGCTGTAGGAGGTATTGGCCTCTCCAACTATATGAGGTAGATGTGTAAGGTTAAATTGGTTGAAATATGGTGAAAAGCAAGGGAGAAACAAAAGGGAAAGGCTATTTAATCAGAGATATAGGATAGATTGTTTGAGAATGTTTGGAAGTAGAAGAGAGGAAGAAAATGTGAACATGTGAATAGACAACTGCGGTCAAAATTCAAGGAAGTGATTGAAGATAGTGCAACGTCTGTTTGTGAGTGTGATGGACCTGCAAGGAGAAAGTAGAACGTTGAATGTCGGAATGATGATGTGAAAGGTGCAGTCGAGAGCAAAAGGGAGAAGTTCTTGAGAAAGATGCTTAATGGTACAGATGATGATGTTAGGGTTATGCAGATTAATTTATACGGGGTTGTGAAAACAAAGGTGAAACAAGTGATAAGCCAGAATAAGAAATCAACGAATGAATACTTTGGAGAGAACATGAATGAAGATCCGGATTGAAACTGGAATTAATTCTGGAAGGAAGTGAGAAACTAAGAGAAGAAAAGCTGTGTGAGCATCAAAGACGAATGTTGCAGGGTACTTGTGATCAATGAGGTCCAGAGTAGATGGCGAGAGTACTTTGACGAGTTGAATAATGTGGATATGGAAGATGAAGCGAATGTAATTATGATTGGCGGCTACCCGGGTGTAAACCAGTTGCTGTGTTGGGGTATAGAAGCGATAAGCAGGTAAGATGTTGATAGTGTTGAGAGAAGTCTGAAAAATGGAAAGGCATCTGGATTAGATGATAATCGTTCCAGAAATTTTAAAAGTGTTGGTGAATATGTTATGGAATGGGTTTGGTTATTGTAAAAGCATTTAAAAGTGGAAGAGTGCGTGAGGAATGACAAAATGTGGTGATAGAATCGTTGTATAAGGGTAAACGAGAAAAATGTAAATGTGTAACAACATGAAGATGTCTGTTGGGTGTTGTGAGGAGAGGGTCTTAAAGAAAGTGTCACTGACATGGGAGGGGGAAAGGTGTGAAAGATTCATAGCCAGAATATTCTAGATCGAAAAATGCTGGAACGATTCTGGACAAGGATGATGCGCAACTCTCCACAACCTGGCATCCCTTAATTAAGGTAGATCAATTTGTTAGCGTTTCAATTAAAGCATGTGGGAGCTACTCCCGAAACCCCATGCAGGGGGATACATGAGTTGGAGTCATCTCTAAAGTGTGTCTAGAGAGTATATGCTAATATTGAAGATAGTCAAAGGTCTCTTAAATCAGTTGCATTTCTGAGCAGCGCTTCTTCAACGAGTTAAGAGCAATGAGCTGAAAATGTAATGGGAATTTAACGGATCTAAAGGCCTTATGTTAAGCGATTGATTTCAATTTTTTATTAGGGAATTACATGGAGTTTTCAACCTGCATATACCGGGTGTCCCAGAAAAAAGTTAACCGTACTTTGAATTAGTATAACTCCAAAACTATTGGAGATTTTGGGATCCTGCAAAAATTGTTTTATTTACCAATCATTTATCTGTCGAGTTTCGAAATTTCACTAAATTCGCTTTTATGATGTTGATACACTAATGGGTTTAGTGGAGGCTATCAAAAATATGTTTGCGCAAGGAAGTAAAATAATGAAACTAGGCCTACGAAGGCTAGACCACCGTGCACTTTCAAGAGAAGCGTAGGGAGCCTAGGTAGCCTAGGTCACGGTGCGATTCTTCAAGCAAAGCCTAGGCCATTTTACAGTGGTATTGTCTCGTCATTATTGCTTACTAAGCAAATCAAATCGTTTCTGTGTAAAGGTTTACTTCCATAGAACCTTTTTAATCATGCAGTTAACAAAAGATCAACGCGTATTTGTAGTCACAAACTTTTATTAAGACTGGCAGTATTAAACAAGTACAAGATTCATTTGAACAACGTTTTCCAGGTAGGCACCCACCAAGCAAGCCCACAATTTTGAAAAATGTTCGCAAATACCAACATAAAGGAACATGCTTAAATCTAAATAAAGGTCGTTCGGGTCGTATGAGAACCTTAAGAACAACAGAAAATATCGAAAATGTTCAGATGACACTTCTTCAAAATCCACATGTATCAGTCAGAAAGTATGGGTTATAATTGTCAAAGTAATCATTAACCGCATTATTAAACATGACTTAAAATGGCATCCCTATAAGATACATGCAAGACACCAGCTTCTTGAAACTGATTTTCCTCGTCGTAGACAATTTGTCGAATGGCTTCTCCAAGGAAAGGTAAATAGCCATAACATTCGTCAATATGCGCCGCTGACCCCCCCCCCCCCAGCATTCAAATTTGACACACGGTATTTGTCAGCAGAAAGTGTCTCTGTGGATCGGAATATGCGGGAATGGCTATCTTGTCGGCCCATTGTGTTTTACGAGAATAACTTGAATGGTGTTGCCTACCTGAGCATGATCAACGAAAGGATCTTTCCGGAACTCCGCCAGATTTACGGCAATCAATTCAATAGACTTTGGTGGATTCAGGACGGCGCACCAGCAAATTGACAACTTGCTGTAAGAACAAAACCAGGAAACGTTTGACAATCGCATTGTCGTGCTAAATCATGCAATTGAAGGCCCCCAAGATCCCCTGACTTAACACCGTGCGATTATTTCTTATAGGAATATCTAAAGAATAAAGTGTATTCTACTCCACCAGAAAGCATCAACCAGTTAAGAGATAGTATCACACGTGAAGTCAATAGACTTAAGGAAAATCACAAGTTAATCAAAAAAGTTGTTCAATCAATGCGATCAAAGGCGCAACTGTGCTTGGAGAGAAATGAAGGACATGTGGAAGGAAACGGTGCTTAGAAAATAAAAAAATAAAAAATGAATTTGTATTACCAATATGAAGAGGTGTTTTTGTTAAAAATGGATTTAAATATATTTGTTGATTTTAAACTTCGAAGTTTGATTATTTTACTTCCTTGCGCAAACATAATTTTGATAGCCTCCACTAAACCTATTAGTGTATCAATATCGAAAAAAGGGAATTTATTGAAATTTCTAGAATCGACAGATAAATAGTTTTTAAATTTGTTATATTTTGCAAGACTCAAAAACCTTTAATAGGTTTTGAGTTATACTAATTCAAAGTACGGTTAACTTTTTTTCTGAGACACCATGTATAAACGAATCAGATACTAATAAAGGGTAACAGGTTTTAATAATTTATATGGTAATTGTAAGAAATAAAATATAGGGAAATTAGATGGAGTATAATTTTAATAGGAAATATTTAATAGCTACTGGATAAAGGAACCCTTCTTCTGAATAACTTTGAAGTCTATTATTGTAAAACTGCATTATCTTGAATGACTTCTCAAAAATTGTTTTTGCTGTTAAATTGGCTTTAGGTCGCAATTATTGGGAGGTCAGTCCATAATTGAGTCTCATGCAAATCCTCTCGACTCTACCCAATTCCTAGAGAACTTGGAAGCATGAATAGGGCCATTAACCTCTATGAAGACAAGTGACTTCCTTATTCTTACTGGTTGTCTCTTGAACCAGGGTAGGAAGTTTTTCTCCAGGAACTCGCAGTTCGCCTTCGAATCCCTTTTGACGTCATCATTCACTTTGAAATATCCTCCAAGCTTGTCTCTAACATCTGCAGTCCAGCAGCTTTAAAAATGTCTTTGCTGCTAGCCTGAGGAATTATACCCACTTTTCTTTTGATTTGAGGTCACCCTCTTTCCTCAGTCTGATAAATTGGCCAGGCAAAAAATAAATATTTTCAGCCTCGTAGAGTAGACCTCCCTCCCCCTCCATACATCCTTGCCTTCTATGACGAATGTTGGTGATCAAACTCATTGGACGAAAAGGGAGGGGATCTAACAGTTTTTCACACATACACGCATAGATACACCTGAACATAAATGCAGGCGCACCTACACACAAAACACACTGTTAATCCATCAAGGCGTTCGTTTTTGCGTTTTGTGACGTTTTTGTCTCTCGATTTTATGCACTCCCCCTATCCTTTAGCGTTCATTCCCCCCCCCCCATCCCTTAAAGTCCATTGCCTCCCCTATCCCTTAACTCCCATTGTCCCCCACCCCCCACCCTTTCCTATCGGGTCGTTCGCTGTGGCCGAGAGCTCGTCGGTTCGTGATCGCCGTCGCGAGAGCTCCGCGACTCACGTCGTCGAAGTAGCGAAGGATTCGCGGAACAGAAATCCTTTGTGGCGACTTCGTTCCGCACCATTGCTCACACCACCACACTCCTCCGACGAGAGGCACGCCAATCCACACACACATTCGGACACTACTCCACATCCACCTCAGAGGGCTCTGATGAGTTCTATTATTTCAGCCCTTTTAAACTTTTTTTCATTATTGCCTTCCTTTTTTTCAGTTTCTGCACCTTTATTATGTCCTCACCCGAGAAATTGCCTTCTTCAATTACCAAATTTATCTTTACCATCAATAATTATTAAAATTATTGGAATTTGTGTTGATGGGCGCCAACCACATTTGTGGGAAAGGATCGATGATGATGATAATTAATACGTATAATAAAATCTTGTTTCTCTATCTATTTATATCTATTAATATCTCTATTTGTTATATATATATCGACTTATCTATTGGTCTATCGCCATTTTATCTTGCTATATTGCTCTATTTATGTATTTTTATCAATATTTCTATTTTTCAAGTATTAATCTATTTCTATCTATCGCCCACCCCCACCTTCTCCGTTTCTCTCTGCTTTTATTTACATCTATAATTTATGCCTGTTTGTGTCGATGTATCTAACCTCATTTCCTCATTTGTCTACCCTTATCTAATAATATTTCTATATTTGTATCTATTTCTATGAATATGGGAAATTCTGGTTATTTTTATCTATCGATTCACCTTCCCGTCTATTTTTGGTTGTGTGTGAAAAGCCCGAAAACTATCGAGGAAATCGGAGAACCAGTGAGAGATGAGATCAAGGAAGTGTTCGAATGCTAGTAGCCATCTTATGCATCGCATTTGAAAAAAAATATGTAGTTTTCGAAATGGCTTTAAAATAAATTATTGCCACTTCTGGACATGGAAATTTGGGGTTTAAAATGCATTTATAGGAAATGGGCAGAAATCGTATCCATACTCGTTAAAGAGTAATTAGAAGGAATAGTTGTACCTCAAAAGACTATATTGTCCATACCGAGGAGGTAGTGTTTTTGAAGACCCTATCGCGTAGCTTGAGAGAAAGAAGGGTAAAGTTGAAGGTTCTCCCCACCCACCTCTCCCACCCGAATCATCGGGTATGGAAAATCGGAAAAGACACCATGAATTTTCATAGAAAAGATGAAACTATCTATATATTAAATTTCACCCTAAGTTTATGATAACTCTTTATAATTAGCAAAAAGTATTATTTTTAATAGCTAATATTCCTTATAACTTTATCTAACCTATTTTTAAATGTGTTAACGGTGGGACTCGAGACAATCTCTTCCGGCAACTGATTCCATACATTGACAATTTTCTATAAAAAAAAAATTACCACATACATTGAGTCTGTACTTTTTCGGAACGAGTTTCATGCTGTTATTACGTGTAATGGGAATAAAGAAAGAAAACGATGGTATTCAATATGGTAACCAAAGTCTAACCTCTTGCGTGACAAGCCTTCACAAACCCTAATTCCTCAGGACTACTTTTATAAACATTGAATACGAACGTTACCAAAATAGACTCCCGTTTGCGAGGTTAAATGTTTATGTGTGAGTATTTGTCTGTATGTGCACTCATGAGGTGAAGTCAGCACTAACGTTGAGGGAAGATGGGGATATTGTGTTGTTTTTTTTACCCGCGTTGATGCCTGTCGATACACTTTGCGTACAGCGGATGTGTACTGTGTGCACGTGAGTGTGTATGTAAAGACATAATTGCTCAAATAGTGCGTGAAAGTAATACATCGGAATTGTGCTAACCCATCATCAGTGTCACATTTCACCAACCCTGAAGCAAAAGATAACAAAAAAGAACCAGGAATAAAGATATAGGGACACTCCCCATTCCTCCCCGCTGTTTTACTTGGCCAGTGGTCAAAGCTTTTTGACCCTAAATAGCAGTTAATTGAGGCTTAACGACCGTTTCTGTAGACACAGAGGAACGTTTGCGACTAAACGTCCGCCCATTATTTATAAGAAAGCGTCCATAAAGTTTTAACTCCAAAGAAAGTTTAATAACTTGTAAAGTTTTACGTAAACAGAAAATAAGACATTTTCATAAAAAGGAAGAGAGCCTCAAGTTTTATATTATTTATATTAATTTATGGTAGAATATTAATATATAAAAATACATCGAGAATTTCGAGCACCATTATAGAAATGATCGTGAGGTCCTTTCGGATCCCACGCGAGTTCCCGATAGGACGTGAAATTTTAAGGCACGATTAGAGTCAATTAAATGATATTATTTGTATAAATAAGATATCATATTAAATTATATTTATTCTTTTTGATGATATATTTAGTGTCTCTGTCACATTAGAAATGAATAAACTTTATTTATGTTTTATATCTTGGGGATCGATTCATAATTAACATCTTTCCTAAAGGACAAAGGACTGATTATGTTATTGCCAAGAAACAGGAAGCTAGCCTAACTAACGAGGGCATTTTTTACCTAGTGAGTGAAAAATGAATAGATCAACAAAAAGAACAAGAAAAATGATTATGGAAGACGAATTGCTATAGATCAAGATCGCATATAGAGTAGAGGGGATCAAAAGTACGAACAGGAAATCCATTGGTGAAGAAAACTTAAAGAGGAGTGTTGCTCACTATCCGAGCTCTGAGCACCCGAGGGGAGAATGAGGGAAAGGTACCGAGAAGATGGGAGGAGGAATGAGGGAAGCGAAAATTATAATCGTAGATTGAGAGAAAGAGAGATTGAAAGAGGAAAAGCAGTGAGAGAGGAAGATTTAAAAATAAATATTAAAGGCTAATTTTAAAGTATTAGCATTTAACAACAACCAATCCACCATTCACTCTCTAGGATGGATCCACTTTAGTAAGTACCAAAATCAACCTATTTTTATGTTTGAAGTTTTTTACTCTTACAGTTTATAATTAATTAATTTTTTTAACATTTTAAAGCAAAGTATAAATTTCTTCTTGTTATTATAGTTGATTATCTTAACTATTTTTAGTCAGTTTTAAAGCAAATTTAACTACTGACAAGTTAATTAGTCTTACAGTTTTTAATTCATTAATTTTGACAAATTAAGCGCTAGATTAAGAAGAAAATTAAGAACAACAGCAAGGTTTGTACCCTGAATGAGTGCGTCCGATTTCTCTCTCCGTCTTTAATTAGTAAATTATTATAATCATTGTAATTCATTGTTTCCCACAGTTGTTTTAAGAGGAAGTTTAATATGACGCCCTCCCAAACGCGGTTCCTCTAATTGACTATGATCTCCACAAGTCCGCAACCTCTATATTTTTTTCTAGCTATTTGTGTCCGAATTGATGCAAGACTTCTTCAGCGCGTTCTCTTAGATTCTGAGAACCGACACAAAACAGGCTAAATTTCGCTGACTTTGAAAGTTCTGAGTCAATTAGATGTTTTGCTCTGCCAGCGATTTTGCCGGAAGTCGGGCTTGGATTTCGCTGATGAAGCATCTCCTTTGCCCTCATCCCCATCGAATAAGCATCTTTTCCTACCCCACTGCAAATTACCTCTCAATGTAGACCATCGGAACTTCAAGTGATATTGTTATCGCATGTTTCACCAATATAACCTTCAATTTTTTAAGACCATTCCTTGAATGGTTGTTGATTTTATATATTAGGGCGTGTGGTGGGGGTCTCTAAGCTTTTTTTGTGTAAACCGGGTTTTGCCACTTAGTGATTAATTGCATTTCTGAATTCTCAACATTTTAATTCACTACTCGAAAATTGGTAGGGTGGGGTTGATTCCAACTAATTTCAACTATATATATATATATATATATATATATGTGTGTGTGTGTGTGTAAATAAAACCACTGTGGAGGAGCGTAGTAGTTTATTATCTCGAGACCAGTTTGGGCATGGAGTTTGTCATGCCAGCCTCAGTCGAACACTACGGATACATGCAGTCTCACCAAGCGTACAATATATATATATATATATATATATATATATATATATATATATATATATATATATATATATATATATATATATATATATATAGTTTACAAAGATCCAATTGGAGTTCCTAATCAGGGGGCATGAATTTAAATTCATTAAGGATATCTGTAAAGATTAAATCTTTGACGTAGGGGCTGCATTTAAATTGCTCATCCGAAAAGTTAAAGTTGGGGATTTGATCTATAAGGGTGGATTCAATGACCTTTCTTTTGCGAAAGTCCTTACATGGGTAGATTAGTTTGGCCTTTGGGAAGTCTATCGGGTGATTAAAGTTGTTACTGTGTGTGAAAAGGCTAGAGCGCTCTATTTCCCCGTCTAATGTCTTCACTGTGTTCGTACATTCTCTTATCCAGGTTTCTTCCTGTTTCGCCTATGTAAAATAAAGGGCAGTTAATTTCTTTACAGGGGATTAAATATACTCCTGCTTCGTTGGTTCCTTCTATAGGTTTGGTGGTAGGGAATGATTTTTGAATGGTCGAAGGGTATTTAAAAGTGGTGCGGTTAGGGGAAAGGATACTATTTAAACCTTTCAGTAATGGAGAAAATGGAAGGGAGAGGCAGTTTCTTTTAGTATCTGGGTTCCTACTTTTAGGGCAATAGAAGTTTGACTTGGCCTTGGATAAGCATTCATTGATGATATAGAGGGGATATTTTAGTTCTATAAATGTACAGGTGATGAAAGTAATTTCATCGGACAAGAAACATGGGTCACAGATTCTAAAACGTCTCAAAAACATAGAAATTACAATGGCTTTTTTTAATTTTTATATGATGACAAGAGTAAAAATAGATTTAAGAATTTTAATTAGTGGTTTTACGGTATACAGAGGAGGTAGGTGGGTCATTTACTCTTACAATTTTGACATCGAAGAAAGGTAAACAATTATTATTTTCCGATTCAAATTTGAATTTTATGGTAGGGTGTAGGTTATTGAGGTTGTTTAAGAAATTGTCAAAAGATTCCAGTTGAGTAAAGGCCACATCGATATGACGTCATCAACATATCTGTACCATACAAAATCTGGGGATGGGGTCACAGAGGGAAGTAGAGACGTTTCGAAATGTTCCATAAAAAGATTGCACAGAATGGGTAACAAAGGATTTTCCATACTCAGCCCATGTTTTTGGCGGAAGAAACCCATATCACTATTAAAAACATTTTCAGTGACGCAAAGTTTAACTAAGTTAACAATTTTTGTTTGGGGTAATGGGAGGTTTAATCTCGGGTTCATTAATACATTAGATAATACTTTAAGGGCTTTGATGTCAATTTTTCTAAATTTCTTGATGAAATCTGATGAGTAAACTATATGTGATGAAGAGATTAATCCAACGGGAATCCACTTCTAAGCTAGGTTATAAGCCCGCCCACTGGTTGTAAAAATTAGCATATAAACAGTAGTATTGGATATTAACCTGCCTTTCTTAAGTTAGCAATTGGTAGATCCCCTTAAAAGCACTGTGAAAACTCCTCCCACGTAAAATAGGATTGGAAGACTTACATTAAACTAACTCATAGCTCCTCATAAGTAGTATCCTATCGGTAAACTCCTTTGGAGGCGAGCCCCCACCTTCAGGCATATAAAACCCTTGTAACTTTAGATTAAGGCGTTTTGAGCATATCTTGTATTTTGAATAAAGCTAAAGCCATACATTTCCTTTTGATCTCCGCCACTGCGTCGTACCGGATTTCGAAGACGGGCAACCAAATTATGTTGAATTGCTGTGATCACTTAGGATCACCGCCCTCTTCCACGATCGAACCCCTTGCACAAATCATCATTTAACGTCAGATTGCACCATGTACCAAATTACCAGGCAGTCCTTTCTCACCAAGAAGGATTCCGTGGCGCCGACTGCCTGATCACCTTGACTTTGTGCCCCATCTACCGACGGAGGGTCATTGGCGTCATAGCCATAGTTACAAGGACAGAAAAAGTCACGCCAATTTCATCAACACTTTTATCTTTCAAATTTTAATATTTTCTCCCTTCAACTTCTACCTTTTTCTCCCTTCTGTAAAGCCAATGTATACACTCCATAAAATATCCCCTCTGAATTCTACCCTCTAGTTGCTTGTGAATTCTGCCCATTTCTCCGTTTCAAATGCCACCCTTTTCTCCCTCCCAAATTCTACCATCTTCACCCTTCCAAATTATAACCATTTCTCCATTTAAAATTCTACACCTTTCTCCTTTTCAAATTCTGCCCTTTCCTCCATTCTAAATTCTACTCTTTTCTCCCTTTGAAATTCTAACATTTTCCACTTCCCAATTTTATCCTTTCTTCCCGTCCAACTTCTACTCTTATCTCCCTTCCAAGTTATACCCATTTCTCCTTTTCAAATTCTAACCTTTTCTACCTCCCAATTTTATCCTTTTCTCCCTTCCAAATTCTAACCTTTTTTCCTATCTAAATTCTACCCTTTTCTCTCTTCCAAATTCTACCATTTTCTCCCTTCCACTTTCTACCATTTTCTCACTTCCAAATGCTAGCCTTTTCTCACTTCCAAATTCTACCCTTTACTCCATTCTAAATTCTAGCTTTTTCTCCCTTCCAAATCTTACCCTTTTCTCCCTTCCAAATTTGCCCCTTTTCTTCCTTCCAAATTCTAACATTTTGCCCCCGAAAATTTGATCCTGTTCTCCCTTCCAAATTCAACTCCCCCCCCCCCTCTCCAAATTTCAGCCTCTTCTCCCTTCCAAATTCTAACTCCCCCTCCCCCCTCTCCAAATTTCATCCTTTTATCCCCCCTAAATTTTACTCTTTTCTTCTTTAAAAATTTCATCCTTTCCTCCCTTCCAAATTCTAACCTTTTCTCCCTTCCAAATTTGACCCTTTTCTTCTTTTCAAATTCGAACCATTTTCCCTCTCCAAATTTGATCCTTTGCTCCCTTACAAATTCCACCTTCTTTTTTTTATATCCGTGTGGCTTTGTTACGGCTGTCAACGCTCAGTTTGGGGGGAGGGGGGCTATCGCACGACTCCCTTAGTGGCTCTCGGGGCAATAAAATGTTCAAGTCTTCTGTTGGCTCACGTTCGATTTGTAGGGGACGCACTTTAATTAGAGGCAGAGGATCATAAAAGCTACCTATAAATGCTGCTTTAATGGATGCGAAATCCATTTTCTTCCCCACAAAAAGATTGAAGAAAGAAAACACGTGTAACCAACGACTGTATTTTCGCTTGCTAGATATGGAATGGAGAAAGGAGGCGAGAGGGGCGGGTATCTTTTGTAGCATTGACGTTCGCCGACCACACTTCGTGGGAAGAGGTATTTGTTGAAGTCTTGAGATAGAAGGAAGAGTGGATGTTGGTGTTTCGGTATGGACATTATTACCGCTATGCGGCGTAAAGGGCTTCACACAGTGGCCCACTACACTTTTAAGTGATTACCCCCCCCCCCGTCCTCCTGCCCTTTCTGAAGAGGGTTCTCATCAATGAAGGTTCAAAGACGGCAAGAGGGCGGCCGGTGTAGCATGGGGGAGCATGCTGTAGCTTACATCCGAAGCCTTGCATGCCCTCCGAACACCAACGCTTGCATGTAGTTGTTGGGGTATGTATCTCCCACACGTTTTTGCTTCCCTCGTCTTCGCCATTTATAGATTTCTCCTTACAAACTTTGCAGGAGATGCCCTCGTTGGTTTAGCTTCGAATTTAAAATCAAATATATTCAACCATGATCAAAACAGCTTCCACTTTAACATCGCCCATATTCCCACAAAGTGGGGCTGGCGAGCTTAAAAGCTACTAAGGGGGTAGGAGAAGCTCGCCTCTCCTACCCACTTTATGCCCTATCAAACACAAAGTTACCACAAATTTGTCCACGCTGAATGGCGTTTCATTATAGCGATAATGTGCTGTATGTGCGGTGGCATATCGTCCACCTGTATATGCAGTGACATATCGTCCGTATGTATGTGCGGTGGAATCTCGTCCGTCTGTATGTGCGGTGGCATCTCATTTGTCTGTATGTGGGGTGGCATCTCGTTTGTCTGTATTGACGGTGGCCTCTCTTTCATCTAGTATGCGCGGTAGCATCTCGTTCGTCTGCATGTGCGGTGGTATACAGACATTTGTCTAGTATGTACGGTGGTATACAGACGTTGGTCTAGTATGTGCGGTGGAATCTCGTCAGTTTGTATGAGCAGTAGCATCTCGTGGGTCTAGTATGTAAGGTGGCATCTTGTTCTGTTAATCTGCATTTGAAATGTCATCTCGTTTGTCTATATGGGCGGTGCAAACTCGTTCGTCTGTATGTGCGGTGGCATCTCGTCCGTGAGTATATGCGGTGGCATCTCATCCGTCTGTATTTGCGATGGCATCTCATTTGTCTGTATGTGCGGTGGCATATCGTTTGTCTAGTATATGTGCTGGCATCTCGTCCTTCTGTATGTGCGGTGGCAACTCGTTCGTCTGCATGCGTGATGGTATATCATCCGCCTGTATATGCGGTAGCCAATCATCCGTCTGTATGCGGGGTGGCATATCGTCCATCTGTATGTGGGGTAGCATTTCGCTCGTTTGTATGTGTGGTGACATCTCGTTCGTCTAGTATGTGCGGTGGTATCTCGTCCGTCTGTATGTGAGGTAGCATCCCGTTCGTCTAGTATGTGCGATGGCATCTTGTTCGTCTGTATATGCAATAGCATCTAGTCCGTCTGTATATAAGCTGGCATTTCATTCGTCTGTATAGGCGGTGGCATCTCATTCCTCTGGATGTGCGATGGCATCTCATTCCTCTGGATGTGCGATGGCATCTCGTCCGTCCGTATGTGCGGTGGTATATCGTTCTTTTGTGTGTACAGTGTCATTTCCTCAGGCTGTATGTGCGGTGGCATCTCGTCCGTCTGTATGTGTGCAAGCATCTCGTTCGTCTGTATATGCGATGACATTTCGTCCGTCTGTATGTGCGTTGGCATCTCATTTTTCTGTATGTGCGATGACATATCGTTTATCTAGTATATGCAATGGCATCTCGGCCATCTATATGTGCGGTGGCAACGCGTTCGTCTAGTATGTGGGATGGAATCTCGTCCGTCTGTATGTGCGATGGAATCTCGTCCGTCTGTATGTGCGATGGAATCTCGTCCGTCTGTATGTGCGATGGAATCTCGTCCGTCTGTATGTGCGATGGAATCTCGTCCATCTGTATGTGCGATGGAATCTCGTCCGTCTGTATGTGCAGTGGAATCTCGTTGGTCTGTATGTGTGGTGGCATCTTGTTCGTTTGTATGTGCAATGGCATCTCGTTGGTCTGTATACACGGTGGCATCTCATTCGTCTGTATGAGCGGTGGCATCTCATTCGTCTGTATGTGTGATGGCATCTAGTTCATCTGTATGGACGTTGGTATCTCGATCGTCTGTATGCACGCTGCCATCTCGTCCGTCTCTATGGGCGTTGGCGTCTCATGCGTCTGTATAGGCGGTAGCGTCTCATTCGCCTGTATGTGTGATGGCATCTCGTGCATCTGTATGTTCGGTGGCATCTCGTTCGTCTGTATGTGCAGTGGCATCTCATTTTTCTGTATGGGCGGTGACATCTCGTCCGTCTGTATGTTCAATGGCATTTCATCCGTCTGTATTTGCGGTGGCATCTTATATGTCTATATATGCGGTGGCATCTCGTTCTTCTGTATGGGCGGTGGCATCTTGTCCGTCTTTATGTGTGATGGCATCTCGTCCATTTATCCCTAGGCAGAAGGCCCCCAAGAACGCTCCCTCACAAACCTCCTTCCTTGCAAAATATCATCCACTTCCTCTTCGGCCAGGTCTTTATCTCTCTAACTCTCATTCACACAATCATCCACATCTTTTTTTACTCTTTCAACCCTTCCCACACTTTGGGATATACTCTTGTATATTCTCTTCACAAATCTATTTCCATCCATTCTTCTTACATATATGTATTGCTTCAGAACATTTTAGTTACAACTTATTCCCATCCTTCTTCGCACCAGAAACATATCTCACACTATCCACTTTTCGCACACCAAACCTCCAAGTTGTCCCATTTGTACTCCTTTCACTCTAGATTTTTCCTTCTTTCATACAATATTCTCACTCCCATGCACCAACATTGGCATCAGAATACCCTCATGCAGCTTCTTCGAACATTCCAAACTCTAACCATTACCATTCACTAACACTTTGATCGGCCAAAACACTTCCCTACCATTTAAAACTTTGTAGTCGCATTCTGCTTCATCTGTACCACTATCACTTACAATGCACGACGGACTCGGATATCCCCCCACCCCCACAAATACCCATTAACTTACCTTTTTCTGCATTCACCTTTAGACATCTCCTCTTACACACATGTCAAAAGTTTCTCAACATTTCATTTCCAAATTCCTCTCACACTCAGCCACCAACAGCGCCATCAGCATATATCAAAATAGAACCCATTTATCACCATTCTTCATCAACCCCCCCTCTTCCCGCGCCTTTTTCTCATTTACACACGTCCTTTTACTACTCTATCCATAAAGATATGAAACTGCCATGTGGACATCAGACAACCGTGCCATGTCAAAACACTCGCTCCGGCTTTCACCCGAACGCTCTTAATTTCTGAACACTTCTCTAGCTCGTTTCGGCTACCGCGCTCACAAGATTGCTCACCCCGATTTACGAGTAAATTAGCCACGTAACAAATCTTGATAAGAAATCCGTAATATTTAACACTTAAGAATCATATATCACAACACATGAGAGAAAATTATTTGAAAGTGTGCATCATATATGAGGCCAAATTTGCGGTCAACGTCTTATACCAACTGGTTAAAATTGGTACCTAAATCCAGTCCCAGGATTGAGTAAAAGACACTTGACTTCTTGAGTCTCTCTTAAAATGTTGTTTTTAATGTTCAAGTGGACGATATTTCGTTATCATTATTATTTAGACGATCTAAACCTTTGATCCTTGAAACTTGGCTTATGTAATTATGATACTTTGATAGTTTAAAGAATTTTGAAGGTTTAGGAGTAAGAAAACCCCACGACCAGACAACAAAGCGATAGTTTGTGTTTCCAAAAAGAAGCCATTTCGTTTTTTCTTCCACAACAGCATTTCGACTCCTTGGGTAAGTACAGTATCAAGCGCCGGAAAAATTCGTGTTTTTTTAATTAATATTCGTAAAACGGATTAATACCTTGAAATGGCAATGGTTCGTAATCATTATTGATAACATGACATCCTATGCAACATGATTTACAGGATAAACAGGTAAAGGCAAGATGGCCACACAAAATTTTTTTGGAAGCCTCTTTTTTGTGAGTTTAAATTCGGAATCAAAATATCACAATCGATCCGGAGGAAGAATCCTGAGTATGGTAGAAATAAGTGAGTGGGAGGTGTGGTCCTCAATTCAAAGCGAAATACGAACGAGGGCATCTCCTCCATAAAGTTTGTAAAATGAGAGATCTGTAAAGAAAGTGGGGATGATAGAGGGAGTGAAACTGTGTGGAAGAAAGGAGTGCCGTGGAAGGAGGAGAAGATGGAAAGAATTCAGCCATGTTAAATCCCACCGCCCCTACCGGAGCCAAGAGAGGGAGAGAGGACGCTACCCCGATCATTGATGAATGGACGAAGGCCGATCGGCGACTAGACTGCGAAAGCAGCCACGGATCGAGGGAGATAGTTGAGAAGAGACTCGTAAAGAAACTGGCAACAAAAGAATAAAAAGGGATGTCTATGAGGAAAAAAGCCAAGGTAAATTAAAACTAGAGGATGAGTTTAATGACGACCGAACTCAAAAGGGGTTTTCTATTAGGTCATTTGAAGTTGTGATTCATAGAGACCGACGGGGAAACACGGGTGCTTATAATGAATTGAAATTGTGCATTAAGTCCCGTTCCAAAGTGTCAGAAGTCTGCATTTAATATTAAAGCAAGGGACATTCTCTGCTTTTGAGCCACATCGGGAAAATATATCCACACAGTCTTCAGAAACGGCACGATTTTTTTCCCGACACCTCATATTTTGGTTTCTGAAATACTCTTGTCATCAAACTAATTTTATTCCAATCGAAAGGCGAAACAAGCTGAAATAGTGCAGCCAAATGTTAATTAAATGCCTGTTGCCAACCATTCCATTTTTCCATAATTTATGGTCATCTTTCGTTAAGACTTTGTATTCTCCCGCATGGGAGGGGAGGGGGGCAAAGAAAATAATTAGAGGGGCAGATTTAATCAAAGCTTGTAAATTGTGTATATTTCATAAGTTCAACTACTGAATCTCGCTAACGATTTGGGGAGACTTAAGTTTACCCTTTGCGGAGTGTTTAAAAGGCCTAATTCTTTCGTTCATTTTGGCTCGTCTTATTAATGCTAATAGATTTGACTGAGTTGATCGTATCTGCGAGCTCTGAATGCTTAAGGTAGGGAAATAAGTTAAATTAAGAAGGAAAAAAACACATTTAAGAGATAAAAGTGAGGATTCACATTTATTTTAATAGGTTACACTTAATTTTCACGTATAACTTGAGTTCTCCTGACAGGAATCCTTTGTAAACGTGACTTAGTTACGTTTTTCAATATTTCTTGTTTAATATTTGATTCTGATATTTTTTTCTTGCATTTCCAAGGGATCAACGACGACTAGGTAAGTAAGATAAGCACTCCATAATTTGACTAATAAAGATAAGGGCTTCCACATTTGACCAATAAAATAAGCAGTCCCAAGATTTACCAATAAAGATAGGCACTTCCTAATTTGATCAATAAAAATAAGCACTCCCAAATTTGACCAATAAAGATAAGCGGTCCCAAATTTAAGCAATAAAGATGAACAGTCTTAAATTTTACTAAGAGGAGCAATCCCTGTCTTCATGAAGATAATGTTTAGGTTTATAACTATATTTTTTTGTTATTTTGTAGGAACTTAGCTTCCTTTGCTTATCTTTTTTACATATCCTAACTTCACTTACTTAGCCTAGTATAAATAGGCACTACTGTCGACCACTAGTCATATTGACTAAGATAAGCACTCCATATTTTCCTACTAGTTTCTTTTTTAAGTAAAATTAACTCGTTGAAAACGGTGGCGATTCGAACTTGAGCTGTTTACCACTCCTCGTTCTTTCGAGCTAACACTAAAAATGGTACCTAAGTGGGTTAGTGTATAGGTTGTAAGAACATAGAACGTTTGACAGCACAAGCTCAGTTAGTTAGTTAGTCGACGCCAATCCTTTCTTGATCCAGGGAAGATCCCCTGATAATGAAATCTACATAAAGGTAAGTATGACAATCGCTGGTTGACCCGGGGGCCCCAGGAACGCATCCTCTTTGGGGGAGAGGTGCCAGGGAGTATTATGTTTTTGACACCAAACAGCGTTCAGGTGGAAGCCTTCGTCACCTCGGAGGAGAATGATTTAAATGTCAAAGTCGTCCCAAGTTTAGCCCGGTAATTATTTAGCAATAACATCATAACTATTCAGCCGATCCTAAGGAAATTTGAAACCCTTAAGTTGTTTTACATTCTCTGTCGAATGATATAATTGCCAAAGTCGTCCCAAGGTTAACCCAGGAATTAATTGGCAATAATATCATAACTATTCAAAGGATTCTAACGAAATTTAAAACCCTAATGTTGTTTTACATTTTCGTTCGAATAATATAATTGCTAAAGTCCTCTCTAGGTTACTCGGGGAATTAATTGGCAATAACATCATAAATATTCAGCCGTCTCGAACGAAATTTGAAACTCTTATCTAGTTTTACATTCTTTTTCGAATAATTTAATGGCAGAGTCGTGCCAAGGTTAGCCCGAGAATTATTTGGCAATAACTTCATAATTATTTGGCCCATTCTAACTAAATTTGAAACTCTTATGTTGTTTTACATTCTCTTTCGAATGATTTAATTGCCAAAGTCGTCCCTAGGTTAGCCCGGGAATTATTTAGGAATAACATCATAACTATTCTGCCGATTCTAACGAAATTTGAAACCCTTATGTTGTTTTTCATTCTTTTTCGAATGGTTTAATTGCCAAGGTCCTACCAAGGGTAGCAGGGAATTATTTGGCCATGAAATCATAAATATTCAGCTGATTCTAACTAAATTTGAAACTCTTATGTTGTTTTACATTCTCTTTTGATTTATTTAATTGCCAAAGTCGTCCCTAGGTTAGCCCAGGAATTATTTAGAAATAACATCATAACTATTCGGCCGATCCTAACGAAATTTGAAACCCTGATGTTGTTTTAAATTCTCTTTCGAATGATTTAATTGCCAAAGTCGTGCCAAGGTTAGCCCGGGAATTATTTGGCTCATTCTAACGAAATTTGAAACCCTTATGTTGTTTTACATTTTCTTTCGAAAAATTTATTTGACAAGGTTCTACCAAGGGTACCCCGGGAATTAATTAGGAATAACTTCATAAATATTCAGTCGATTCTAACAAAATTATAAAATCTTATGTTGTTTTACATTCTCTTTTGAATGATTTAGTTGCCAAAGTCCTCCCTAGGTTAGACGGGGAATTATTTGGTAATAACATCATAACTATTCGGCGGATTCTAACTAAATTTGAAACCTGTATGCTGTTTTACATTCTCCTTTGAATTATATGATTTTCAAAGTCGTCCCAAGGTTAGCTCGTAAATTAATTGGCAATAATTCGTAACTATTCGGCTGGTTCTAACAAAATTTAAAACCCTTATGTTCTTTTACATTCTCTTTCGAATGATTTAATTGCCAAGATCCTACTAAGGTTAGCCCGGGAACTATTTGGCAATAACTTCATAATTATTTGGCCCATTCTAACGAAATTTGAAACACCTATGTTGTTTTACATTCTTTTTCGAATGATATAATTGCCAAAGTCCTCCATAGGTTAGCCAAGGAATTATTTAGCAATAACATCATAACTATTCGGCCGATTCTAACGAATTTTGAAACTCTTATGTTGTTTTACATTCTCTTTCGAATGATATATTTGCCAAGGTCCACCCAAGGTTATTTCTGGAATTATTGAAAGTTTTGAAGGTCATAAGGTCATAAATCAAAATAAGTGAGAGCACGGGACTTTGGTCAGCAGACCTTGTTTTCTCTCTTTTGGGGCGCCGACTCCAACGAGCTCTGAACCGAGTCTCTCGTTATGCCGTAACGAAAGGGTTTTGGTTTTCTTTGGCCAGGACCAATGTAGTGGACTTTTTCTGCCGCAATGGCTACCTCCGTGACACGGACCTTTTTTAAATGGTCCTCTCCAGCTCGTGGTCTTTTCGTATCGATTCCTTGACCTTGTTTTCAACTAATGTTTCACCTAAGAGGTACACATTCACAGTCTTATGGTCTTTAGGTCTCGTGCTATGGACATGCTACATTGTGGCGTTTAACACATAAGATGCTTATCGGGCTTCCATATTTATGTTTTACCTGTCTTTTGTTCGCTCAAAAATTGAGTGCGTGTACGGGGTTTACTCTTATGCACTCGAACGTCTATTGTGAACGGTAAATTCGATCAACCACGTTGGTCTCCGGATGGCACCTGGTACTTTCCCTACGTTACCTATAGAGAGCCTGGTTGTTGACGCTTGGGACATGCCACTCGCTTTACGTCGCGAACTGTGCTGATGCTTGTACGCGCAAGTTTCCCAGTGATCAATATCTATGATATCTGTGTCGAGGGCACTTTCCGCCCTCAAGACTCGGCTACCCCCCCCCCCCCCCCCCCACACACAAGAATTTGAAAGAATAATAAAAATAGTAAACAATAAAATTCACTGCAAGGTGTGTGTGTGTGTGTGTTGCGGGAGTGGCCTCTGGTTGAAACGAACGAGACTTGACCACGTTCAAGCTTGTCACGAGAGCATGGGACAGGGTGAGATAGAACTGCAGCCTCACTTGTCTGCCAGGTCTGGTTATGTATAGTACACTGGCCTACCATCATCAAGCGATTGTGAAAAAAGTTCAGCAGGACCCCGAAAAAGAAAGTATCAACCAGCCTCACTCTGAGCCTACAAGAGTAAAACCTACTCGAGAACAACAACTGGAGATGACCTCCTATGTAGCCTGATTGATGTTTATGGCCACATAAAAGAGTCTGGTCAAGTCTTTTGATCTCGAGGAGCTGGTAGATGATTTTACTCATCTGAAGCCTCGTCGCTACCCGTTGCTCTCGATGGGCTACAAAGGTCAAACCAGTTTCTGTATTATCATATTTATGATATTTTTAATGTATATGCAAGATTAAATTACCCGAATTACACTTTTATTTAATATGATGAAATTATAATTTGGGGGTAGGAATCCTTTGGTGTTGGTAAATGGTTTTCTTTCTTTTATTTAAATTTTTTCTTAACTAAATAATGTTGGATCTATCATTTATACTCATTTCTGTGTAAGTATTTGCTATATTTGTATAATTAAATTGGACACACATGTACAGTATTTTTTTCCTTGGAATTGAATCATAACAAGTGTTTGGGATGATTATAGATAATTATAGAAAATTACGGCACTCTCTCTCTCTCTCTCTCTCTCTCTCTCTATATATATATATATATATATATATATATATATATATATATATATATATATGATATGAGTGGTTATGGCACACCTGCCTGCTGTTTTATTTAACTCAATCCATAGCTCTTATTGGCTCCAAAATTTTCTCGGGGGGGGGGGGCTTTACAGCGCTCCCAACCCCCCAGTTGATAGGACTCACTTCGCTCGCCGCCCCACCCGTACCATAAGTTCTAGACCTTTGCCCCCCCCCCCCTCCATCCCTAAAGGAACCCCTGAAATGATGCCACTTATCTCTGCACGTCCTGGATGTCAATATTTCCTCCCGCTGGGCGCCTGGACATGTAGTATTTGCTGGGAACAAGTGCACTGTTAAGGACGGGGGGAGGGGGGCAGGCTGTATGGTTAGACAGTTACAAGACAGGCGTTTTGCTCTTCCATGTACTGAATAGATACAGGGTGTCCCATAAGTCTCAGGACACTACAGTTACATAAAAAAAACATTTATTTTCCGTTAATAACATATTTATACAAAAACTGTACGTGGAGTGTCCTGGGACTTATAGGTCACCCTGTACAGGGATAGAGACAGCCCTACGTGCTACATGGCAAAGAAATGGGAGACATTGCATCTAAATTTAAAGGTGCGCATCCCGTCTATTCCCTTGGATCCATCCCCCATTGTCTCGAAGGTATAAATTCATTTTCGTCGTCCCCGAATCGGACACACTCGTGGGACGCAGCGTTATCGAATAGACCGCTCTACTGAACCCTTCTGCTAAGAATGTTTGGTACCCTAGACTGTACACCATCTTTTGGTTGAGTGTAATATTTGGTCGCAATACCAGTCTCGGTACCAGGACGAAGAGAGTTGCGACCGTCTGTTCTGGAGCTTGGAGTAGGCTCTTGCGCGCCAGGTTGTGGTGTCATGTATTCTATGAGGTGACTCTTACTATTAATTGTTGCTCGCACGACTGGGTCCCTGAGGGAGGTGGCCCTGCCCTTTGGGCATCAAAGCATACCCCTTCTTTGAGTTTTTTATCCATTTTTTTTATTAAATTGTCAGGGGGTTTTGTCATTGTTTTTTCTTCTTTATTTCCATAGCCCGTGCCCTCGCCTGTGGCGGCCAGACTAGTCGTCTAAATTTTTCATAAAATCCCCCTGACTTACAGCAGATCCAATATACACCTTAAACTACTTGGTTATCCAAAGGGAATCAACCCACTCACCTAAATCTCTATTTACTATTACTATTTTTATTGCAGTTACAAT